>JAJJWX010005187.1:0-600000 GCA_023529315.1 Papaver bracteatum | reverse complement strand
ATCAATGATAAGAGGATATAAATCGCAAAGACGTCCTGCGATTTCATCGCAAAGACGGCAATGTCATAAGTCTTAAAAAGCAAAGAAATATTAATCTCACAAGATGGCTTAGACTTATCATATTTTCGCAGAGATCAAAATAAATGATAAGACAAGATCAATGGATTATTACATATAAAAGTAAGAATGTCCTGCGATCTTGTCGCAAACAAGTGGCATAATAAGACCTTTAACTAGGAAGGCAAAATAAGACCACAAGAGAGGTTATACCTACAAGCGTATAACAGATTGCTAACGACTTTATATTAGTCTTATTTCATTTATCATATTGCAGATCAATAACAAGAGGCAAGTATGGGAATGCATAGAATGGAAATTACTATTCATAATTCGCAGCACTATTTGCGATACTATTCATAATTCACGGCACTATTTGCGATACTATTCGCAGGACTATTCATAATTCGCAGTACTATTTGAACACTATTCATAATTCACATAAATATTTAGAAATTAGCAGGGTTATTCATAATCACGCAGACTCATTCATAAACTCGAAGATATATCCAGAATTTCGCAGGAATTGTGATTATTTCGCAGAATGTGCTTATTTCGCAGAATGTGATTATTTTCTTAAAATGGTTACCACTTGAGGCAGAGGCAAGATAAGAATAAAGAAACAATTTAATCATTCAACATTTTCTCAAGGATTCTCCTTCATAGATAAAGAATAGAGGCAGCTAGGGATTACCAAGAAAATATTTTATGTTCTTTATCTTCTCAGCAAGAATCATTTCCAAAATGGGTAATTTCGCATGAATAGAGGCAATATTTCTTATTCAAGGACAGATACTTCTTATATTTCGAGGATTGAGTACTTCATACTTCGCATACTCCAAAAGATGATACTTCTAATTATTTCTCAAAGCTTCAGAACTTCGCAAAAGAATAGAGGCAAGTATATACTTTTTAAGTATGGTATTCTTTCGCTTGTTCCTTCATCAACAAAGATCAGAGACTACTACAACAACAGATTTTTTCTTAAAAATTGCTCTTCAAGCAATATTAAGAAAAAAGAGGCAAAATGTAGGAGCAGAATCTCGCAACAACAACACTCTTGCAAAAACTTCTACCACAGATAGATAGTGTCGCAGATTGATTACAAAAACGACGCAATAAAGGACGGCAAACAAAACATGAAGAAAGACGAGAAGATTTTATAGAGAAAGCTCGCAAGAAATGTAGCAAGAAGGAAAAATCATGCGAGACATGGAGAAACTTGAGAGAAATGAAGCGGAGTTCGAGAGAAATGAAGAAAGCTTGCGAAAGATATTACCGCAGAACTCAGATCCGAAATTAAGGGAAGGCTTAGCTGTAAATGAGCTGTCATGAGCTGTCATCCACTATGTAACTACCTATATAAAGAAGAGAGCAGGAGAGAGAAAAGGAGGAGATAATTTTAGGAAGAGAGAGAAAGTTCTTTTGCAGAGAGAGAAAATATAATTTCTTTATCATCTTCTTCCCCAAAACTAGATCTAGAATTCTTCCAAGAACTCTATTAATGGAGATTGTAAATGTAAATTAATGTATTTACAAATTATTATAGTAAAGATCCGTGGATCTAGATCACATTGATCGAACCACGTAAAAATCTTGGTGTTTATTTATAATTTTAGTATTTTTATCACCATTTTTATATTTATATCTAGGAATTGTTATCAAGATTTGATAAGGGTGTGTTGTAGGAATTCCTGCAATTACAAGGAATATGAGCATCTTTGACATCAGTGGAAGCCTCAGGTTGAGAAGAATTTGTAGCTTTGACAAATTTTACCTCTTTACTAATATTTGAAGCATCTATTCCCTTATAGCCCAATCGTTGTGTATCACGATGATTTCTACTTTCTTTAAATATTGATGTTAACTTGTTTGATCTTTCATTGGACTTTTTCAGGTCCAAATTTTCTTCTTCCAACATGTAGATTTTATTAAGAGCACCAGTTAGATCAGCCTCAAGGCGTTTTTCTAGTGAGATATATGCACCTTCTTTCTCTTCAAAACTCATTTGTTGAGAGTTAATCCTTGATTAAGATTCAACAGGTTTCTTTTTCAACAAAAAGAGATCTCTTCTAAGATTTTCACATTCTAATTTCTTAGAATTTAGATATTTTGTACTATCTTTAAGAAGAGATCAATGATGCAAAAACCACTATAATGTCCTTGGAAAACTTTTCTCAACTTCTTGTTCTCTCGAAAAAGAGGGGTTATGAGAACAATGAGATCAGAGTTTTCAATTTTCTCTTTCTCAAATGATCCAATATCTTAGAGTATTCTGAGATATCCTCATACACATCTCGATAAATATTTGAGTAACCGTCATCAGAAATTTCATCCAAATGTTTTCCTACGTGTGATTCCCAGATATCAACAGTTTTTATCATTGACAAGATGAACTTGTCGAGTAGATTCTCTCGAGATAATTTTATGAATGTCTTCAAATATTGATTCTTAGATTCCATCATCAAGTGTTAATTCAAAACTCTTTATATCTTGTTTAACATTAACTGAATTATTACCGGATTCCATAAAAACCATTTTTAGATTCCAGTCTTATAATTTGGATCGTACCAAACACAGATTGTTAGATTTTTTTATGTTTTCCTGCTTTGAAACCAATTGGAAAGACGAGGGTACGCAAATACACCACAATCTTTCAAATGTCAACCTATAAGTCTGATACCAAATGTGATCGTCTATGGACAAAGTCGAGACAATACGAAAACTACGTTAGAGCACGGCTCGGTCGAACTTGCAAGCATTGCTATCTCAAGCTTGTTGTCAAGTTTAGTTTCCAAAACTATTAGTCTTGATTTCTAGTCTACTTATAGCTAAGTCTCGGATTAGGATAGAAAGTGTAGTTGAGCATTAGATTTAACGGCGTTCATCGATTGAACACAAAAAACTACTAAGGGGAGCTTGTGGAACTTCATCAACAAAAGGTATGTGGAGATTTGAACTTACCTATCACTCAAAATTCTATGTACTCTATCTCTTATTTGATACAAAATTTGTATACCTATATAGACTTCGATTATACACATTTGATATTTCGAACTGAGTTTAACTCGCTTACATATTTCTCGAAATATGTATTGGTAATCTTTCGCTTTAACCAAGTTCATCTTATATTCTTGACGAAAGTCAAAAGATGATCATGTGAAAATCGCCTTGTAACATCTTACATGAATTTTGTGATACAGTCATTTGATATAGACTCGGAATGTTTCGTATTGATCATTCGATCACTTGAAAATTGCTTTGAAGCTAATAGTTTGTGTGATACAGATATTGTCGTCTTCTAAGAATGTTTCAATGATTGAAATGGGAGTTTAGAAAACTTAACTATAATTGGATCATAAGCACAGTATGCGTACTTGCATATGTGTTGATTCAAGATCGGAATGTAGTATGCATACCCGTATGCGTACTGGCGAGGTCAAGTAAAGTCCGGGAGCTAGAGTATGCGTACTTGTACGTGTATTGGTGAAGTCAGTTGAAGTCCGGGTACTATAGTATGCATATCTGTACGCGTACTGTATTCAACTGAAGCTTGGAAGTGTAAGACAGTATGCGTACTGGCTTGCATACTTGCGAACACAGTCCAAGTCCGGCGACTTAGGTATGCGTACCCATTTGCATACTTGAGTAGGTTATGCTCTAAAATCGGTTTTTTCATGAACTAATATATTTAAATATTAAGGAATACAATCTTTTACAAACCTTGTCTATAATGTTCATGAAGTGATGAATGGACTTCTAATGGGATGCTAAAAGACAGGTACCCGGAAATTTACAAAGTGTGCAGTAATAAATTTGCTTCAATTACGGATATGATTGTGAATAGAAGGTTAGTGTGTCTTGTAAGGAGAATTTTGAATGGCTTGGAGCAGTTGTATTGGGATAGGTTGTGTAATGAATTGGGGTATGTGCATGGTCTGAATGATGAGGAAGACATGGTGCAATTCTATGAAGATGGTTTCACAGTGAAGAAAAGCTATGAAAGGCAAGTCCAGGAGGATGCGGTATGTGACTTCAACAGATTTCTTTGGAAAAAACATATTCCACCTAAGGTTAGTTTTATGTTGTGGGCTTATTTCCATAATTCATTGCCAACAAGAAAAATGTTAAGACATAGAAGAGTGGAAGTGCATAATGTTAATTGTGTTTTCAGCAATAATGTGAAGGAGAGTGCGGATCATATGTTGTTACATTGTGATTTCGCATTCAAAGTTTGGTCCAAGTTTATGGAGGGTTTTGGAGTGGACTGGGTGTCCCCTTTGTCTCTGAAAAGTCAATTTCAGGCTTGGAATTTGAACAATCTGAAAGGGAGAAGTAAAGATGTTTAGTGGAAGACTATTTATGCAATTGTTTGGCATATTTGGAAGGAGAGGAACTCAAGAGCTTTTGGTGGAAGATCTAAGGATGTGGACGAATTATGTATGTTGATAAAATAGTCAATTGTGTTGTGGCTGTCTGAAACTGCAATCTTTCAGAATGTGTCTATAACTTCAATTTTAATCAATTGGAACTCTGTGCTTCATATGTGATGCACTGCGTGAGTTCTTGGTTCAGTATTGTACACGTTTTGTTTTAATATAACCTTCTCTTTCAAAAAAAAACTAGAGAATATAAATAATTGAATAATCGAGTGAATCAAAATCGATATTGCTTCAATTGGGTCGGGTATACTTCTATGAGAATATAAATAATTGAACAACTATAAAACTAGTTTCATTTGAGTAATTTGAACTAGTTATGGTTAAGATGAATATGGTTGATAATAAAATGTTCATATGGCTAACTTCGGTTAACTATTGTTGAGCCAACAAAGGTGTACACGTATAGGTACGGCTACTCATATCTAAATAAAGTAACTTTTCATTTGTGTGTAACAAGATAAGTTCGATCTAACGGTTGAAAGATATTAGCTTGAGTCTAATCAAGTTTTTATCTAACGGTGAATATTGAGTGCTTTGTTACCAAGGTAACATTGATTGCAAACCCTGATTTGAAGACTATATAAAGGAGAACTCTAGCAACTGGGAAACCTAATCCCCACACCTCTTGTGTGATACTAGTTGCGACTAGAGTCTATTCTCCTTTAAACTTAGATTTTTATAAAACCCAGTAGGTTAATGACTTGAAGATTTTATCGGGATTGTGAAGCCAGACCCAAATATTTTCTCTGTAGTTGTATGTTCTGATCTTGCTTTATTCTGTCATATTGAGTATTATCTTCTCTAAAATTCGCTCGAGATTAATTCTCCGATAGGCAAGATAAAAATTAGTCACAAATATCTTTGTCTCATTGTTTGTGATTTCACAATATCTTGTTTTGCTACCATACAATTAAGATTATTGTGAGGTGATTGATATTTCTAGGTTGTTCTTCGAGAATATAAGTCTGGTATATCAATTGGTTCCTGTTCACGTTGATTTATCAAAAGACGTAAAAAAACTCATAGGTATATCTGTGGGAGACAAATTTATCTATTCAATAGACTTTTCTGTGTGAGACATATTGGTTTATCAAGTCTTTGACTTTGGGTCGTAGCAACTCTTAGTTATGGGTGAGATCAGCTAACGGAATCAGGTGCGCAGAATCCGACGTGGTTCTAGAGGCGTAAGGAACACGACTATACCTTGATCAGTGTGAGATTGGTTAGGCTCAACTACATTCCAGTCCAAAGTTAAATTGATCAGTGTGACTGTAGCGGCTTAATACAGTGTGGTATTCAAATCTGGTGTTTGTGTTATTTCTGTTCCGCATTATATTTTCTATATAATTGAAATATCACAGGTTGTGCGTAAGTTCAGTCAATTATGAATCCAACCTTTGGTTGTTTATTAAATTGATTAACACTTGGATATTGGTTTTTGATATCGTCCAAGTTATTTCTTATATTCAACTGGGCTTGCAAATTCCTACTTGTTTGATTGCAGATTGAATTGAGAAATAGAGATATAACTCTGTGATATATTTTTCTTAAGATTGAGTCTGACTGTCTAGTTGATTCTATTGTCCATACAGATTTCTAAGATAAATATTGGGTGTGGTTGTTAGACCCCCCCCCCTTTTTGTCAATTGGTATCAGAGTAGGCAAAAACTATAAACCTAATAAGTTTGTGTTTGAATGATCTCTAAAATCTGTCCATATGAGAAATTTATTTGGAAAATTTGCTATTGGAATTTGTAACCTCATGCCAGAATTCCTTTAAGATTGTTCAGAGCTTATTATCCATATGACCTATGGTGTCTCATGATAATCTCATTCCATCTAATACTTTGGAAAACTTAGATGATGATAAACAGTCTAAAGGAAAAACTAAAAGTTCTTCTAAGAAAAATCGTTAGAGAAAACGTGGTCAACCCTTAAGGATATAGAATCTCACTAGATTAACTCTTAATCTGTTTGAGGAGTACTATCGTGATGGAACAATTGACAAAGATCTATTTAAAGCATTTTTAAATTCTTAGAAAAACTTAATTCGACTGAGGAAAAAAATCTTTCTGATAAAAGTTTTATACCTGTCAAATCATGTATTCATGATGTACGAACTATGCTTTCTACCAACTCATGTGAAATTGATAAAAAGAATTCTGGTGAGTTTGGTGTAGGTTATATTTGTCAGAAAATGTCATTCCTTGTTCATAAGAAAAATGAACCCTGAGTATCTTCATTACTATGATTATACTTACGGTATATTTCACAAATATCAACCAGAAAAGTTGCATGAAGATCTCTCTGCACATCTAGCCTCTTGGTAACAAGCTTGGCTCTATCCCATTTGTATATAACTTGATATGGGGCAAGTAACAGTTTGATTATTTTGTGTTTGGGTTAAAAAAGAATTTAATCTTTTTCTCTGAGAAAAAATTACTTGACAAGTTTTTTTTTTCTACCCAAGGTTAATTAAAGTGATGTATTTTTTTCTACTATCCTTTTACTGCACTGTACCGATCCTTTCAGTGTGCGAACCTTGGTTGTTGAACAATTTAAGAAATCATGCTTTCCTTTTGCGGGTCGTGATTATTGGGTATATAAGAAGTATGGTACGTGTATCCTTCTTCTTCCTTCTCTAGTCAGCATACGTAAACTTTTATAGGGTTCATATACCACCTCTATTAAAATTCATCTTTGGAAATTCAAAAGAGGATAAGGGTTTTGTTCATCGTCAAGGAGCATATCAAGTAAGTTTGTCCTTCTCCTTGTACTTTCAATTTCTAGGTCTCATGAGAAATTTCAAGGTTTCAAAGAAGGTTTCAAAAAACTTGGGTTGATCTTCTCCTTCTAGCATGAACATACCTATAAACTAAGCCTCCATTAGAATCATATTTGTCAATTATTCTTATGGTAAGACATTTGAAAGGATTTATTCTACTGGTTTTATCTTAGAAAAAAATTTGTAAATGTCTAGTGGTCATAAAAAGATTTGGTTTGCTTTGAAAAGTATAACCTTGGAAACATCTTTGATGGTCTTGGTGAAGGTTTTGACACTCTCACAATAATATTCTATGCGAACATCCATGATGTTGATATTGAGAACATGGAATTCAAAACCATGATAAATATAAAAAGGTTTCTTGTTAGTAGAATGTTGATTTTAAGGATTACCAAAATTCCTTTGGGTAATTTTCGCCTTCCTAGGCCAAGTAATGAAAGATCATCATATGAAACCATCTCGAATGGTCTTTGTGGCAAGAGTGTTGATTGGATTGAAGGAAAATTTCCTACTAATTATCTTAGTATTTCTTTGATGTCCTTTGGAATGCTTGGTATTTCTAATCTTTGTCCCTCCACAATTGAGAATTCTCGGTGGAGTTGTGAGTTTGCGGAGTTGGTCTATTTCCTTGAATTGGGTACTCCAAGTCTCGATATTTGTGGATTTATCATTCTTCAAATGGTCTCGATGACGTTATCCAACAAGAAGTTAGGCTTCCTTGCTTAATTGAGAAAATTTGTCGTGCACATTCCTTTGCGCCCATTGGAAACTCCGTTGGAACTCCGAAGCTTGTTCGTCCTTGTACATTAAAACATATGAAGGAGAATGCTTTCCAAAGACAAAGATGTGATTCCCTTGACGGTTCTTGTGATCCTACCACCTTGGGTATTCTTCAACAAATTCTCAAGGGTGTGTGTAGATCAATCCCAAGGTAAAACGTACAAGAACAATTATGTATGATTGCTACTAAGTATTCCGAAATCAAGGAAGTCATGGATAGTGTTCAAGCCTCTTGGATGGTTTCCAGTGATGAAGATGATGAGTAAATTCTTTATCTCCTGTTATTTATTTTGTCTAGGAAACTTCTTATGAAAATTTATTCTTGTGTTTTAAGAAGGATAACTAGGGTTTGGAATAACAACTATTATGAGTACACATAGCTATTACCAACGATTTTCATCTTGCAATGTTTTTAGATTTATTTATTTAAATTCTAAAATTTATTTGGAAGATGATTTTGCAGTATTAATTTTTATTGGTTTTATATATTGCAAAAATTGTTATGGGATATTTGTGTTTGCTTCCGTGAACTATGATTGTAAGCCTATTATGTCATTGTGCAAATATTGATGAAGATAAGATGAAATTTTGATTGCAAAGATTAAGTCTAGGGTTATTTAACCGTTGGTACCCAGCAAATGTCCAACACCTAGCTTTGGTACCTGATATTTGAAATATTAACGGTTGGTACCTTGACCAGAAATTGACCGTTAACTATCATTAAATACTTCATTTGACCAAATTATTTTTATTTATTCTAATTTTTATTAAAATATGTAAAATTGGTTTGACTATTTTACCCTTCACAAAAACCATCTTCATCCTCAGTTCAGGCCTTTTGTCGAACATTTCTTGTGCATATTGCAAACTGACAATGCATCTCTGTCAGTATTTTATTTCTTCCTTGATTACTCTCCTTCCCTGCAATATCAAAATGGGTAAGAACCCATCAATTCTTATTCATCTAGGACACTAAAGATGATCTCAATCAACACCAAACATTAATTACAGCAGCTAACTTCCTCCCTGGATTCTCGATTGCAATACAACCCAGAAATTTAACAATTTCATATTCAATGTCCTTGAATCTCTTAGCTTCGAAAACCTTGTCCTATCAGCAAGCGAAAACCACCTAAAACATCCCTCTATTCATTACCGTGAATCAACGGTAATCCATTTCTTCTCTATCTTTCCGGACAAAACCCATTCTTATTATATACATCTCATACCAATCGTTCCATGTTAGTCTCAAACACAATTTCCCTTTCAAATCTTCTATGACAGCAAATGACAACATCATTACATCTTAGGGATTAATTAGAGAATTCCTTGATAAAGCAAAAATCATGTACTTAAAACTAGCGGAGCTAGACCCTGCTAAAGCAAAAATCATGTAGTTCTCATCAAACTATTCACGACGTTTCCATATACTTGATTCAGATCATAAAAAGGACCACCTTCTGTGAATTATTACCAATGTTGTTTAGGTTTTATAATTTAGTACGATTTCAGATATGGGTTTTTGTCGGAATCATCTTTTGATGATGAATCTTGAATTCAAAACCAGTGAAGAATTGTTGTAGTGGTGAATAAAATAAAGAGGTCAATCACCAAATTGAATCTGTAAAACTTGAATAATGAATAGATCCAACGAAATCCGAAGCTTAACCGAACAAATTGAGCAGAAATTACTTAAATCCCCTATTCTATTCGACATTCCTAACTAATGTATCTCTCTAACACAGACAGACAGGCGTCGGCGAAGACTGAGTGAATAATTAAAAGCAAAAGTCATGTTGGATCTTTATTTAGGACCGTTGGATCAAGGGGTATTTTTGGGTATTAAAAATAATAATTTAATTATAAAAGATAATTTTTAATTTGTTAAGTCAACCGTTTGACTTGACAGTCATTCCCAAATTTAGGTACCAACCGTTAATATTTCAAATATCAGGTACCAAAGCTAGGTGTTGGACATTTGCTGGGTACTAACGGTTAAATAACCCTTAAGTCTATTATATACCTTTATGCAAATATTGATGAAAAATAGAATGAATCTTTGAATATTCCGCAGTATTGATCTTTCCCTGATCCACTTCCATATGAAAGTACTGTGCGGCTCCGTAAGTTCTCTTATGTTGATATTTCTGATTAAATTAATTATGGGTTTTCTTGCGGTTAATTTAATTGAGTTTTCTGGATACAAATTCATGTTTCATGTAATTTGTTAATATCCAAAGAAATCATTATTTTCTTGTAAAAGTAAGGTCGCTCTTGTTGTTATTTCGGGAATGACATTTTATGGGGGAGAGTTCTTAATTGAACTTGTGCTTAATTTCTAAATCTTTGTGGGGAGTGCGGCTGTGGAATATTGTAGGTGTTTTCTTATATCTTTATAAATTCCTTGATGAATACACTAAGTTTCGACTATGTGAAATCATCGAAACAAAGTTGGATGTATCTCAATGAGAATGTCATTAGGATCCCACAATTTTTTGTACCTTTGCCAATTTATATTGAAAAAAAGGGGAGAATTAATGTGTAGTTCACACTACAAAAACATATGGTTTACGGATCATTATGTAAAGAGGAGTGGTTTTCATGTGAGATGAAGTATTGACTAAGGGGGAGTGATACATATCACCATAGTATTGTTGTCAAAGTTATGATACAATTGGACTTTGATGTTGTGTAATAATACTATGACACCGTATAACAATGATTGAGCTACTTTTTTCTCATTGTTATAGCTACGGATCATCAACAACTATGATGCTGAGTTGAACATGTTTAGAATCACTGGAGTACTTGGAAGTGACGAAAATTTCGAGTAATGTTGAAGAACCAAGGAAATCAAGCATTTTGATGAGAAGCTACAAAGTTTATTTATTTTGTAATCCATATGTATTGATAGTTTTGTTACTAAAATTGACAATGGGGGAGATTGTTAGAGCACTGCTCGGTCGAACTCGCAAGCGTTGCTATCTCATGCTTGTTATCAAGTTTAGTTACCAAAACTATAAGTCTTGATTTTTAGTCTACTTATAAGTGTAGTTGAGCATCAAACTTCACGGCATTCATCGATTAAATATGAAGAACTACTAAGGGATCTTGTGGAACTTCATCATCAAAAGGTATGTGGAGACTTGAACTTATCTATCACTCAAAAGTCTATCTACTATATCTCCTATTTGAGACAAAAGTCGTATAGCTATATAGACTTCGATTATACACATTTGATATTTCGAACTGAGTTTAAATCGCTTACATATCTCTCGAAATATGTGTTGGTAAGCTTTCGCTTTAACCAAGTTCATCTTATATTCTTAACGAAAGTCAAAATATGGTCATGTGAAAATCACCTTGTAACATCTTACATGATTTGTGTGAGACAGTCATTTGATGTAGACTCGGAATGTTTCGTAATTATCATTTGATCACTTTAAAATTGCTTTGAAGCTAATAGTTTGTGTGAGACAGCTATTGTCGTCTTCTAAGAATGTTTCAATGATTGAAATGAGAGTTTAATACACTTAACCATACTTGGATTATAAGCACAGTATGCGTACTTGTATATCTGTTGATCCAAGAGCAGAATGTAGTATGCATACTGGCGTGGTCAGGTAAAGTCCGGGAGCTAGAGTATGATTACCGGTATGTGTGCTGGCGAAGTCAATTGAAGTCCGAGTACTATAGTATGCGTACCTGTACGAGTACTGGATTAAACTGGAGCTCGGAAGTGTACGATAGTATGCGTACCCGTTTGCATACTGGCGAACACACTCCAAGTCCGGCTACTTAGGTATGCGTACCCATTTGCATACTTGAGTAGGTTATATTTTAAAATCGGTTTGCTCAAGAACTAATACATCTATATAACAAGGAATGCAATCTTCTGCAAACCATGGCTATAATGTTCATGAATTGATTCGAGTGAATCAAAATTGATTTTTCTTCAATTGTGTCTTGTATACTTTTATGAGAATATAAACAATTGAACAACTAAAAAACTAGTTTCATTTGAGTCATTTAAACTAGTTATGGTTAAGATAAATATGGTTAATATGAAAGTGTTCATATGGCTAACTTAGGTTAACTATTGTTAAGCCCACAAAGGTGTACACATTTAGGTACGGTTACTCATATCTAAATGAAGTCGCTTTTAATTTGTGCGTAACAAGCTAAGTTCGATCTAACGGTTGGAAGATATTAGCTTAAGTATAATCAGGTTTTCATATACTGGTGAATATTGAATGCTTTGTTACCAAGGTAACATGGATTGCAAACCCTGATTTGAAGACTATATAAAGGAGAAATCTAACAACCGGGTACCTAATCCCCACACCTCATGTGTGATACTATTTGTGACTAGAGTCGATTCTCCTTTAACCTTAGGTTTTTCTAAAACCCAGTAGGTTAACGACTTGAAGACTTTATTGGGATTGTGAAGCCAGACCCAACTAATTTCTATGTAGTTGTGTATTCTAATATTTCTTTATTCTATCGTATTGAGTACTATCTTCTCTAAAATTTGCTCGAGATTGATTTTCTGATAGGCAAGATAAAAAGTAGTCACAAAAATCTCGTCTCATCGTTTGTGATACCACAATATCTTGTTTCGCTACCATAAGGTTAAGATTATTGTGAGGTGATTGATATTTCTAGGATGTTCTTCTGGAATATAAGTCCGGTATATTAATTGGTTTCTGTTCACCTTGATTTATCAAAAGATGGAACAAAACTCATAGGTATATCTGTGGGAGACAAATTTATCTATTCAATAGACTTTTCTGTGTGAGACAAATTAGTTTATCAAGTCTTCGACTTTGGGTTGTAGGCTCATAGCAACTCTTAGTTGTGGGTGAGATCAGCTAAGGGAATCAAGTTCGCAGAATCCGGCGAGGTTCTAGAGGCATAAGGAACGCGATTCTACCTTGATCATTGCGAGATTGGTTAGGGATCAACTACATTCTAGTCCGAGGTTAACTTGGAGTAGGATAGTGTCTGTAGCGGCTTAATACAGTTTGGTGTTCAAAATTGGACTAGGTCCCAGGGTTTTTCTTCATTTGCGGTTTCCTCGTTAACAAAACTTTTGGTGTCTGTGTTATTTCTTTTCCGCATTATATTTTGTTATATAATTGAAATATCACCGGTTGTGCGTTGAATCGATCAATTGGGAAATCCAACCTTTGATTGTTGATTGAAATTGATTGATCCTTGAACATTGGTCTTTGGTACCGTTCAAGTTATTTCTCTTATATTCAGTCGGGCTCGCAAATTCCTATTTGCTGATTGCAGATTGAATTGAGAGATTTTGAGATATAAAATCTTTGATATACTTTTCTCTAGATTGAGTCTGACTGTCTAGTTGATTCTCTTGAAATTATATTGGAGTTTGTCTATTCAGATTGCCAAACAAAATATTAGGTGTGGTTGTTGACCCCGCTTTTTCAATTGGTATCAGAGCAGGCAAAAATATTTAAGACCTTATAAGTCTGTGTTTGTAGAAATCTATAATGGATAAAAGTGCTATCTCTTATAAACGCATCACTAGAAATAAAAGTTCTGTTTCTATGAAATTTATCAAAGAGAAAGATTTGTCAATCTCGAAAATAGACGAACCTTGTGTTCCAACGAAACATATTCCATTGACAAGTATTACCCAAATTTCCTTACTGACAAGTCTAACTCCGAAGTTGAAAGGGAAGCAGCCAAAGAGAGTGCAGTGATTCTAAAACTTGTTAGTATCTAGGTTGATAATGTCAACAGGTTGAAACACAAAGTCAATGATCTTGTTGGTATGGTAAATGAGCGTGATTCTGTTCGAAAGGTCCTTCAAGAAGTAAACGCCTCAGTCTGTTCTTCACGAACTCTGCTTGAGCAAAAACTCAAAGAGGATGCTTTGGAAATTGAACTTCTTTTAAGTAAACTCTCTGTTCAAGAGTGTTTCAAAGAGTCCCCTGTACCAATTGCTTTTGATTTAGCTATAAAAAATTCAGTTCCAGATGCAAAATCAAAATCCCTTCCTGTTAAAAAGGATATGCCTACGTCGTCCTCTAATCAGATAATATCCACATCACATGGAAGGAAGACATCTCCCAATGATGGTGTTATGACTGTTCTATCTAATCACTAAGGTGATCAGAAAGTATTATCTCTTTTATGACTCAAAAGGACATGTTGAACAAAATAGGAAATCGAGGTTGAATTTCAACTCTATTGTTCATCTTCGACACACCTTAGATTTAATTCTCAAAGGTGTAACTGTCATTCGTATGTCTAGAACAATCATTTTTAGTACTCACCATGTGTACCCTACCAGGAAAGTCAGTTGGATATGCTCCTCAAATGTTCAATTACGTAACAGTCTTCCTAAACCATTTCATCCAACAAGATCTCAATGATCTTCTTATATTAAAAGGGAAATAATGTTGTTCATGATATGAAAAAGGTACCAGAAGAAGGAGGCAAAAAAAGAGATATGGAAGATAACCTAAAAATGATAATTGAAGGTTATAAAGAGATTATTAACATGCTGTCAATTCCTCCTAGTCAAATTTCTTCAGGTAAGAACAAAAACCTTGTGTCGTATTTTGATGATAGTAAGTTTTACGATAAATTTTCACTTCATAATGGGTTTCCTCCAAAGTTCAGAAGAAAGAGGTTTAACCGAAAACAACATTCATTTGATGAGCTCAAGGCTCATACTTGTGCTAATTAATCACAAGGTTGAAATCTCACTCACAAAAATCCTGGTTGGGTGAGATATGGTTAGGTATACTTGATGGCAAAGTGTTTCCTGATTCTCTAGCTATTTTCTTATCATTCTTAGCCAGATTATCTTTTACAAACATATTTGCATAAGTATTTGTATTTTGTTTTGACGAAGTTTTTTATTTTTAATTTCTTCTTGAAATTTTGGTTTGTCAAAATGCTACTCTCATGCTCTAATGAGAATGTAAAATTTATTGAGCTAAAGATTGTGAAATTTGTCACGTAGCAAAACATTATTGAACAAACAGTTTTCATGTTGTCATTGTTCACTCTTGGGTATTTTTTGGATATGGGTCAAGATTTTATTCGTACGGGTACCCACATTACTTGTCACGGACTAACTTTGGAAACCCTAAACTCTGGCTCCTTGAGAAACCATTTAAATACCAAAACATGTTGCTTGAGTACGTTTACACCAGGTTTTTTTTTTTTTTTTGTCAAGAATGGCATCTCATTTGGGAACTTGTAACTTTGCAAAAGGTTTTCTTGATAAGGGTTGTGGTTTCTAAGAAGAGGAGAAAAAAATTCTTGCAGAAGTTAATGACACCTCTACTCAATCTCTTGATAATTCAGACATTGAGGATGATGAAGATATTTCTGCTGAAGTTGTTCAAGATTTTATCAGTCAGTTTAACGATGCAAAACTGCTTCTTGTAAATACCCTAAAAAACCTTGATATGTTAAAAACTGAGTTGAAAAAGGTTAACTCTGACCTTGCGCTCATGAAAATGCATGTTAATGATCGTGTCAAGAAGAATATCTTGTCCAAAGATGCAGTCGATACCATATGTCACAAGCTTGAAGGTCTTGAATCCCACGAAGCTTCCATACGTGAACGCTGATCCTTGCTTGTGACCTGTTTTGTTTTTAAAGTGTTTTTTTTTTATCATTGTCTAGAAAACTTTTTATGAGAATTTTTTCTTGTGTTTTAAGAAGGATAACTAGGGTTTAGAATAGCCATTATTGTGAGTACACATACCTATTGCCAACATTTTCATCTTGCAATGTTTTTAGATTTATTTGTTTTAATTCTAAAGTTTATTTGGAAGATAATTTTTGCAGTATTAATCTTTATGGTTTTATATATTGCAAATTGTTATGGGGTATGTTGTTTACGTCCGTGAACCTTGAATGTCCCATATTTGTACAAAAGTTAACTCTATTATATGTTAGTATGAAAGTATTGATAAAAAATAAAATGAACTTTTGAATACAAAAGTTAAGCCTTTTATATCATTATGCAAATATGAAAGTATTGATAAAAGATAAAATGAACTTTTGAATACAAAAGTTAGGCATGTCGCGCCTCAGATTCCAAACGTAGATGATGTGTTGTTTGATGGACATTGCCATTGTCTGTTCAAAAATATTAATGGTTTCCTAGATGGTATAAATGGCAGAGGCTACGTCAAGGGGTCATTTTTCAAGCATCTGCAAGACAAGCACTTTCACTCTGTGGACAACAGGAACAGTTGCAGAGCTTTAATTTCCACTGATTTGCAATTCTATCGAGCATGGGAGAAAGTTCTTCTTCACCTGCGTATGTGGCTTTGTGGTTAGTGCATGAAATTGCATGCTTGGAGAACTGCGTGTAAGGGTCAGCCAGGGATTCATAATGATATCATTGCCAGACCAATCAATGGCTCTTCACCAGACTTTCTTATTAATGGTTTGGACAGACCTGTAGAGGTATCTGCTGCTGTTGACATGCAGCGGTGTTAATATTGTTGTAGAAGATGATTCTTTTTATCTTTCAACAGACCTGCTCAATGCCGCGCTTTAGAGACGTTTCACCACTTTTCCAGCATCCCTCATCAGTGCAGACTGTACTTTTCTAGGACATTAAAAGTTTGCCTTGATAGAGTGCTGAGTAAACCTATAGACACGACTGTCTGGATACATTTGTTATTGCTTCCATTGTGTACTCTGCTGGTTTATAAACCTAAACAAAATAGAGAGGAGAAGTCAGGTAACAGGAAGAAGCTACAGATTACGGCTATACATCAAGCTCTCACGGCCTAGAAGGAACCCAATGGGTGTTACACACTGATCAACAAGATGTTACACATGCCCATCCAGCAGGGATCCTCAAAACAGGTAGATAAGAAGAAGTCAGTGTGTGGTAACCTAATTTCTTGTCAGAAGAAGATAGGTCAAGGGAACTATGCAGCTATAATTCGAGTGTTGTCGACAAACGGTGTATCCCCTCATGACGAGAATACATTACATTAATTGTGATCTAAACATCCTGATGCCCTTCCACCCTCTATACTAACCAAGGCAGTAGATAGTGCACCCATCTCTGTCGATTCTAGAGCAGTCCTTGGCACCATAAAATGCTTCCCCAAAGGTACTTCGTGTGGCCGGGATGGATTGCGTGCTCAGCATTTAGTTGACGCATTGAGTGGAGCAGCAGCTGCAGTTGTGGATGAGTTATTGGCCTCGATTACAGGGGTTGTCAATCTTTGGTTGGAAGGAAAATGCCCTAATACCTTGGGTGAGTTCATTGCTAGTGCACCGTTTACACCATTACTCAAACATGGAGGTGGGTTAAGGCCTATTGCGGTTGGTACTACTTGGCGTCATCTGGTCTCTAAGGTGGATGCTTTCTCTGTCGGGAAAGATATAACATCTTATTAAGAGGATCATCAGTTTGGTGTTGGTATGCAAGTTAGGGGGGGGGGGGGTATTTTACATGCTGTAAATGGTTTGTTGGAGTTGAAAGGTCATTCATATAAGATGTCAATGTTGTTTTTTGACTTCTCTAATGCTTTCAATATGGTTTGCAGAACTCATCTCATTAGGGAGGTTCGTCTTCATTGTCCAGGTATTTCTCGCTGGGTTGAATTTTGTTACGCTAGGCCTGCTAAGCTTTATTATGACCAACATATTTTGTCTTCCTCTCTCGGCGTTCAACAAGGTGATCCACTTGGTCCCCTTTTGTTTTCTTTGACACTTCATCCTCTTGTGAAGTCCATTGCTTCTCACTGTAAGCTTAATTTGCATGCCTAGTACCTTGATGATGGTACAATTATCGGTGACACACTAGAGGTTGCTAAAGATTTGGGTATAATTAAATCGGAAGGTCCGAGTAGAGGGTAACATATCAATATTGAGAAAACAGAGGTTTTCTGGCCTTCCGTTGATCCACGTAGCATTGCTTAAGGTGTGTTTCCCATTGATATCGGTAGGCCTTGTAATGGTGTTAAACTTTTGGGAGGTCCTGTGAGTATGGAATTGAACTTCATAAGTGACATGGTGGTGAACAGGGTGAACAAGACCGTTCAGTTAATGTCAGCTATCAAAAAACTCAAGGATCCTCAAAGTGAGATGTTGTTACTTCGCAGTTGTGCTTGTGTCAAGGTTATACTTTGCTATGCGTACGACCAACCCTGCAGCTTTGAAACAAGCTACTTATCTCTTTGATGACCATCTTTCCCAATACCTGAGGCTTCTAGTCATGGGAGATGGTGCTAGTTTTGGGACTTTGCAACATAGGTTAGCTACCCTGCCCATCAAAGATGATGGCCTTGGTATCCACACTATGGCGGACACTCGTGCCTACTGTTATCTGGCCTCTATGAGTCAGACTACTGCGGTGCGAAAGGTGATTCTTGGTACCTTATTCTCTGCAGATAACGTTTGTGCTTATCATTTGGCTCTTCAGAACTTTATTCAGGTATGTGGATTTTCTTCTACTTATTGTTTCGATGATACTGCCCCCGTTTCTATGAACTCCTTGGCAGTCACTTATTTTGATGCGGTTAAGAAGCAAATCCTTGTCCAATTTTCCTTATCAGAAAGAGATTCCATTCTGTGGAAATAACTGAGTCAAACATGCACAATATTACTTCCTAGCCGTACTCATTAGTGGGCTTGATCAATGCCTTGGGCCCAGAAAGTTCAGAGTTGTAGTTTGCTATCGACTTGGTATCCCCTTATTTGTTGAGGGAGGCTTATGCTCTAGTTGCAATAGACCTATGGATTTTTTTGGCGATCATGCCCTTCATTGCTCCAATGATGTAGGCATCAATTTCCTCCATGACCTTGTACGTGATATATCTGTTGATATTTGTTACAAAGCTGGTGTGCATGCGCGCAAGGAAGTTGATTTGGGTCTTTTATCAGATAAAAACAAGGATTTACGTCCAGCGGATATCTAAAGCTATCCAGCGTAAGCGCACTAAATATGTGGATGCATGAACCTCACATGGCTATGGTTTGGGGATTTTGTCTTTCACTAATTAAGGGGATCTTAGTGAAGATTTTGTATGTTTTTTTAAGCGTTTGAAAAATTGTTAGTTAGCAATGATGCTGGCTGTGGCTTAAGCAGTTTTATTTTTCATAGGTTAGGCATTGCTATTCAAGGTGTTGGGGCCCAGCTTGTTGCTAGGTTACCAACCACATCTTTGTACGATTATATTATTGATTAAACAATTTTGTATTTTCCCTTAAATTAATTATATAACATTAGACTAAACGGAATAATTCTCAAAAATAAGTAAAAATTAACATTTGGATAAAAAAGAAAGGATGAACTTTTGTCTACAAAGATTAAGTTTATTATATGTCATTGTGCAAATAGTAATAAAAAATAGAATGAATCCTTGATTATTCAGTATTGGTCATTCCCTGATCCACATCTTTGTGCATATACTGTATTGCTCCGTAAGTTCTCTTATGTTAAGCATGACCAATTGAATTGATCATTTTCTCGTGGTTAATTCAATTGTGATTGATTTTTGGATACAAATTCATGTTTTCATGTGATTTGTTAATGTCCAAAGAAATCCTTCTTTTCTTTTGAAAGTAAGGTCGCTTTTGTTGTTCTTTTGGGAATGACATTTTATGGGGGAGAGTTCTTAATCGAACTTGTGCTTAATTACCAAATATTTGTGGGGAGTGCGGCTGTGGAATATTGTAGGGGTTATCTTGTATCTTTATAAACTCCTTAATGAATGCATTTAGTTTCGGCTATTTGATGGCATCTAAACAAGTTGGTATGTTTTTCTATTTTGGTCATGAAGTATCCCTGTGAAAATTTTATGAGGATCCCACTAGTTTTCGTACTTTTGCCAATTTATATTGACAAAAAGGGGGAGAATTAATGTGTAGTTCACACTAAAAATATATATGGTTTACGGATCATTATGTAAGGGGGAGTGGTTTTTATTGTGAGATGAAGTATTGACTAAGGGGGAGTGATACATATCACCATAGTATTATTGTCAAAGTTGTAATACAATTGGACTTTGATGTTGTATAATGATAGAATGACACTGTATAACAATGATTGAGAGCAACTGTTTTCTCATTGTTATAGCTACGGATCTTCAACAACAATGATGTGGAGTTGAACACATTTGGAATCATTGGAGTACTTGGAAGTGACGAAAATTTCGAGTAATGTTGAAGAACCAAGGAGATCAAGCATTTGGATGAGAAGCTAAAAAGTTTATTTATTTTGACAAAGGGGGAGATTTTTAGAGCACTGATCGTTCGAACTCGCAAGCGTTGCTATCTCATGCTTGTTTGTCAATGTTAGTGATCAAAACTATAAGTCTTGATTTCTACTTTCTAGTCTACTTATAGTGATGTCTCGGACTAGGATAGATTATGTAATTAAGCATTAGACTTCACAACGTTCATGAAATGAGGACGAAGAACTATTAAGGCGAGCTTGTGGAACTTCATCAACAAAAGGTATGTGGAGACTAAAACTCATCTATCACTTGGAAAGTCTATTTCTACTCTATATCCTATATTGAAACATAATTCGTATTATTATATGGTTTTCGAATATGCATATTTGAGATTTCGAGCTGAGTTGAACTCCCTTACATATTTCTCGAAATATGTGTTGGTAAGCTTTCGTTTCAACCAAGTTCATCTTATATTCTTGACGAAAGTCAAAATATGATCATGTGAAAATCGCCGAGTAACATCTTACATGGTTTGTGTGATACAATCATTTGGTGTAGACTTGGAATGTTTCGTTATGATTATTTCAATAACTTGAAAATCACTTTGATGCTAATAGTGTGTGAAAACGGCTATTTTCATCCTCTAAGAAAGTTTCAATGATTGAAATAAGAGTTTAGAACACTTAGCCAACATTGGATTATAAACATGTTGTGCACTCTTGCATATATGTGATCCATGTCCTTAAATACATTTATATAATAAGGAATCCATTCTTTGCAAACCGTGGCTAGCTATAACAAATACATTTATATAATAAGGAATGCATTCTTTGCAAACCGTGGCTATAATGTTCATGAATTGATTCGAGTGAATCAAACCGATTTTGCTTCAATTGTGTTCTTGTATACTTCTATGAGAATATAGCAATTGAAAAACTCTTTAACTAGTTTCATTTGAGTCATTTGAACTAGTTGTTGTTAAGATGAATAAGGTTGATATGAGAGTGTTCATATAGATAACCTCGGTTAACTACTGTTGAGCCAACATGGTGTACACGTTTAGGTACGGTTACATAAACCTAAATGAGGGTACATTTCATTTGTGTATAACAAGATAAGTTCGATCTAACGGTTAAAAGATATTAGCTTGAATCTAATCAGGATTTCATCTAACGGTGAATATTGAATGCTTTGTTACCAATGTAACTTAGATTGCAAACCCTGATTTGAAAACTATATAAAGGAGAACTCTAGCAACTGGAAACCTAATCCCCACACCTTCTGTATGATACTAGTTTCATAAGCTAGAGTCGATTCTCCTTTAACCTTAGGTTTTTCACAAAACCCTATAGGTTAACAACTTAAAGATTTCATTGGGATTGTAAAGCCAGACCCAACTATTTTCTCTGTAGTTGCGTGTTCTAATCTTACATTTACTATCATGATTAAGTATTATATTTGTTAAGATTTTCTTGAGATTTATATCCGATAGGTAAGATTGAAAAGTAGTCACAAATATCTTCGTCTCATCGTTTGTGATTCCACAATATCTTGTTTCGTTAATCGATTAAGATTATTGTGAGGTGATTGATATTTCTAGGCTATTCTTTGGGAATATAAGTCTGGTATATCAATTGGTTCCTGTTCACCTTGGTTTATCAAAATACGGAACAAAACTCATAGGTATTTTTTTGGGAGACATATTTATCAATTTTAATAGACTTTTCGGTGTGAGACATATTTGTTTATCAAGTCTTCGACTTTGGGTCGTAGCAACTCTTGGTTGTGGGTGAGATCAGCTAAAGGAATCAAGTGTGTAGTATTCTGCTGGGATCAGAGATGTAAGGAGCACTATTGTACCTTGAATCAGTGTGAGATTGATTAGGGTTCAAATACATTCCAGTCCGAAGTTCATTGGTACTAGGCTAGTGTCTGTAGCGCCTTAATACAGTGTGGTGTTAAAAACTGGACTAGGTCCCAGGGTTTTTCTTCATTTGCGGTTTCCTCGTTAAAAAAATTCTGGTGTCTGTGTTATTTCTTTTCCGCATTATATTTTGTTATATAATTGAAATATCACAGGTTGTGTGTTGAATCGATCAATTGGGAAATCCAACCTTTGGTTGTTGATTGAAATTGATTGATCCTTGAACATTGGTATTTGGTACCGTTCAAGTTATTTATCTTATATTCAATCGGGCTTGCAAATTCCTATTTGCTGATTGCGGATTGAATTGAGAGATAGAGATATATAACTCTTTGATATACTTTTTTCTAGATTGAGTCTGACTGTCTAGTTGATTCTCTTGAAAGTATACTGGAGTTTGTCTATTCAGATTGCAAAACGAAATATTGGGTGTGTTTGTTGACCCCCGCCTTTTCAAATCCAACCTTTGGTTGTTGATTAAATTGAATGACACTTGGATATTGGTTTTTGATACCGTCCAATTTATTTCTTATATTCAACCGGGCTCGCAAATTCCTATCTGTTTGATTGCAGATTGAATTGAGAAATAGAGATATAACTCTTTGATATATTTTTCTTAAGATTGAGTCTGACTGTCTAGTTGATTCTCTTGAAAGTATATTGGAGTTAGTCCATACAAATTGCTAAGAGAAATATTGCGTGTGGTTGTTAGACCCCCATTTTTTCAAACTATGGTATACACTTTGTGTGATCGTTTATGGATATGAAATCGAGACAATACGACAACAAATTATTCACTTGATAATAAGTACAATGTTCAACCAAAATTCTATATGATCAATATCAAGTGACCGGATTAACGTACGTGTGTAATTTATTATTTACAATAACAACTATAATATGAAAATAAAGTAAATGACACAGCAAGATTTTGTTAACGAGGAAACTGCAAATGCAGATAAACCCCGAGACCTAGTCCATTTTTGAATACTCTCAAAATTAAGCCGCTATACAAAATTTAATACCAACTTCGTATAGTTGAGACCAAGTATACTATCCCTAGCTACTTAGTTTCCTCAGTATCTCTACGCCTTCGACTTCTCGAGTCACACACGTGAATAGCTAGTCCCTTGGATCGTATTCCAAACATCAAAGGAAGAATCTGTTTTGTAGCCACTCTAATCAGTCTTTGCTAAAAGATATGTGAGTTGTTGACAAAGGCTTTTCCATTTAAACTAATAAACTCTTGATTTCGTTTTTATCATGATAAACAAAATGAAATATTATTTTTATGTTGCATTGGGTCAACCCCGATGTTTAATGTTTTCATAATAAATAAATAAATTTATTATTATTATTAGATAAAAACATTAATCCTCATTTGAATCGTACAAAACTTTGGCTGGTAACCTAGCAACAAGCTGGGCAACAAAATATTATTATAAATTTATTATTATTATTGTAACTATTTTTTTATTCAACAACTTTATTTCCCTGGCGTTTTTAGGGGCCACAAAAAAGGATTTAGGGGCCAACAATAAAACAAAAAAAGTCACCCAAACGTAATTGTAGCCAGCCCTTATCCTATTTTTTTCGTAATGTCCAAATTGGCCTTACATAATCGGTAGATAATATATTATTTTTATCCTCCGAATGCATTCGGTAGACAAAATAAGAAGTATGTGTCTGAATGTAGTGTTGGCATCTAAATCCTTTTTTGTTGCCCCTAAAAACGACAGTCTAATTTAATCCAAATCTAATAAAATTGGGGTTATTGTTCTCCAAATTTCTAAAATGATAAAGTAGGGATTTTTGGGCCACTCTATATTCGATGGTTCGAGTAACAATATAAACCTCCGAATATAGTAGTGCCAAGGATTTATATGTCGAGGCTCATGGTGGTTCCAAAGCCCTATATGCCAAGGCTCATGGAGTTCTCATCTGGGAGCCAACAAATATTCGGAGGTCAAATGAATTACTTATCTCCCGATTATGACTAGTACAAAATTTCGACAATTTGAGTTTTTTTTCTTCCAAAATCTGATTTTTGGGCCACTTTATATTCGGAGGTTCGAGTAACAATATAAACCTCCGAATATAGTAGTGCCAAGGCTCTATATGCCGAGGCTCATGGTGGTTCCAAATCCCTATATGCCAAGGCTCATGGTGGTTCTGGTTCTCATTTGGGAGCCAACAAATATTCGGAGGTCAAATGAACACAGTTTACTACCGAATGTATATTGGCCCCAAAATGAAATTTTGCCAAAATCCTAAATTTTTCGAACTTTAGTACTACCATAATCGGTAGATAAAAATATATATTATCTACCGAATGTATATTGGCCCCAAAATGAGATTTTGCCAAAATCCTAAAATTTACGAACTTTGATACTACCATAATCGGTAAATAAATTATTATTTTTATCTACCTAATGTATATTGGCCCCAAAATGAGATTTTTCCAAAATCTGAAAATTTTTCGAACTTTGATACTACCATAATCGGTAGATAAAAATATATACGTTCACAATCAGTTGTTAATGGTGTTCATTATCTACCGATTGTGCTTAAATTTTAGTGCAGAAAAATTGAATTTTTTGAATCAAGAATAATCAGTAGATAAATATCTATATTATCTACCGATTATGGATGATGTTCTTGGAATTACACTAGCAAAAACATAATCGGTAGATACCTATCTATTTTACCTACCGATTATGGTTGATGTTCTTCGTTTCTTAAGAATATCAACCATAATCGGTAGGTAAAATAGATAGTTATCTACCGATTATGTTTCTGCTAGTGTAATTCCAAAAACATCATCCATAATCGGTAGATAATATAGATTTTTATCTACCGATTATGGTAGAACCAAAATTCGCGAAGAAAAAAATAAACAAATTTGGCTAACAATAACTAAATGTAAAGTAACTACTGAATTCATGTTTAACTACAGGTTATTGAAGGGCAATTTTGCCATTACGAAAAAAATAAGATAAGGGGTGACTCAATTTAGGTTTGGGTGATCCCATTTTGTTTTATTGTTGGCCCCTAAATCCTTTGGAATGGCCCCTAAAACGCCAGGTTTATTTCGTGAGTTTCATCTGGATCCTGAATTTGAGAGAAAATTTTGGAGTTTAAAAGGTGAATTGGAAGTAGCTAGCACTAGCAGGATGCTTGAACCCAAACATTTGAATTCGCTTTTACATGGGTTTCTTAGAAAATAAACATTAGTGAAGTCCAGCAGCGACATTCGCATTTTGCGGTAAAATTTGTAGGAAAGTGAATGGAATGTGACGGGACTTGCATAAAATTCAGTTCCTTGACGAATTTATGCAAAGTATCTTGGGTTGACTAAGAACTGATCTGTCGCCAGAAGTAGTACCTGAACTAATAACGTGGAAAAGGTACCAAGGACACCCATTCCAAATAATGTACTGAAAAAAATAATACAGGTTCTCTCCAGTTGAGTGTAAGAAGTAAGAACTATTTTGGTGCTGTAGATCTGGTTAACTTAAAGAAAAAAATAAACACTTTGCATTTTTTATTTCTTAGCCGCTGTCAAAGATGTTGAAAAGTGGACTACACCCTGTTGGTGGAACTGAACATCATATTCCCAGATCCATAATAAAGGAAATAGAAAAAAAAAAATGCAAATTTTGAATTTTGATTACTTTTTGGTGACAAGAAACTGAAGATTACAGAATCAGATTATAACAAAAGTGTTAGAGAAAAAGCTACAAAATGAATTTCTCTTCAGAAAGTAGGCAGAAAACAAAGATTAACATTCACAAAAAAGGGAATACACCCAGCAAAAACACAAGACATTGAAAAGGAACAGGTTACTTTCATATAGTATAAAGATGTATTCTATTAGATAATTAGAGCAAGTCTTATAAAGAAATCTGCATCAGGTCAGTTCAAGTGGTCATCATTTAGGAAACCCTGAACGAAGCCAACTCCTAGTCAAGGAACTGCTCTCCTGATTAACATGGCCTTTTATAAACGCATGGGCATTGGGTCTTGGATTAGGACAGGTAAAGAGCATACCGGAACATCTTGGGTAACAAGACTCACAAGATCCTATGCTATGGTCAATGCACTGTTCTGTCAATCAAAAGGGTAAAGGAGTGGACTGAAAACCACATATTTCCTATTCAAGGATTAAGAAAAGCAACGAAAAGGAAGACATGTTGGAAAGGATAACAAAACCATGCATTATGGATACTTCAATCATGAAACTGATAACAATTAACAATCACAAGGACATGAAATTCTGCAGAGATTAACTAAACTGGAAGCAGTATTATTATTAACGGCAACTAACTATACAACATTGGATACATGATAATGTGATTCCAATAGTACTTAATAGTGAATAAGGGATTTATTTTAAGATCCTTAAGAAACCATTCGCATAATTTTGACGCAAATGAGCAACTTATAGCTAATTACAGTTCAAATGTGTAAACTATGCTCTAATTGTTTGTTTGTTGCTAATGCTAGTCTAATACTACTACCTTATCCAGGATCAAATCTGGCCATTCTGAAGTAGAGAGCGAGTGATCTCAATTCCTTAATATCACCATGCCATTTGAATTCTGTGTGAATAAAGGATAAAATAGAATGAAGTTAAAATCTTAAAATGAAATTCCAAATTAGTTCTACATCGCCAAAGAGTTTCTCTTAAACTTTCAAGATTCAGAATTATAGGGACATCCTGCTTAGCCAGGTAAAGTATCCAAAACCTATAGATACGCGAGGATGCCATTTAAGTGAACAATTGCAATAGCTGATGTATAACAAAAGAGAGTATGGGACAGATAATTGATGACCCTCTAACCAAATCTGGTATTGAACCTACTAAATTGCGCACGTCCTATGTGCACAGTAAAAGAAACACAAGTACCCATGTAAGCTGTTACCTCAGTTCAACATCCTATAAGAACAAATGAAGTTCATAACCATCAGGAGCTGAGTGACGTTGATAGATACACCCTATTAATGTTAATCATACCAAATTGAACTATTGAAGTAATCTATTAGTGGCATTTTCTTCCCTGAAATCTAACCCTAAGTGGAGAACAAGGTCCAGAGATCGAAGAATACAGTTAAAGATACACATCAAACACTGCATTCCCAAAATTTAACAAACCATGTTACGAGTTCCCAAACCGACAAACAACGATGCAAGAATTATAAGAAAAACTCGCTACAGAAACAGATTACTTGGTTCAAAATTCCATAATGTTTCTATGTTGATTTGGTGAACTTAAATTTCTCCACCTTGTAACCTATTTCTCTCTTTCTTTATCACAGTATAACTCCCACACATCATATAATTTCAGTTGTTTTATCAATAATCAAATGCTAAATTTCGTAATTGAATACAATCAGTAGATGTTGCTGCTGTTACCTTATCAAGGAGGATCAAATTTGAACATCGCGGAACAGCGAGCGAGTCATATGAAGACGTGTATTTGCTTCTTCATTCATTGCATCCAGTGACCTCAGCTGCTTAATCTCGTCCTGCCATTTCTCAATCTGTTCCTTGTGAATCCTTTATGAAAAAACAGAAGAAAAAAAAAAACGAAATTAAAATCTTAAAATAAAATTCAGGAATTCAAAATCATGAAAGAGTTTCCTCCTGAATTTTCAATTATCTCACCCAATAATACGTTCTTCAAATTCATTACTAAGATCTTTAAAGAGTGTTTTCCCTGCATCAAGCATCTCTGAAACCTAGAGAGAAAAATCGAACGCAAATG
Source organism: Papaver bracteatum (assembly GCA_023529315.1). Classification (NCBI taxonomy): domain Eukaryota; kingdom Viridiplantae; phylum Streptophyta; class Magnoliopsida; order Ranunculales; family Papaveraceae; genus Papaver; species Papaver bracteatum. Next base: position 572,047 of record JAJJWX010005187.1, on the reverse strand, counting down.
ACAGAAATACATCTGAGAAAGAGCGAATTTGGACCTTAATCCGCGAATCAACAGACGAAGTTAAGGATTGCCATTACCTGTTGAGTGAATCGCTCAATCTTTTCAAGAACTCCATTAATAAGATTTTCCATCTCTTCAGATCCTACTGCAACCGTTTCAGCTTCTTCCATTACTAAGCCGTTTTCATTTTCCTCTTCTTCTTCTTCTTCTTCCATCTAAACAGCAATTATGAAAAAAATAATCGAATTAGAGAATTTCTAAGAAAAAATCGGAAAAGAGTAAAGTAATAAATTCAGTTAGGAAGAAGAAAGAAATCAAAACTGTTTGTTTAATTCGTTTTCTTGAAGTTTCAATCTCGTCGTCCATCTGATCAGGTTGTAATTGTTAGGGTTTCGCAGAAAAGCTTCTAGTTTTGAGATCTGGAAAATAAATCGCGGGATAATTTGAAATTTGAATACTGAAAATTGAGAAATGGAAATTCCCCTCTTTAATGTTCCCTTTTCTCTCTCTGAAGCATTCCCTTTATTTATAGAGCTGAGCAGGAAGAACCGAAGAAGTAGACGTGGCAAGCATCGGCAAAAACGGGCTGCGGATAATTTTTAGCTTCATGGGCCAATCTTTTTTGAAACCTTATGATTCTTCTTTTTCTTTCTTTTTTTTTTTCCGCAGGTCTCGGAAATTTTGGGTAAGAGGGAAGATTTTGGGTTTGGTTACTGACACCATGTTGGGTTGGGAAAATTGGAAAGCTATGAGTTCAATTATGGGATAATCCGGTTCATGGAATTGAATTCCAAGGAATTCTATTCAAATTCTAAAAATTCATATTCGGTTGAGGTGATTCAGTTATGTTTGTTTTTACATAGGAATTCAATTCCATTGCACCATGGACCAATGCAATGAAAATATATTATATGTAGAAGAATTGGATTCTTAGAAATTAAAATTTATATAGAGTTCATTTGCCCGTTCTGTTCAAGAAATTGGGTGCATTCCGTAGGAATTGGATTACCCATCCTCTAATTCCTTGAAACGAACAAACTATAAGAGTTTCTCCAATGGAATATATGTGAAGATAAATATCTAAATCCACATAGCATAGACATTTATTTTCTCAAAAATTCATCTCCAACCCAACTTCTGAAATCAATGTGAAAATGATACGGATTAATCAATATCTAGTTTCAGACATTTACCTTGAGGATGTCAAACTATCCTAATAAGATTTTTCTTAACTAAAACTAAATCCAATATATTAAATAAGAACTTAAATAACCATTTTTTATCTTTAATAAAATTTTAAAATTACTATTTTTTTTTTTTACATTTAATAGAATTTTTTTTTACAAACAACATCATCGGAGATGAATTATTTTTTTTCTCCTAAACTTAAGGAAAGATTGGATGAAGATGTATTGCTTGTTTTGCCACCTAGGAAACACACACAACAACCATTAGAGAAGTTCTAAGTAACTTTTTGACCATAATAATAAATTTTGAATGACATGTGGATTCCACAATGAGAAGTAGGTTTTAGGGGTGGGCATTTAAGATTCAATCCTGAAATTACGAGGGTACCCAGATACACAACAATTTTTTCGTTTCAACCTATAAGTCTGATACCAAGTGTGATCGTCTATGGTCAAAGTCGGGACAATACAACAATAAGGTATTCAATAGGATCTGTTAGAGCAATGCTCGGTCGAACTCACAAGTGTTGCAATCTCAAGCTTGTTTCCAAATTTAGTTGTTAAAATAATATATTGATTTCTAACTCTCGGATTAGGATAGAAATATGCAGTTGAGAATCGAACATCACTGCGTTCTACCGTTTGAAGTCGACGATCAACCGAAGTTTTTGGAGAAATTCTTCAACAAAAGGTAAGTGAAGATTGAATCACTTATTTCTCAAGTTATATGCATCCTTATATCTATGAGACGTTGCCGCATAACTAATTAGACTATTGTAAGCATATCAATAATTTCGAGTCAAGTTTATCTTGGTAATTAGTTCTCAAATTTATATGACCAAGCTTAATGAATATTTGTTCATATTTGATAAATTTCGGTTAGGAAAAATTTATTGTTAATCAGAATTGTGATTCAAGATTATCATTCGAAAATTGGAACAATGATGTGTATCGTTGATGTTATTTGGGAACGTTTCGAATTGATTTAGAGATAAACATAGAACTACGTAAATCTGGATACATGACAATATGCATACCAGTTTCACAAAATGGAAAAAATTGTTATAGGTCCGGATCCGTAGTACATTTACTCGGTACACGTACCAAAGTAGTATTATCTCGACCGTGACTTAGTGGTACGTGAAAATACAAGGGTACCCAAATACACCACAATCTTTTATTTTGATCACAACCTATACAAGACCCACTGTGTATAAACCTCTTGGAGCAACAATCACTCAAGGAATATTTCAACACAATGTCTACTTGAAATAGGGTTAGTCCGGACTGGCCTAACACGTGAATTATTATATCAGATAAGTGGAGAAATCCAATACACTTTGTGTGATCATCTATGGATATGAATCGAGACAATACTACGACAAAGTCTTCACTTGATAACCGAAACCTTATAAGATAAATATCAAGTGCCTAATTAATGTACAAGTGTAATTACTTTAATTATAATATAAAAACAATTATAATGCGGAAATAAAGTAAAGCACACACACCAGAATTTTGTTAACGAGGAAAACTACAAGCTTGTAGAAAAACCCTGGGACCTAGTCCATATTTAAATACTCAATGAATTAAGACGCTACAAAAAGTAAACCTGCAACTTCGTGTAGACACTACTAAGTAAACTAAGATCCTAGTTACTCAGCTTCAGCAGTATTCTTGATTTGATAATATCTAGTAGAACCGAAGTTCTTAATAGATATTTAATACCCAATATCCTAGCAGAACAGACGTTCTCTTTAGGAGTAGATTTAGTATATCTTCTTAATGATTCACAACAACTTCTTCTTCAAATCTTCAATCTTCGATTTAATCTTCAAAGTAACAATCTGCAAAAACAAACTTGATTCCTTATTGATTTGTCGCACAGAACATAGTCTGTTAATAATGGAAAATCAATGAATCTATCTTACGGATCTAGAAAGACTTAGATCCGTAGAAACGTTGATCTTTGATCTAGTTTGAGTGAGCCTTATATCAAAAGAGAAGGTTCTCAAGAATAAACAAACTAGGTGAAATCAAAGATTCAACAACCGTTAGTCAATCAAATCAATAATCGAAAATTGAAATAACAATGCAATCTTCTAGTTTCCCACCAACGGTACACGGTAGAGATTCTCAATCCCAAAGAAGACTTTAAACTGAGCGTCCGTAAGAGATTTCGCCTAATTAGGTTACTCTCCTATACGAATAGTCGGCTTCACCAGTAACGGTACAACGGATGAAGTTTACTGTCACGAAGGATTAGTTTGCTAGAAATGAAAACTCAAAGTATTTATAGACAAGGAAGTTTGGACACCAAGGAATTTCCAAAACCGAAAATATTCTCAAGATATTTTTCATTACTACTCCAAATTCGGTTTTCATAATTCCGGTGAATGCACTGTCTTTCCATATATAATTAAAAACCCTTAATTAAAAAGATTCTTAACTTATTTAAATTCGGTCTTGGGATTTACTTCGTTCTTAGCCGTTAAAAGAATACACATTAATGCGTGTGTTCAAAGTTTGTCGACATCTTCCTCTTGCAAGTCCTTTTTCATACTTGCTCACTTGAAACCGATTTACCACACTTCCAAACAAGTTTAAAATTGGTTCATCTGACTTTCAAGAACTATGTGATTGATCAAGTAACACTCAATCACAAGTCATGGGTTTACAGTTCTACCAAAACAAGTTTAGGTTCTACCTCCATGTGAGTACTGTGCATAGTCACACTAGCTTACCAAAAATTCGGATGACTAGGTACTAAATATTAGCTCTATTTATCATGCATCGTTATCAAAAAGAGAAATAACTTCCTCTTTTTAACAACGTAAGCTTTCAGTCTCTCCTATTCTTATTATTCTTACAAAACCATCTTCATCCATCAGCATGAGAAAGTGGTTTCAAAAAATGTAACAGTTTTTGAAAAATGTTTTTGAAGATTATAACGAAATAAAACAATCTTCCATCGGTTATAGAAAATATAAAAGTTTCTCATTTGTCCATAACCGGCCACATGAAGATCATCCATTCTTCCTCTTTACATATGGAAACTCTAATGTTATTTATGTTTTGCAGGTTGATTAAGGTTGGCTTATTCATTGCCATTTTTTTGGGTTTTACATATTACAACTCCCCGGGTATTGCACTTCACGTAACTTTCCTCACCGTACTCGATTGTTCCATTTGTTCAATGACTACAATGGAAATTATGCTTTGTATTTTTGAATTTTTCTTTAGTAGAATGGAAATTATTTCTATTATTTAAAAAAATATACATTGTTTGTGTTTTGCAGATTGTTGAAGATTGGCAATATTTATTTATTTTGAAGACATGGTTGAAAGTTATTGTAGCATTTTGTTTGTTTTTTTGTAGATTGTTGAATATTGTTTTTTTTTAAAGAGATGATTGAAAGTTATTGTAACATTAATATTTTCATTTTTTTTTTGTAATGATACAAGTAAGTGTTATAACGTTTTAATTAAAGGGGAATTAATTAAGAGGGATAGAGGGGGGGTTACAAATACCACAGCCGCTAGATGTCTTTTGCAAGGATGAGACTGGGGTGGTCGGATCACATGTTTGTCTCTCAAAATGTTATCCGTCCGTCCAAGGCTCAAAAACCTATGATGTTTTGTATTATAGATGTAGGAAGTAAACCCTAGATACCATATTGGGCCGCATATCCATGGGCTACAAGCCCTACAACATAATAAATATTATATAATAGAAAGGGAGGAAGAATTTTAGAGAAGTTAGAAAATCCAAGAGTGAGAAAAAGGTGATGGAGCTAGAGATTTTTGGAGAAGAATGGTAAAGAAAATCAAGATGATATTGTAGAAATTGAGAGGTAGAATACCCTTTCTCTTTTGGTGTTTAACTTATATGATTTTCTTATGTTAGGTTTCAGTAATTTATTCGTATAATTAGATATCTTGGATTGATGATCAGGATGGCTCTTATGATAGATAACATGATTGGGTTTTACTGACTAAAATTTGAGAATAATCCACAATAAATTCACCGTTGAATGTTTGTATTAAAATGGATGATGATTTATGAAATTCTGGATAGTTTCGTTTTGGTCATAGTTTTGGCTATCTTAGGTAACCTAGTTGATACTAAAATGATTAGATCAAAAAAAAAGTCGTAGCTTTGTGATTTATCTATCAGTGAGCTTTGGATTGGGTTAATTTCAGATTGTTACGAATTTATCATGAATTATTTGGTAATTATGTGTAATCTTCCCAATTTTTAAGTTGTCATTATAAATTCAATATCTTTTGTTTGAACCATTGGTTTACTATGAAATTGTTATAGCATTGCTCGGTCGAACTCGCATGCGTTGCTATCTCAAGCATGTTTGTCAATATTAGTGATCAAACTATAAATTCTTTGATTTCTAGTCTACTATAGCTAAGGTCTCGGACTAGGATAGAAAGTGTAGTTCAGCTCAAGAACTCCATGGTGATCATCATACAAGACGAAGGACTACTCAAGGAACCAGTGGATCTTCATCGACTAAAAGGTATGTGGAGACTTGAACTTATCTATCACTCAAAAGTCTATCTATTCTATCTTTTATCTTGAGACAAAAGTCGTATTACTATATAGACTAAGAATATACACATATGATATTTCGAGCTAAGTATATCTCGCTTATCTATTTCTCAAAATATGTGTTGGTTAAGCTTTCGCTTTATCCAAGTTCATCTTTACCTAGTGACGAAAGTCATGTTATGTTTCAATCATTTTGGAAATTTCTCTGACAAAAAATAGTTTGTGAATAACAACTATATAACGCCCTCTGAGAATGTTTCAATGATTTAAATGAGAGTTTAGACAATATAACCACTAGAGGATATAAGCATTATTGTGGCAACACATATATGTATAAGTCCTTAGTGCTTGAACTGAAGTTTGCGAACTTTGTTGATCAAGTGAAACCGGAGAAGTGCATGAGCTTCTGTCCGCGAACTGGCGGAAGTTCTCGACGAAAATTTCTGCTGGAGTTTGTGAACTCCATCCGGGAACTTAAGTCCGCGAACCCAGCCCGCGAACTTGAGTAGGTTATGTCTAAAAACGATGTTTGTGAACTTATCTTAATAAAATAAGGAATTCTATTGCAAACCGTGGCTTTATAGTTCATGAATCAATTCGAGTGAATCACATCGTTTTTGCTTCAATTGTGTCTTGTGTAGTACATAAAGATCTAAGCAATTGAACAACTCTCTAACTAGTTCATTTGAGTCATTTGGACTAGTTATGGTGAAGAAGAATATGGTTGATATGAAAGTTATCATTTGGCTAACCATTTGGTTAACTAGTGTTGAACCAACTAATGTACAAGTTTGGGTATGGTTTTCACAAGCCTACAAACGTGCAGTACATGTTTGTATAACAAGCTATGTTTTCCATCTAACGGTTGATAAATATTAGCTTGTATCTAATCAGGTTTTCATCTAACAGTGAATATTGAATGATTTGTTACTAGTCTAACATTGATTGCAAACCCTGATTTGAAAGACTACATAAGGGAGAACTCTAGAAACTGGGAAACCTAATCCCCACACATTCTTTGTGATACTAGTTTGCTAAGCTAGAGTCGATTCTCCTTTAACCTTTGGTTTTCTTCTTCTAAAACCAGGTTAACAAGTTAAAGACTTCATTGGGATTGTGAAGCCAGACCGATACTACTTTTATCGTAGTTGTGTGATTTGATCTTGCTGTTTCTATCGTACGAGTACAATTGTAATATTTGGCTTGAGATTTCTATCTCTGATAGGCAAGATATAAAAGTAGTCACAAACACTTGGTCTCATCGTTTGTGATTCCTCAATAATCTTCTTCGCTGCGTCGATTAAGTTTATTGTGAGGTGATTGATAAAGTTAAGCTGTTCTTCAGGAATATAAGTCTGGTTTTATCAATTGGTTCTTTTTCACCTTGATTTATCAAAAAACGGAACAAAACTCATAGGTTTATTCGTGGGAGACGAATTTATCTATCCTTGTAGACTTTTCTGTGTGAGACAGGTTTGTTTATTAAAGTCTTTGACTTTGGGTTGTAGCAACTCTTGGTTGTGGGTGAGATTAACTAAGGGAATCAAGTGCGCAGTATCCTGCTGGGATCATAGGCGTAAGAGCATAATTTTACCTTGGATCAGTGTGATATTGGTTGGGGTTCAACTAGAGTCCAGACCGAAGTTAGTGTAGAGTAGGCTAGTGTCTATAGCGGCTTAATATAGTGTATGTTTAATCTGGACTAGGTCCCGGGGTTTTTCTGCATTTGCGGTTTCCTAGTTAAAAAAATTCTGGTGTCTGTGTTATTTCTTTTCCGCATTATATTTTGTTATATAATTGAAATAATACAGGTTATGCGTTGTTCAATCAATTAGAATATTCGACCTTATTGGTTGTTGATTTAAATTGATTGACACTTGGATATTGGTCTTTGGTACCATCCAAGTTATCTCTCTTTGGTTAAGACTCGTAGATTGCATTTGCTTGAGTAAATCAAATTGAGAGATTGAGATAATAACTTCTTGAGATATTTTCTATTGATTGAGTCTAGTTGATTCTCTAGAAAGTAACTCGGAGTTGTCCATATAGATTTCTAATCGAAATATTTGTTGTGGTTGTTAGACCCCCGCTTTTTCAGAAAATTTTGATATGTTATGTATTATTGATTTATGTACGTTCTTGTAAAGTTTGAAGATTATAAGATCAATTTATCACCATAAAACATATAATGTTATATGTCTGCAATTAACTTGTTTGCATAAATGCTTGAAAGAAAGTCATTTTGTTAAGCCATGGTTGCTTGTGTTGTTTGTGAAAATGATATATAAAATTTAAATGAGTTCATGTGTTTACCGTTATATGGAACATGTTTCATGTTAACGGCGGGTAATGATCCCCGAGAGTTAAATAGGTAATGATCCCCATGGGAACTTGTGTTTCCCGACCATCGATGGCGGCTATCTGTGCCGGTAAATGATAGGTGGTGTACGAACCAAGGTTTTCGTACTATGAATAAAATGGGTAATGATCCCAAAGATAATGTGGGTATGATCCCCATAGGAACTTTTGTTCCTAACTATCTATGGAGGTTGTATGTGCCGATAAACGATAGGTGGGTGTACGAACCAAGGTTTTCGTACCGTGAACTCATGGTTACTTGTTGTGATGACAATATTAATTTGTGAATCATGTGTTGAAATTTATATTGTATGATTCTTTGGAAACATAATTGGTGTTATGAGTTCACGTGAAAAATCTAATTCAATGAATTGTTGAACTCAAGTGTGAACTTAAATGAATGAATTGTTGAAAACAATATTGTTGTTGTGAATTGTTGAGTTGATCCTAAATGGATGATTTGTTGATAGTAATATTAATATTGTGAACCCATATTGGAGGAACAGAAAAGGATAATGATCCCCCTCAACAAAAGGCATCAACCATATTGGAGGAACATACCAGTACATTGTAGAGTTGTTTGATTTAGCCAAATGGGCTAGTTCATGAGCCACAGAATTAAAAATACGTGGCTGAAAGACAAATAAACAAGCTACAAGTTTAGAAAGAAAAAAAACTAAATATCCTTAAAGATAACATCCGTTCTAGAGTTCCCATCAAACATGCCAGCAGAAAATTATTTGATTAGACTCTGAGAATCAATCTCTATGATTAGATGTGTCAGCTTTTTTCCCACAACTTTTTTTAAACCCGACCAAATTGCCCTGGCTTCAGCTTTTTCAGCAGGTTCAACTTGAAAGACAATGGAGGCACAAAAGGAAGCATTATTGGTGAAGTTCCTCATCACAAATCTTACACCATTATCACCAGAAATATTACCATAATCTTCATTTATATTACATTTTATCCATCCAGTTGGATGGGGCATCCATTTGTCACTAATACTAACAGAAACCCTAGTAGAAATGGTAATAGTTGGTTTTATGGTAAGTAACATGGATTTGGCTCTTATCAGAATAGCAGTGTAGTTTTCCTTGATATCCTGAAACACTAGGTTATTTCTACTTTGCCACAAATACCAAAGGATAGCTACAAAGAGACACTGATCCCCACCAGGGAGTTTAGAGACAGCGTTAACTAACCAAAATAAAATCCAATCCATGAAAGATTTAGTACTAAAGAACTGGGTGTTAACACAGAAAGACGATAAGATCCAAACCCGAATAGAAAATGGGCAAAGAACAAGGGCATGCATAATCAATTCAGATGGGTCCTTACATCTAGTACATCCCACATAATTCATAGGCATTCTGGTATAAAGCACAGTTCTAGCAGCTTTCTAGATGAAAACTTGAATTCTATAAGGCACATTAATTTTCCAAATACACTTTCAAAGAGCACTACAAGGGGAAGGCCTAAGCCCTCAAAGTCCCAGGTAAATCTACCATTATTTGAAAGATCCCAATCCCTCCTATCATCAGTGCAACACTTGCTTAAGGGAATAATGATAATCTTCTTAGCAGAAACATCATCGAAATGGGTGTTTAATCTATCAACATCCCAAGATATGGTAATATGATTGATAAAATAAGAAACTTTTATAGTTGGGTCTTGAGGCACCAGTGGGTTGGGTACAACAGATCCTAGAAAAGGAATCCATTTGTTACACCAGGGGTCAATAAATTGACCATCTCCAACAATCCAAGTGATAAAAGGTTTTATGAGATCCTTGATGGTATTAAGCATCTCCAAGTCCAAGAACAGTTAGCAGGACACTTAGCATTTAAAAAATCAGTCATGGGGAAATATATAGCTTTCAAAGTAGTAGCTAATAGGCAGTCAGGGTTCTAAATAATCCTCCAAGCATTCCTAGCTAGCATTACAAGATTGTTGAGCTCAGCTTTCCTAAAACCAAGGCCTCCTTCAGATTTTGGAGAGCAAAGAATGTCCCAACCCAAAAGATGGAGTTTTCTATCTTTGGGGTCAAGAGTTTCCCCCCACCAAAATTTACATAGGCGGGAGTCCATTTTACTACAAAGATATTTTGGGATAAGGAAAGCTCTCATTTGATAAAGAGGAATGGCCTGACCAATATGCTTAATTAAGGTAGTTCTAGCAGCTTGGAAGATGAGCTTATGAAGACAGATTGAAATTCTAGCATCAATAGACTGGAGAATACCCATATGGGTTTGGATTTTAAAATCTTTAAAGGCAGTAAGGGTGCCTAAATATTTTTCTCCCAAATCCCTATTGCTAATATCAAGAATATTAGAAAGCTGCAGCTTGAGGTGCTCAGGATTTTTTTGCTAAACAGAATAACGGACTTGTCAAAATTGATTTCTTGGCCTGAGGCCAAGTAGTACTTCTGAAGGTACTCTTTGATAGTCTGGAAATCCTCAATGGTAGCTTTAGAAAATAGCGTACAATCATCATCAAAAAGAAGGCGTGTCATGGTAGGAGCATTTTTACACACCTTTATGCCTTCAACCATCCCTTTCCTAGTAATAGCATCAATGTAAGATGACAAAGCCTCAGAAAAAATGATGTACAGATAAGGAGACAGATGATCTCCTTATCTTAAATCTCTCTCTGGCTTGAAAAGACCAGTATGGCTACCATTAAGAAGAACAGAATAAGAAACAATAGAGACACACTGATTAATGATTTTGACCCAATGATCAGAGAGACCCATTTTTTTCAAAACCTTTTCAAGGAAACTCTATTCCAGCTTATCACAGGCCTTAGACATGTCAAGCTTAATGGCTGCAATACCAATAGCTTTGTCATGATGATTAACAACAAAAATGGCCTCATTAGCTAGAAGGATGTTATTAGAGATACTTCTTTTAGGGATAAAAGCACTTTGGTTTTGAGAAATGATATTATTCATAAATGGTTTTATTCTGCTAGCTAGAGTTTAAGAAAGGATTTTGTAAATGAAGTTACAAACCCCTATGAGTCTGTATTGAGAGACCAACTCATCTAGTGGGACTTTAGGGATAAGAGCTATATTAGTATGATTAAAATATTTGCAATATTCCCATTTCTGAAGCAATTTTGGGTCATATCAACAACAGCTTCTCCCATAATAACCCAATGTTTTTGATAAAACAGACCATTAAAGCCATGAGGGCCAGGGGGAAAAACAACATTTTTTATCTCCTCTGCAGTGAGAGGAGAGTTGAGGGAAGAATTATCATTTTCAAAAAAATTAACAGGGAGATCAAATAGGATTTCGTCCTGGAATTGTTGTGAGTGTGAGGAGTATATAATTTTGAAATAGTCAATAAAAGAAGTGCTAATATTATCTCTATCAGTTAAAGTAGTTCCAGCAGCATTGTTTATCCAATTAATAGCATTCCTCTATCTCCTGAACAAGGTGACTCGATGAAAATATGGTGAGTTTCTATCACCTTCCATGAGCCAAACCTCTCTGGATTTGTCTTTCCAATAGAGTTCTTCCAAATTATAGAGATATTCCAATCTAGATTTAAGTCTAGAGATGGCTCTACAATTTGTAGGATTTATAGTCTGACTATCAACAAGTTCCTTCCTAGTAGTAGAGATATTGGTTTGGATATTCCCAAAGGAAGACTTGTTCCAATCACGAAGACCTTTTTTTGTGCTTAAGAGTTTAGCTTCAAGCTTATAGGCAGGGGATCCCACCACATTAACAGACCAAGATTTGGCTATAATGTCTCTACAAGTAGGATCTTCTATCACATAGCCATGAAGTGGAAAGGCCTAGGCATGCAAACATCATCATAGTTAAAACCAATATGCATAGGACAATGGTCAGAGGAATCTCTAGGCAAGTTATTCACACACAACTTAGGGAATAGAGTTTCAGCAATAGAGTTGATAAGACATCTATTAAGACGTTCAAGAATTATATCAGTACCTTATTGCATATTAGACCAAGTAAACCTAGGACCAGAGAAACCAGGGTCATGCAAATCAAAAGTGTCACAAAAATTTCTTAGATTAAGAAAATCAGAATCATCAACTTATAAGCCACCATTTTTATCCCCGGTACCTAAAAGAGCATTAAAATCACCTATAAAGAAAACAGGTTCATCTAAGGGTGGCTTAGGTAATAGGCATTGATCTTCCCAAAAAGCTTGTCTAAGATTACTATTAGGTTCACCATATATGAAGTGCAAGTGACAAACTTTGGAATGGATGATGTCAGTAGTAGTGACATAGATACCCCTTAGACTAGAAGATAGATCATTAAGATGAATTTCTTTTTTCTAGGAAATAACAAGCCCACCACTTCTACCAATACTTGGGACATTAAAGGTACAAGGATATCCAAAAAAATTCATTCTTCTAGGCGCTAGATCTTTATTCATTTTAGTTTCCGATAAGAAGATGATATAAAGGTTAATGTTTCTACACAACAGGCTAAGATCCTTGTTAGCAGATTTCTTACCCAAACCTCTAATGTTCCATCCAATCACATTCACATTATTGACAGGATAAGAGTTGGTATTTGTAGCAGTATTACTAGGATCAATAATAAGGAGAGAGGGAATAGAATTTACCTGAGTGGTGGAAGCAGAACCACTATCAAGAGCTGAGTTATTAGAAACACCAATTTGATTAGTCTCCTGGGTAGAACCGAGATTCGGAGAAGCAGCCTCATGAAGGGAATTATTGCGGACACCATCGTTACTTGGAGTATCATCAACAGGTACATTATAGTTTCCATATGGGTCAACCAATTAAGTGGGAATTATATAATTGACCCTCCTTTTCATGGGTTTCATAAATACCCTTATGAGATAATAAAAATACCCCTCTCCATCCAAAGCCCATCAGGAGTCCATTAAATATTATGTAACATTATAAATTTACCCTCATATTGATTAGGTTTTTAAAGAAAAAATGTTTTCATTTTCAGATGAACTTTTCATCTTCATCGTCTCTGCCTCAACTCAAGCGCCACCTCTACTTATCCCGCTACCAGTTCTATCATCGCCTCTTATACTTCCCCCAAATCCACCACCACCAGTTCTATCACCACCACCTCCTAAACAATCTATGTAGATCGATGAATCAACGAGAACTTATACTACTACAACCACCATCTCCATCGCCACCACCACCTCCTCCACCATTAATCGCAGATCTATCAATATAATTGATTTCGGTTGTTTCTAGATCTAATCTAAACTCTATCTGCTGCTCTCATGAAAATCGCCGCCACTATCACCATCATTTCTCCACCCTTTTTTTGCCACCGTTAATGGTGGTGGAGGATATCGAATCTCTATTAGTCAATCAATGGGAATGAATAATCTTATTGAATTTCACAAATCTCTATTTTCGCTGGTTGATGGTGGTGGTGTTGGTGGTGGAGGAGGATATTGATTCTTTATTTCCTCGGTTGTTTCTGTTGTTGATGACGATAATGATATAGGTGATGGCGGTGGCGGTGGTGGAGGATGATATAAAATCTATGTTTATTAGAAGATGATGGTGGTGGTGGAGGAAAATACCAGATCTCAGAAATGAAGGAGGAGGGAGTATGTATTACCACTGCCAAAAAAAGGAAGAGCAGAAAAACTAAGCGTTAAAGGGAAGTACTGTTTAATTTCTCCATTATTTTTCCTATCAAATTAGTTTTGGTTCTCTTTTTAGGGTTCGATTTCCATTAATATGTTTTATAAATTTATGATTTCATTATCTAATGCAGTTTAAGGTTGAATATGAACTGCCAGGAACTAAGAGAATAAGAAACTACATTATATGATCGTCAAATCCGTGTCTGGGGTGTTGATGCTCAAAGAAGGTATATCCAATTTCAGTTCTATACTGAAATCATTTGCTCTTGCGTAGATTAGATTTTTTTTGCCGACTCGATGTTGATATAAAATTATAATAATCATTTGTGCAGAAACTATGAAGCAGACAAGTAAGGCGAAAAGAAAAGTGTACCAGAACTATGACTAGCATCATTTCATGACGCAATGATCAAATTCTATGACTAGCATCATTTCATGTTATTACTTTATAACTCTCAGCTTTGTAACATTTTCAGCAAGCCATTATTACGTAATTGTGAAACATGCTTCTGCCTATACCAGGAAGATTTTGAACACTGCATATAACTTGTGAAGATTTTGCATTATGTATCAGCAATTTTGAAGATTTTGGAATAGTTTTCCGGAGTGAAAAGCCTCCTGGTAGTTTAAGTTGATATGAGTCTAATTGTTAGTGACTAATGTAAATGTTTCATTAATGACATGTTTTCGTCGTCTTTGTACAGGCTAATAATTATGGATGGATTATTACGTTGGCTTGCACTTACCCTTGAAGCTATAATAGTGAGTCCGCTCCTCCACTCCTGTTTACTTGTATACTAATAGTTACATTAGATGGACCTATGGTGTAATGGTATCACAACTGGATCTAGTCAGAAGATGCGTGTTCGATTCACGTTAGGTTCACTACTTTTAGTATATTAATTTTTGGGATCTACTTTGGTTTTTGACACCTAACTTTGGGATCAAATTTGGTGTCAACAACAAATATAAATTGATCTTAGTGTAAGGAGTCAACACCAAATATTTGTGTATCAACAATATAAATTGACCTTATTTTAGGGAGTCACCAACCAATGTTTGTGTATCAACAATGGAAAAATGGAATCAACAACCAATATTTGTGTATCAACAATAGAAATTAATCTTAGTGTAAGGAGTAAACAACAAATATTTGTGTATCAACAATAGAAATTGACCTTAATTTAGGGAGTCAACAACCAATGTTTGTGTATCAACAATGGAAAAATGGAATCAACAACCAATATTTGCGTATCAACAATAGAAATTGACCTTAGTTTAGGGAATCAACAACCAATGTTTTTGTATCAACAATGGAAAAATAGAATCAACACCAAATATTTGTGTATCAACAATAGAAATTGACCTTAGTTTTAGGGAGTCAACAACCAATGTTTGTGTATCAACAATGGAAAAATGGAATCAACAACCAAATTTGATAAATATTTTTGAACTTTTGATTTTTTGGATCAACTTAAGTTGTTGACACCTAATATTAATGGCGGCGGCAGTGGCATTCAGGGTTCAACAGTGGCGGCGACGGCGGCAACAGCAGTAGTGGTGGTGTGTGACGGTGGTGGAATATTATTGGTGGTTGTATTTAGTAAGTGGTGGTGGTGACGGAGTGGTGGTGGTAGAGTGGTGGTGGCAGAGTGGTGGTAGCGGCGGTGCTGTTGGTGGTAGTGAAATGGTGCTGCTGGTGGATGTGAAATAATAGAAAAAATTATTTTTTAGTGGATAAGATTGTTAAATGGAAAATAATATTATAAGTGAGGGTATTAAGGTAATCAATTTTTTAATGGATAAGATATTTAAATGATAGGGGTATTTATATTGTTCTATAAGGGTATATTTTTTGGGTGTCAAAACTAAGGGTATTTAATAAATTTACCCACCAATGAATGGGTATTAAGAGTGCAAATAGATAGGTTAATGGCAGGGAGATCTCCTAATTTGGTGATAGGAAGACAAAGGGTTTAATAATACGTTTCAGGTACATCGGATTGATTTGGGATTACGAAAATGCTAGCTGGGGTAGATTACTAGCTTTAGTGCGTTCTCAGGTTTGATCTTGGGTTAATTTTCCTTTTGAGATTGGACAAAGCATCATGCTCCGCTGCAGTAGAGATCACTTCTTATATAGAAATTACAGGTTGATTTGTAGGAACAGTCGCCGTTTTGAATCTTCTAGACGAATTAGTGGTTCAGATAGGGCCTCGATTCGACGATTCAGGTGGAGTGCTTGAGGTTTCAACTGTGATATTCTGGGTTGTAACTTGTTTAAATATGACTGGAAGCCCATTATTCAAGTGGGAGGAGCTCTGCTGGACATGACCAACATTAAAAATCTTCAACGATGTGTATCAGTTAACAAATGGGCCCATCTGAAAATTATTAGCTACTCCTTTCTGAAAGACCTTTTCAGAGTTTTAAACTGGAGCCTTAGCTTGCCTTTGGTGTTGTTATGTTCAACAACATCATCAATTTGAGTTTCATGTACCACTTCAATTGGAGACATAATAGTATCTTGAATCACCATGTTGGTCTTTGGTTGAGAAAGTTGAGCATCTTGATTTCTTGGAATCTTTAATTTTGAAACTGCAGGGATAACATAATTTGAACTGGAAGTAGATGCTTGTTGAATTAGCTTTTGTTTTGCTTTCCAAGCTGGACAATTAGCATCTTTATGATCTAAAACACGACAGGAAGTACAGAAGTACTTTGGAACATTATAGTATCTGCATTCAATTAGAAAGGGATTATCTGTTCCTACTGTGAAAAGTGGAATGCCAGTTGGTAGAGCTTTCTGAACGCAAACTATAACACAGACCTTAACATTTTTCTTGAGAGGATGGTTTCCATAGGGTGTTTTTGCATCTATTAGTTCACACAACTTGAGAGTAAGATGTTGAAGGTCTTCAAACTCAATACACTACTTAGGGATGTTTCAAAGAATGAGCCAGAACAATTCTCAGTAAACTAGACTTGATGATTTGAAGGCCATCCATTTATGGTAACAACTTTGAGGACCATTAGATGACCACAAGAAAACCAGGGTCTCTGAGAGTTAATCCTATTGAAATAAGCTTCAGCTAGGAATCGGATAAAAACTATATTCCTCAAACTATTGAAAGTGGTAACAGTAGCTGGTTGAGATAAAGGCCATTGATTGCATATGTAGGATCGGATTGCAGAGGTAGGAATGAGGGTTTCACTGCAGACGTAGCCAATCATATACCATTTCCAATTATTGTCATCTTCAGCCAAAATAACTGTTTTATCAATAAAAACTGGTTATGCTAGAGTGGATGGTAGTTTCAGTTTATCAGCCATTTGTTTTGTGAGATTTTGAATTTCAAGGTTTTCAGGAATATGAGAATTTTTGGGTGGAGAAAGTAATAGAGATGAAGAAAAGTAAATTTTTATCAGGGTCAAGAGATTGGCTGGGTATTAAAATAATTATATGAAGGGAAAAGATTCTTTTAACAGTGTATGTATGATGGAGTTCTATCAGCCAAATGTGTATTTGGAACTTGGTTGTGCCATCAAAATCACTATGATTCTTAAAATGGGAATTCTGACTGAGTTGAAATTGGTCAGCAGGAGGGGGAGTTTTGCAAAGGTAAGATTTTGTGAAAGATTCAAACTTTTTGTATTTAATCAAAGATCTTGTAGCAGGGCTAAAGGATAACCTGGTAGGTTTTATCTGTAGGGATGCTTATGCCAACACCCTAGTGGTCGTTGCACAACCACTAGGAATTACCACCTCCCTCATAGCTAAGTCTTTGGAATTGCTCATAGCGACCAGGACGACAAAAGAACGAAGCTGGCCAAAGGTTCAATTCGAAACTGATTCGGAAAACCTGCTTTGATTCTTAACATTAGACACCGAACCTCCTTGGTACATCTTAGAAATTATCTCTGAAACCAAACAAATTATGAGTCAGATCCCTCACTACAGCGTCAACCACAACTACATGGAAGGAAATCAAGCAGGGGACGTACTTGCCAATCCGGCAGCAGACAACGGCCAATTAGGGAACCTTACAACTTTATTTTGGTACCATACAATCCCACCGTGCATCACTCAAATTTTAATGGATGACTTCTTGGGTATTACTTACCTTCGTGTAATTGCCGCTTAATTTTAATAATATCTTCATGCTTCAAAAAAAAAAAAAGATAACCTGGTATCTTTCCTAGGAGTAGTTGATAGCCGTGAGCCCTGTACAGGGTATACACAGCCACATAATTTATATTTATACTTTGTACATCTTGCACATACGTAAGCATGAAGGTTGTGAACATTTAAGCACTTTGGCATTACACATATTGCAAACCTGATTGGTTATACACATCCGTCCAAATGTCATAAACATAGTTGTGTAGGGTAAAGAGAATTGGGTGTGGTGGAAGTAAAAATTATTGTGGTGGTTTTTTGGTTTACTGGTGGTGGTAAAAAGGGATTTATTGGTAGGTTAAAACGGTTTAGTTTGCTGATCGACATAGTCTATAACCTTATTATTAATGATACCCCAAATAAAAGTAGTGCCTCCCAACTGGTGATTCTTGCTCTGAATCTGCATAAAACCAAAAGTTTTAATTAAAACCCAAATAAACTCTTCAAAATTAGGTAGCCTAATTATTTCGCTATTAACAATAATTCCGTCAGAATTAAAGGAAATTGAAGCATCTAAGATTATACTTTGAAAATAGGGTTTAGTAGGATAATGATGAAAGCTGAAGTGTTTCTCATGGTATCGAAGTGGCGTGAATTTCCAAGTGACGCGATGCTTGACCAAGAGCCATTTATGGCTAATCTACCACCTTTATTTAAGAGAGAAATAGAGATAATCCCAGTATTATACCAACAAAAAAAAAACATATTGAGAAAAATGGCTGATAAAGCTTCAAGTTATGCCGGAGGAGGGAATTCAGGTGAGTCATCAAATTCTGCAGCTATGCGACATGCAAAAGCTGCGATCGAAGCATTGACAAGTACTGAGATGGAGAGTCTAATAGAGTATTTGAATCTGGAGAAGACCAAGAAAAGGAAACACGAGGAGAAAGAGGAATATGACAGATTGAGGATAGAAAATGATGAAGATTCCAACTCTGGTTAAGGAAAGTTGAGTCTATTGATGCATGTCGACACAGACAAAGTCTTCAGAGAAGGGGAGCATGAAAGACATCATGGGGGATGACTCAAAGCATGATAGAAAGTGATAGTGAGAATGATGAGAAGAAATACTATTATGAGGAGGAGAAAGAAGAAAGAAGTGATGATTCATTGAAGAGAAAGAAGAGAGCAAGAAAGTTGGAGAAGAAAAAGAAGAAGAAAAGACATGAGTTTGAAATGTATGACCAGTATCTTGCAGAGAATACATACGAGCCTCGTAAATTTACAAAGACCATGACGGAGCCACTAAATGCCGACTCTGACGGAGATGAAGTTTATGGGATGGATATTGATGGAAACCCTATATTTTCTGGTCCAACAGTTCATTGCAGTGGTGGTGAAGATAACATTGAGGATGGAGATGAAGATGAGGATGAAGATCTCCAGGGGCCTTATACCACATCAGATGAGGATGGCGGTAAGGCTCCTTACTACATATTTTATGAGTTGAACTATACCAATGACAATGAGGGAGATTTTGATGATGATTCAGATTAGTCGTTCCTAGAATACCATCAATTTCCTTAGAACTAGAGTGCTTAGACACTCTTGTACATCTTCGTGAAAGTTTATGAGGAAATTTATGATATTTAAAGTAGTTGAAGAAGTGCCTGGAGAAAGGAGTTTCTACATCAAGCATCTGGTGGTAAGATCTTTTGTGGTGTTTTTTTTTTTTTTTTTTTTTGTGTTAGGAGGTCTTGTTTTGTGAAGCATGGTATGATTTTGGTTCTGAAGGTAACAAAAGATTGGAATGGGAAGAAGTTTGAAATGTTGCAGTAGAAAGGATAGTATGACTTTGTTTATCAGTTAGAATTGCAAAGTTACAGCCTTGGTTTTTGATTGTACAAAGGGGTTGTAATGAAATTGAAGGATTTTCTGATGTGTTAGGTTTAAAGTTTTGTTTGTTTCTATTTCATTGGGATGTAATTAACCTGGTGATGTTCTTGTAAAAACTTAAATTTTTCTTAGTACTTGAATTGTGCCTGGTGTTGGTTTGCTATTTATGAATTCTGTTCTCTATCTTTCTAGTATGTCTGATTCCAATAGCAGTTGAATGAGTAGTGTAGATGTGAAAGCAGGTGATGATAGTAGTGAAAAAATCTAAGATTCTAATGATTGTTAGGTAAAGGTTGATGATTGATTTGAGCTTGAGCTTACAAAGATGAACACTGAATTGCATTTGGAGATTTTTTTCATACATCACAATGATGGAGCAGAGCTCAAGGAGAAAGATTTGTATTTGATCTTCACATGGGTTGTTACAAAGAGAACATTAGATGATTAGAGCATCTCCGAAGAATCCTGTTTTAGGGCATACGAAAATCTTTTAGGGCATATTAAGTAAAGACAAAATTGGGTCACTAGATAGTAAATCTAAAATCCCCTTAACCAAATATTTTAATAATGACAAAACTACCCTTTTATTAGAATATTGCTCGGTTGAACCCACCAAGCGTTGGTATGTCAAGTTTGGTTGTCATATTTTAGTGAACCAAGTCCTTTTATAATTGTTTTACCACGTACAATATTCTTCCTTTTCTTAATTGGTTCCAAAACATGATCTGCATTACCATCATCCTCAGACTGTATTTCTTCACTACCAACATCCTTATTCGCACCAACATCATTCTCCATTCCTGTGTGGTCTTCTTCCACAACTTTCTCGGACTGTAAATCTTCAAATTCCGGCTCCTCCATATCCGAAAAAGTATCATCCCAGTCCCCAGTTTGAACATTGGGACATGGCCCTGTTCCCAATTTCCGCTTCACTCCCTTTCGTTCTGGTTTAGCAATTTCAGCAACTCTCTTAGATTGTGCAGTTTGGGATAGTACTGATTTGTTGGATCGTAATGAGAGGTTTCCCTTGGTGACCTGCAACATAAACTACAATAGATTAACACAAAGGAGATCATAAGGAAATTGTACATTAATAACATTTACTGAAACCGAATATGAGTTTTTACCTTGTTCTTGTTCTTTGCCATTTTAACCAGCCTTGAGTTTATGCTCCATCCAGATGAGGTTACACAAAAGAAGGATATTGACTTATCTAAGAGACTTAACAGCCATCCCTGTAAACATCAAACACCAAAGAAAAATACATCAAGATTCATATCAAACCACATTTGATAATAACCAACCTAAGGAGATAAAACCACGTACATTTCATCAAATAAACAAACAACTAAAAAAATCAACAACTATCGAAAACAACTTTGAAAATACAAACCCATCAAACCGATCAAAAGAATAAAAATAAAAACCCATCCGTAAACATAAAAGAAAAAATGAAGAACTATGTACAAAAATACTGAGTACCCAAATCTTACAAGTAGAACCCTAAAAAAATTAAAAAAAAACACCATAAATATCAAAGATTCAAACCCAATCAATATTGCATACACCTCATCATATTAACCATCAAATTAAAAAGAAAATTAGTAAAACCCTAGAAAATTAAAAATCCCCGAATCAGAACTACAAAAATCAAAAATCCCTACAAAAAAAAACACTAGAAACACTTCATAAGAGGAGTTTAACATTTCATACAAGAGAGAAATCATGAGAAAGAGAAGAGATCTAGAAAAGTTTTAAACACTTACTGTAGTAGAAAAAGAGAAATAGATTTACCAAGTTGTTGTATCTAGTAAAAGAGAAGGCTTTAAACACTGATTTTGTTGAGAGTTGATAGGAATGAGGAAGAAATTGTTTGATTGAAGAGAAGTGGTAGAAACAAAAAATTGGAGCGAACACTTTTCTCTGGAATCAGATGAGAGCGGCAGAGAGAGGGATAGGGGAAACTCAGATTTAGGTGTTTTTTCTTCTAGTTACTTCCGCCTGGGTTAAAATTCCTGTAATTGAGATACCTGTCCTATTGGTAAAATAAATTATATCCTTCAAATGAAAAGGTGAAAAAGTTGGGCGGGCTAGGAGGGAGATAACGAAAATTTTGGTGAATTTTTTTTTTTGGGAGGGGGGCGGTGGGCACTCACGTATTGAAGCGGGAAGAAAAAACTAAACAAAATTTTGGTCAAAAAGTAGGAAGGAGACTCGTTGTAACCCACAACAGCAAAAGAAAGTTTAGAGTCTTTTTTTTTTTTGAAAGTTACGTGCATTTCAAACCAACTAACTTTGGGAGTTAGTAACCCTTACATCAGTTAGAGGAAAGCTATCCAATGCCAGGGGAGGAACTACCACCCTAACATTTGATTTATCTACTCCTAGAGCATTAATAATACAAGAAGATAGATACTTCCTCCAAATGATGGTATCCCTAAAGCACTTGGCTTCCTTTTCCAAAATATCTGACACATTGTTTGCAGTTCTAAGAACAAACTGAAATCCCAAAAAGTTATTACATAAATTGAAGGTTCTCTTGACTTTATCTAAAATAGCTTGATTCCTCCACTCCAGTTGAGAAGCTTTCCCATTCAAGTAGTCAAAGAGGTTCTTGCAGTCCCCCTCCACTATGAAATCTGTCAGACCTTCTTCCACTACCCAATGCGCTCGTTGAAGCAAACCTAAGGCTTCCGCTTCTTCAGGGGTAGTGGCTGATAGTGTTCCTGCCTTGCCAAGTGTAAATTCTCCTGCATCATTCCTGATAATTAAAGAAAATCTTACAGGAAAGTTCAAGGAAACCAAAGATGCATCTATATTGAGTTTAGATTGAGATTTCCTAGGTGGATGCCATTCATGTAGGTTATTTACATTCAAAGGTGACCTGTTAGGTGGGATATTGTCCTTATACCAAAATTCTAGGAATCTTTGTATTTCTAAACTTGTCTGTGTACTAGATTGTTGTGTCTGTTCAAAAGCTTTATTGCATCTTTCTTTCCAAATAAACCAGGCCTTTGTCAGCATGATTTCTATTGGAAATTTAGGGTTTTTATTCCGCATTCCTTCCCGCAAAATGTCTAAAAAGGATGATGTGCTAGGAAAGTTCAAAGAAATGGGTGATGGCTCTTGAGCCCATATTGTTTTAGCATAATGACAAGAAAAAAATATTGTTTAGAGTCAAAGTTTGAGTTAATAAATTGGGAGAAATTTGGTGTGACCCCCCAAATTCAAGCGGTAAAAATAGATTTACATATAAAATTTAAGTATACAAATTTTTTCTCATTCTCAATAAATGTTAACTGTGAACTTATGGATTACCATAAATTGATGAGTTAGCAATAATAGGAAAATCAATCATGTTGCACGTATATATTATGCGAGGATAAATTCCAGAAAAATTTATTAGAAAGCATAAATCAAATTCCAAGGTTGTACTCTTTAATATGGTCGACAAACAATCCATAATTGAGAATTTTAGTGTCGCCAAGGAAAAAGGAAACTCAATCTGAGTCGTGCTGTAACTAGGTCACCCTCGTGATATAGATACCGTAAGGGCTCACCTTATAGCCCTTGTATATGCCATCTTAGATATTCATATACCCTGAGATAAATATTAGATATCAAAAATATTTTTATTATATTATTTTGTATCATCTTTTTAGTGTTATCCTTGCATTTAATCTTATTTACGAGTTATTCCCTCTAAAAACCAAATTAATTTTATTGGAACCGTGAGAAAATCATAGCTATGTAAACTCGTTAAGAGTCTCCATTAAGCAGATAAAACTGGAGTAATTTTCTACGTAAGAGCATATTAAGATTGGACCCGAAAACGAAGTGATTGTCTACGTAAGAGCATATTAAGATTGGACCCGAAAACGAAGTGATTGTCTACGAGTAAGATTTCTTAGGTTGATAGAGAAAAGGAAAACTGAAGATGGGTATATCAAAAACTAAAACTACTACGTCAAGATGATTGAACTGTTCACATATTGAAAAACAATCGAACCAAAACATTATCAATGTAGTTAGTTCAATCTTGAATTATTTAGTTCGACTATTATCCATTGAAAAAACAATCAAACCTAAATCAGTATTTTTCATCTATATGATTTAAAATAAAATATTATTAATTGTAAATTAAGTTGATACGGAAACTTCAAAGCCAATGTCTAACTGTGTAATCGTTATGTAATTGGTGATTAATAAAAGTTTAAATCCATCACGATCACGGAGTATCTAACCAAAAGGGAAAGCAAGGTGTATCTAAAAAGAACACAAACACAATGTGTCTTTAGTTATGCGTTTTCCCATATGATTAATCAAGTTGATCAAAAAAGACCCAGGGGTGGTTCTTGGTTTTTAGGAAGCAAAGAAAATGTAGAATAAATTTAAATCTCCAATTAATAAGAGGGATTACAGAACAAATTCAATTAAATTTAGGTATATAAGAAAACAAGAAAAATAGTAAAAATATTTTCATTTTCTATTTTTTATCTTGAGATCTTTATATATTTAAGATGTTATATCCAAGGGTTAAAAGGTGATCCCTTACGGTATCTGTCACGAGGGTTATCTCGTCACAGCACGATTCAATCTAATTTAATCTTCTTGATTTTTATGTCTATATGATTGTATTTTCTTTTATTACCAAAAAATTGATAATAACAAAATTAAGCTAACCAGGCCAGGCCATATCATATAAGAATGAGTTTGAAAAATAAGAGATTAACTCAATAACTGTCGTTGAATTTTAAATTTCAATGAAACAGAATATGACAAGAGGTGGTATGATAATTGATTTTTCTTAAAATTAACTTACATAAGTATCCAAGTATAGCTTATGTTTCATATATCCTCAATCAGTGTGACTAAATTTCCCTTAATTAGGCTCAAATTCGATTTTCATCAAATAACACATCATTCCGGCGATGTACATAAATTTACCTCGATTCATATAAATTTAGATTCTAGTCTATGTTTAATGTCACTCGATATCGTTGGTTTTATCAACATCATTCATTTTCATTTGTTATCCATCAATGTTTAATAGCCATATACTTACTTTTACAGTCGGTAAAGGTGTCCACAGACAGAAGTTTTGGTGGCTAACTGCAATTGCTAGAAATATATTGCTTATGTTATACTTTTAAGTTACTAGCAATACCAGCAATCTGATGGTTGGATTAAGTGTCTACCGATAAGGTTTAATGGTGGGTAAGATGAGTGACAAAAAATGTATACCTTCTATGGTACATTTTGGTTACCCAGCCATGGTGACTGTTGGATAATAACAACAAATATGATATTTTGGTTGTTAAGTCATCATTTCTAAAGAGTTCAACCAACTATCGCTGCTGGAAAACTGGTTTTTAAAGAGTTCAACCAACTATCTGCCAGCCAAAGCTGTTTTTGGTTATAAAACATTATTGCTGAAGAGTTGCACCGACTGCAGTTGGTAAGAAAGTAGTTGCTAATGCCAAGTTTTCTTGTAGTTCTCATTCTCTATTTTGTAATTTAATTTTTTGATGTTATTTTGATAATTGAAAAAGCGGGGGTCTAACAACCACACCCAATATTTCATTCAGAAATCAGTATGGACAACTTTAATACAATTCCAAGAGAATCAACTAGATAGTTAGACTCAATCACGAAAAAGTATCCAAGAGTTATATCTCAATTTCTCAAATTAAACTGCAATCGAACATATAGAAATCTGTGAGCCTGATTGATATGAGAAATAACTTGGATGGTACCAAAGACCAATATCTAAGTATTAATAAATTCATATCCAGCAAGCAAGGTTGGATTTACCAATTGATTGAACTACGCACAACCTGTGATATTTCAATTATATAAACAAATATAATGCGGAAAATAAATAACATAGACACTAGAAATTTTGTTAACGAAGAAACTGCAGATGTAGAAAAACCCCGGGACCTAGTCTATATTGAACACCACATTGTATTAAGATGCTACATACACTAGCCTACTACAAGATTAACTTCGAACTGGAATGTAGTTGAGCCCTAACTAATTTCCCATTGATCAACGTACAGTCGCGTTCCTTACGCCTCTGAATCCCAGCAGGAATCTACGCATTTAATTCCCTTAGATGATCTCACCCACAACTAAGATTTACTACGACCCAAAGTCGAGGACTTATAAACCAATATGTTTTCGTATATGGGATCCAACTATAATCTATTTATCTTTGATATATTTGATTGTCTAGTTGCGTGAGATCAGCAACTATCATTTAGTGGCATTCTTCAGTGTCCGAATTTGATTAGTTATAAATCTGAATCTAAGTTACTGATTCAGATTGATCTAAACCCGACAAAGGAGTTTGTTGGTTTAAACGGAAGATCCTTTGTCAAACTCAAATTACAAGTTTGAATAGAGTTGGTACCAAACAGATTTCTATCCTCTACAGTTTGGAGTATGATCCAAAGGAATGTTGTGATTCACGTGTGTGACTCTAGAAGTCAAAGGAGCAAGGATACTAAGGGAACTAGCTAATTACAGATGAAGGGTTTGAAGGAGATGACGACTCTAGTTTACAACTAGGACACACAAGAAAAGTGTATGGGATTCAAAGATCCCAGTTTCTTGAGATTTTCCTATATAGACGCTCAAAATCAAAGGTTGCTTTGGATTTAAGGTAAGGTAGCTTTGGAATCAAGAAATTAATATCCACTGTTAGATAAATCTTTGATTTGAGAATAATATAATAAAATATACACTCTAGTTAGGATAAACCATAACTGAACCGTGTACAAAGACTTTTTCATGAAAGGTTAGCCGAAACTTTATAGATGAACTATAAGATTAATCATTTTCATATAACACTTTAAGACTTTAATCTTGAGAGACAACCGTGGTTTATAATGTGATCAAATATGTCTAGATAATGTTTTTAGAGAGTTGTTAAAATGCCGATTATCTCACAGAAATAATTCTGATGCATCTGAAACTATTCGACAGGGTAAGTATGTGTACTTACTTCCAATTCGTGAGCACTTTTATCATAGTATGTGTACCGGGTTTGTGTACCTTTAAGACAAAAATGGGTTCAGGAATCAACAGATCTTTTTCGGTTTTTATACTGGGTATGCGTATCATCCTGGTTCAGGAATCAACTGATCTTTTTTTATTTGCATACTGGGTATGCATAACATCCTGATTCATGAGTCAACAGACTTTTTAAGGTGTGCATAATGGTTATGCGTACTAAAAGTTGCTTCCGAACAATATCTACACCGACATGTGTACTAGGTACACATACTTTGGATGCGGAACTATAACGATTGCGCTAGTGTGGTATGCATATTGTCTTGTATCCAGATTTATAGTAGTTCTATATCTCTCTAATAATCAATTTGAAACATTCAATGACACATATAATTGTTCCGGGATATTTTCAAATAATAATCTTGAATCACAATTTAGGTTATGAACAATAAATTGTTCATAACCAAATTCATCAAGTATGGACAAATGTTATTAAGCTTAGTCATATATATATATATATGCCGAGGATAATTAACAGTATAAACTTGACTAGAAATTATTGTTATGCAAGTAAAGTTAACTTTAATCATGCGACATAGTCTCATAGATTGAAAAGTGAAAACTTGAGTAATAGGTGGTTCAGTCTTCACTTATCTTTTTTTTTTAAGTTTTCCAAAGGCGTCGGTTGATCTTCGCCTTCAAATGGTAGAACACAGTGATGCCTGGTATTCAACTATATACTTATATCAATAAGTTTATATGATTTCAAAAGCGATATTATTCATTGTTGACTTAACTCATATATGCGAATTAAAATAAATAATTTACATGAAATTAAATAAATAATAATAAATAAATAATTTAATATATTAACATCAAAAATGTCGTATAGTGAACTTTCTTCTGCAGTAGTCTAAACAGATTTGTTTGAGTATCATATGTCTCGTTTGTGATGGCTTAGAAGACTTGAAGGTTTTCCAACATTTTAAAGTTCGATTCTTCATGTGGGAGGCAAATTATGGTGGGCATTAAATGGCCAAGTACGCATTTCCTCATCGCTCACTGATATGTGGCTAGAACTCTATCCCTTTTTCTTTCATTCACTTTGTGCCTCTTTCCCTAGTTTAAGTGTTTTCCCTTACTTTTTTCATGTTGTTTTCTTTTCTCTTTTCTTGCGAATCGTTTGAACAACATTATATCTCCAAAATACACAACCGGTTTGGTCACTTTTATAAAACTGAACTAAAACAATGGGTAACCAACATTAAATTAAAAATCATGTTGTTTCATGGGAAGTGTCATTTTCCTACTATAAGATGAATCACCAGAGTAGGTAAACAGACTAAACAAAGTGATTCTACAAACAAACAAAAAAAAAATCCTAAATAACCATGAAAGATGAATTACTAACTTGTCAAATTCAAGCTGTTGGTCCTGCTACAACTATTATTGCCCGGCGGAGGATATCTACCTCGGGTACTATCATGTGTGCTGGAACAGGTAAAACTAGTGCTTGTCCATCTCCTGGTCCTGATCTTGTGAAAGTTGCTCGCCTATCTGCCCGACAACGTGCACGTACGACGAAGCTGATCGGGACTTCAAAATGATTACCATCCCCAATACAAAACATAATAATCCCCACCACTGTATCCTTGGCTCTAATCCAGTGGATCGTGACCGACGGTCACTGTCAAGATCCCAGTGCAAAAACTTCCTCCATCTATTTTTTAAAATGGAAACAATAATTCACTAAACAACTCTTATCTTTGTGGTTTTATACTAAATACCATATCTAAAACCATAATGAACTCTCTATTTTTTTAAAGTAACTTAAAAGTGTGATTAACTTAATTAATCAATAATCTGCTATTCATGATTATATAACATTCAATTATTGTTGCTTAACTTTCATTTCACTTTAACTAACTAAGTAATTTTTCCTTTCATATGAAACTTAAAACAATATTGGATGATATGACGATGGGTTTCTAAGTTTAAGGACGGAATAACACAATCAATCAAGAAAACATAAGAAGATATGACAAGAGAATGAACTACAAAACATAAATATTACTTGGTTTTTACATAAATCTTACTTTGGTTTCCTGATCAAAATTGAATGCTGAAATAAATATCAAGATTGGTCGAAACCCACCCTGAATGGAATAAAAAGTGTCCTTTATTAGTGGTTTTACACCGAGAACCAAACTTAAAACCATAGTTAACTAGACAATTTAATAAAACTTAAATTATGATTGACTTAATAAATACTTAGCTAGTTTACTGTTATTCGTGATCATATTTAGGTACTGCTAATCAATTTTCCCAACTTACTTTCCTAGCCTCTTTCTCTCTCCAAGAAAAAAAAACAAAAAAACAACTCTTCATTATCATCTTGCTCAGATTTAGACCTTTTGGACCAGATCTGAGCAAGGATTATTGTATTTCTTTAGTTTTAATAGATTTTCTAATATAATAAGATATTGTTTTTTAATTTATAGTATCTTTTGACACATTTCTTCACCATTTTGGTGACTTTATCTTCGTTTTTTGGGCGATTTTTTCTTCGCTTTGAGAGCGATTTTTTCTTCACTTTGATGGTGATTTGTTCAATCTTTGTTGGTTGTTTCATGACTTATTATTCTAGATTCGAGAACACCGGCGATTCAATACGGCATAGCTTTGAGTTCATCTTCAACAAAAGGGATTTAGGGCATCCGGGTTTTTCGTTCACATATACAAGATTAAGGGCTAATCACTCCTTTGTTTTTGGATCATCTCTTGTTATAGAAGACAAACATTCAAAATGGTCAGAATTGATTCCGGATTATACCATATTTTCTCTCTACTTTTCATACAAAAAGTGGGTACCTTTGCGGTATTTTGCTCTTTCTCTTCGCGAATCACATGTAATTGGTATTTTTATTTGTATTTGGTTTTTAAGTTCTTGTATTTTGATGTTCTTTTTCTTGTAAACAATCATGTATTCACCTTTTTGGATTGAATGAAATGTGGTATGATTGTTGATCAAAAAAAAAAAACAAAAAAAAAATCAATTTTCATTTTTACTAATCTATTGAAGTGAATAACAAAGAGAATTTTATCTCTCTGCTATAATATAAAATAATAGCTCAGAGAAGTCATTTGCCTTCTTCAATTGATTTTGGTAATATACTCTACCCACATTTGTGTATGATATCACTAGTATCACATATAGTTTCCCCACTTGTGTATACATATTCGTAAGAGATGAAAGAGTTCTTTAATATAACACGAACTCAATAAGTTTATATGATTTAAGAATCGATGTTATTCGTTGTTGAATTACCACATAAATGCAAATTAAAAGAAATAATTTACAAGAAGTTAAGTAAATAATACAAAAAAATGGTTTTAATATATGAACATATAAATATTGTGTAAGTCATTTTTTATTTCTATATTTATTTCTTTCATACACGAGACACTTTCATAATATTAATGTAATGTACATGAAAACTTTATCGAGTTTTTTTAATGTTTTCTTTGAGAATTAAGATGATATGATACGTTTTTTTGACATTCTCTAGTGAATAAAGAATGTCGACAACCAATGAACAAGTAATCAAAGAACAAAACAAAAATTTGGGCCCACACAAACTATAACCGCGAGACATGGAAGTAGGAATAAAGAACTTCAAACTTGATTGAAAACAATGAAATAGTCGACAACCAATTAACAAGTAATCAAAGAATAAAACAAAGATTTGAACCCGCATAAACTAAAAAAGTAATACATAGAACCAGAAATAAAGAAATCCAAACTTGATTGAAAGCACTGAAATAACAAAATCAACTACAAAATTTCATTCAAATTAAACTTCAGTTACAAACCTTAAATATATACAAATAAGAACCTTCAAGGGTCTTCACCAACCTCAGTTCCCAAAAAAAAAAAAGTCACTGACCCTTTTGGGATATGTAAGTTTGTATCCAATACTTAAAACACTGCACACCATCAACATTGTGCAAGTTATAAGGAATCTGATTTTAGTCAATATTGTAGTTAATTTTAATCAAGTCGAAGACCAGTATTTTGATATTTTTTCAGTCATGGAAATTGTGGAAGGAAAAGAAGATCTAGAACCTTATTGATCGATCGATGTTAGCTGGAAATGTGCATAAGGAAGAAATTGTAAAATGCATTCACGTGGAACTACTATGCGTCCAAGAATATTCCAAGGATAGACCAACAATGTGTACCATTCTGAAGATGCTAACCAGTGAAAGTGCAAGTCTACCCGATCCAAAGCAGCCCCCACCTGCATTTTTAGAGCCATCATCTGTTGTTTTTCCTCTTTCACTTCATGATAAATATGTAAACCAAGAAACTATGAGCATCATCGAAGGTCGTTGAAGTTGTGCCTTTGTTTTTGGTTTTTTTCTCTTTGTTTTTTTTTTTCCTTTTCCTTTCTTATACTCTCTTTGCAGATGATACACTCTGTTCCTTCTTATTGAAATTTTTATAAACTTAGTCAATGTTTTGTTTTCCAAATAACTGCACGAGTCTTATAATCTTACTTGTATGATGTTTGGGGATCTCAGCAGTATTACTCTTTCTTATGCTGAAAAAGAAGGAGATTCCTCGTCCCATAAAAATAAACATGTTTTTCCTTGACCAATTTATCAATCTTGCTGGTTTAACTGATGTGGTTCGTGTTGGTGATCCTAATACATGGTCTACCCATCGACAAAAATATAATCTTATGAGGGATAGATTGGATAGAGCCTTGGAAACTCCTGCTTGGTATCAGGTTTTTCCTAATGTTGTGATTGACTTAATAAATATTTATCTAGTTTACTGTTATTCGTGATCATATTTAGGTACTGCTAATCAATTTTCATTTTACTCAACAATAATCAATAACTAATCTATTGAAGTGAATAATAAAGAAAATTTTATCTCTCTGCTGTAAGATAAAATAATAGCTCACATTTGTGTATGTGATATCACATATATTTTGCGCACTTATGCATATATATTCGTAAGAGATGAAAGGGCTATTTAATATAAAACAAACTCAATAAGTTCATATGATTTACGGCGTTATTCTTTGTTGACTTACCTCATAAATGTAAATTAAAATAAATAATTTACAAGAAGTTAAATAAATAATAAAAAAGAAGATTTTAATATATGAACATATAAAAAATTTGTAAGTCATTTTTCGTTTCTATATTTATTGTTTTCATACACGAGACACTTTCATAATTAATTTAGTAGTAACGCTAATGCACATGGTTAATGCATTAATGGAATAGACATGAAAACTTTATCGAGTTTTTTTAATGTTTTCTTTGAGAATTAAGATGATATGATATTGCATCAAAAATTAAATTAAAATGATATGATATGGTCTTTGACATTCTGGTAAATAAAGAACTAAATAAAGAATATCGACAACCAATTAACAAGTAATCAAAGTAATAAAACAAATATTTGAGTCCACATAATTAAAACAATGAGACATGGAAGTAAGAATAAAGAACTTCAAACTTGATTGAAAACAATAAAATAGTCGACAACCAATTAAGAAGTAATCAAAGAATAAAACAAAGATTTGACCATGCATAAACTAAAACAATAAGACATAGAACTAGGAATAAAGAACTACAAACTTGATCGAAAACACTGAAATAACAAAATCAACAATAAAATTTCATTCAAGTTAAACTTCAGTGACAAACCTTAAATACATACAAATAATAAACCCCAACAAAATTAGATTTGCAGACCAAGTCTTTCCCTTTTCATCTTATATGCCAGCTACTTCATTGCACGTTCAATAAATGAACTTAATACCCAAAAAGATGAGCATTTAACCTAAGAATTTGGAAACATGACTCAAAAGCCACGACATTGTCATTTTAATTTATTTTGTGCCTTTGCTATGTAGTTTAATTTCTAATTATTAAGTAATACTGCTTGAAAATTTTCAAGTCCAATGGCCATTTTGAGGCACATACAAAATTTTAGATTATGTAGTAAAAAAAATACCGCGAGGTACGTTCTGAGCTTTTATGCAAATTTAGGTTTTAATAATTAGTTTGGGCAGCAGTGCATTTTTCTTAATAATACAATTTCTTATTTCGAGGTAAAGCCTCAAAAAAAATCGCCATTTTTTCCTTTCTTTTTTTGCAATTTAGCAAACTTTCGATCATTATGCAACTTTTAGGGTCAGAAAGTTTCGATTTATGATTAAGTTTTTTATTTTGATAAAGAGGTACGACATGAATAAAAAGATCAAGCGGTGAAAACTCCACCTCTTGGCTGAGTGGAAGGTGCATAAAAAAATATCTGTGCCACAATATAATTTTTGATCCCCATGACAATTACCTTGATTTTAATGATTTCCTCAAATAGCAAATTTAGGATCACACCAGTAGATAAAAGGTTATGTTGTAGATTTTGAGTTTACTGTTTTGTTTTACAGTGATAAGTTATATGCTTAGATTTTTGATCTCACAACAAGTTTTGCTCGCATAGAAAATTTATTTAAAATGACATATTTTAGTTCACGAGCAATTCTAAGTAATAAAACTCATATGTTTCTTGTCATACATTTTTTGCCATGATGACAAATTTAAAATCCCAAAACTCCTAAGGCCTATTCCTATGCACATGACAAAAAAAATGATGTTTGACAAACCAATTGCGCCACTATGGGAAAACCAATAAGAGACTGAGTTTCTAGCGAGCGATATTTATAATATAGCCAGCGGTATAGTTTCTAACGCTTGCGATATTCTATACATCGCGCGCTTTAAATAATAACGCTGACGATATTATGATTATCGACCAGTAGTTATTCTGCAATGGCTATTTCCCCCAATGGTCCCTATATATAAGCCCTTTTACTTCTCCAGATAACCCACACACACTTCTACAGATATTTCACCAATTTCCTTTCATATATTCTCAATTTTAAATTTCATAATCATCAATGTCGAGATCCAATGAAGAGAGGAATATTATTATGAATCGGTTCAGATTACAACAAGAAAGGTATCGTATGAGGTTGCAAGAAATTGACGATGAGGAAGCTGAAGATAATAAACTAATCGAAACTTTGATTCTTGTACATACAGGCCAAACTTTGATGATTATCAAGAAGATATATGTATCGAGGGAGGGAATTTTACCATCAAAAGCTGATGCGCACGATTATTTTCTTCCAAATTGTGTGTACTCTGATCAAAATTTCAAGGTCGATTCCGCATGCCTCGTCATCTGGTGAAAAAGATCATTGAAGAGATTTGTCGAGTAGAACCTCAATTCAATTATCAGTTTGATGCACTGAATATTAGAGGTCATAGTCCTGAACAAAAAGTTACTTCGTATTTAAGGATTCTAGGTTATGGCACTCCAACGGATGCGAGCGATGAGTACCTTCGTATGGGTAAAATAAATTCTTACACTTACCTTCATTGTTTTGTGAAGTAATGATTAATCATTTTGGTCCAACTTATTTACGAAAACCAACCGACGAAGATGTTAGACAAATATTGAGGGAGAATGAAGAAAGAGGATTCTCAGGAATGCTACATAATCTCGATTGTATGAATTGGGTATGGCAAGGATGCCCCTTATATTGGGCTGGTCAATATAAGGGTCATTATGAAAAACCAACAGTTATCCTTAGTTATCCTTGAAGTTGTTGCTTCTTATGATTGTTGGACATGACACGCTTTTTTTGGTCTTCTCCGGGTTCACAAAATGATATTAATGTTTTGCACAAGTCGCCTCTGTTTGAAAATTTGAAGTATGGAATTTCTCCCCAAGTCCGTTTCATGATCAACGGCCATCAGTACACTCATGGATATTGTCTTGCATATGGTATCTACCCTAAATGGTCCACCTTGTTTCAATGCTACCGCCAGCCACCTGCTGGTGCATTTGGCAGTTCATGCCGACATTTTAACGATGCCAAAATGGAATTGAGGAAGGATGTGGAACGCGCTTTTGGAATTTTGAAGAGGATGTTCGCTATCATTTATGGACCATATCGTGGGTTGAGTCCTCGTGAAAAGCACAATACTATGCTCACTTGCATAATTCTTCATAACATGGTAATTCAGGAAACCCGTCGTGATTCAGATTGGACTAACTATGAAGATGAAGATTTGAGGCCGGAGATTCGACCACAAATAGGCATCCCTGCAAGGAATTATGGTCAAATGACTAACTACATTCAGAACCGAAATTCGTATGACAGGTTAAGAGATGATCTGAGATTGAATCTTTGGGCAAAGCATGGAAGACAATGATTAAGTTTTGTATTTTTTTAGTTATTTATTTTTACTCTTTAGGTTATTTATTTTTCTTAAGTTATGTATTTTGAAAATTTATTATTAAATAGAATGCAAAACTTTAAAAAAAAAATATTTCTAATTAAAAAACTTCAACATTTCATTTCAAACTAATATTAAATGGAATGAATAACACAACATATCAAATTAAAACTTAAACTAATACATTAATCATCTAAAGGAACTACTACATCAAACTTATCATCAGTTCCCTCATCATCATCATCATTGGGTTGGTTGTTAGTAAATCCAGCTTGATGTTCAATCCATGCTTGAATCCTGTCAAATTCGATTTACCATACATGTTTTTGTTGGGCGTTCATAATTGAAGTGTTAGCTTGAAGAATGTTATGCTTGTCATAGTCAAACCCAAATATTTATTGAAAAAGACGACTTTTCTTACTCTCCCGGTTCTGAAATTTCCTATCAACTGATCTTTGCTTCTCGACGGTCTTTTGATGTTCCATAAACTCCACCATGTTAAATCCTATGGAATTCCCTCCTTCTTGAGCTAATTTTCTAGCCAGTTTTGCATTGTTCCTCCCTGGAAATTTTCCCTTATTATTACAATCAACATAATTACTGAAAACTAAGTTGGCATTTGAGCTTGTTGGGGTATCTGGTGAAGAGTTTGATGGACCTGGTGAAAATGGTGAAGAATTTGGTGTCGAGGGAGAAGAATTATATGGTGACCTTTCATGTACTTGTTGATTATTTGCTAAGTTATCTGTATTATATTTGTTCAACCCCTTCAAAATATAATAACAACTTTCGTAAGAAAACTGTTTACCATGTTTTCACTTCCATTATGTACGAACCTCTCTTTCAAAATCAAAATCAGTCTTACCACTGTCCTTGCCTTTTCTCTTGGCTTGCATTATTAATGCAACATAAGCGGCCACTTCCCGGTTGATTACAATAAAGTGTTCTGCCAATCCTTTTGCATCACGACCATTGATGTTCATGGTTTGATCTTCATATTTCTTAAATATGTTATCCCACATGGTGTTACCATGTTGTTGTGCACCATCGATACAATCTTGGGTAAAAAACCATAATTACGACAAATACATTCATCTTCTATCATGTGGTATTTTGCACCACGGACTCGGTTTTTTTACCTTTACCTTGACTTTGAGAGTGTGAAGCCATTTTACAAGAAAATATAGAATTGTAGAGGAGGTGTGATAGTTTTAGATTTGAAAAAGATTGAGAGATTTAGAAATTCTGATGTGAGTTGAAATGAGTTTTAAATTAGGTATTTATAGAGGGGGGAAATTATAGACGTTGGATGAGGAACTGGTAAGCGTTGATCAGACCAGTGAGCGACAACTTGACTAACGCTATCGCTGGAATGACCAACGAGCGCTGACTTGACCATCGAGCGATGGACACTCTATCGCTCACTGGAAACTCTGTCGTGTATGCCTATATGTTATTCATGGTATATAGGCATATGAGTTTAGCAGTTTGGCATACCCATAATGGGTGCATATATGCCAAATATTAGTTTTTGGCATGTGTATAGGAATAGCCCTAATAATCATTTCTCAAAAATGAGAAAAAGGCATATCATACGACAATTTTAGATTATGTTTGGATATATCTTGAGAAGTAATTCTTTTACTTTTCAAATAAAAAAACAGAAGTTACTTTGACGACGGAATCTTTAAAACGACAAAGTAAAAACGTCAGCTTTTTACTAGTAAAAACGCATGCGCTATGCGCTTGCAGTTGACAGATACCTTTTCTTTTTCTTTCAACCATGTGATGTATTCCGTTTTTTTGGTTGGCCTACATGAAAATACAAATCACAAATTACATGGCATGAATCCAATGTTCCAATCCCATTTCCAGGTCCAAAAGAGACTTAATGATTTTAAAGAAATTAATCACAACGTGTAAATGATATGTTCATCACAAAATACATAAGAAAACGTAATAAAACAATTTTTCAATAAGCTATTTGCATTTCAAAATAAAATAAAATAATTGCTATATGATTCATCACTATAAGAATAGCGTTTCCTGCAGCGATTTGGTCAGCATTTTCCTACACAGTAATTGTAGAGTCCATAATTATAGTTATTGTTGAACGGTTTTCCATGACAACAAAACAATGGTAAAACAGGGAGAACAAAATCAAAATCCGGAACCATTTCTTTTATTTCAACCTTTGCAACCTCGCCATTTACCTTTGACCTGTCAAAACAAATCACCAGACTCCGGAATTTTTTACTATCCCAAATGTGCATCATTCAAGCTTGTAAGAACTTGTAACTCAAACCACTTCCACCAAATAGTTTTGTAAATGGAGAAATTTTCTTGAGCAACTATGGATTTTCATATCATTGTGCTTGGGCCGTGTATGATGTGTGACCAATTTCCAGGATCAATTCACATCAACATATGTTGTTTCTTTTACCACATGTATGTGCCTACATCTTATTTGAATTCCCCTTAAAATCTCAACGGAGGATCGAGTAAAGCATTGCATTATCGGACTACAGTCAAACATTGTAGCAGTAGTAGTAGTGAAATTTAGTACAAAGGTTTGTGGCACCTGCATAAAATATTGAAACATAAAAACAGTAGTAACTAACAAAGGGTTCTTAATGCAACAAAATCTCCCAAGATTGTTTTATAATTATTTGCTTTTGGTTGGAAACTGTGTTACAAGAAAACGGCAGAATTTTTTTTTTTGCCGTCTTGACACGCCTGGACACGGACACGCGTGTCAAAAACGCTGGACACGGCTCGAATAGTAGTAATGCTCCATTAACTCCCGAGAATTCAAATCGAATCATGGATGTTATCTGTGGGATTGAATTGAACCGGGCTTTGTTAATGATTCTCGAATTTAAGAATGCAAATATGACTGAGATACATATTAATTAGATTGGAATTGATCAATCTGTTAATTGATGATAAACATATGTACCCATATTGTTAACTGATTCAAAAGAAACCATAAATTTCTCAGATCTAAAAAAACATCAAACCCCTATTTTTGTAGATTGAATAAGGTGAAGTAGATGGTTTTTCTTTACTGATGGTAATTGGTATGTGTTGGTGTTGAAAAAGAAGGTGGTGGTGGTGGTGATTCACTGACTTAGAGATGGTGAAGAAGAAGAAGAAGTGAGTGGAAGGAGAAGACTCTCGTTCTTATGAGAGGAAAACAAAGTGTAAACTAAGATGATAAAGTTGACAGAGAAGGTGGTACATAAATGATTGTTAATTGCATTTACATCTAGGGAGAAGTGGGTGTTGTCCCCTCAGTTGTAACATAACCTTTTTTCCTTATCATTTCATCCACCAACTTTTTCTCATGTTTTCTTATAACACAGCTTTTTTTTTCCTCTTCCTTCCGGTCTATGACTCTCTGCTCCTTTTCTTCAAAACCCGGTCTATGCCGTGTCCCCGTTTTCTAGTTTTTTACCTTGCCGCTTTAAGGTGACGTTTTGGACACAAAACCCGGACACCGTGTCCGTGTCCTTGTAACACAGGTTGGAAACTTTTTAACAAAATGTGATAGAATTAGATGTTTTTCTATTATCGAAATCTGATATGTGGACTTGAACTATTCATAAGTAACACTTGATTTGTATTTGATGGGGACTGGAAGAATAAAATAGGCTTAAAAATAGTAGGTTTTCAACGACTTAAATTGGCTTGAAATGCGAGAGCATAGGTGTAATGGAACAGAAGACGGACCTGCGTTTTTTTTTTGACATATGATGATGAAACAACAACGTCCATAGGTGTTTGTTCAATTCCATGCTAGCTCATACAGGTTATGACTAAGCCCCACCCCACGGGTAATCTTCATATTAGAGTTACATGCTGACAAAGTGAGGTTAAAATCACTCAGGCGTGAACAGAAAAAACATGACTCTGAAGCTCATGTTTAATTCATAAATCTGAACCATACAAACCTAAAATAAGATCATTTTGCTTTAAGTAACCTAAAATAAGATACCCCTTACATGTGGCTTGTTGATTCCGAACCCAAACTCTTGAAAATCTATGAAGTCAAACTTGCTACTGGAGATTGTATCGGAATGAACTGCAAAGATTTCAGCTCCGTATTCCACTTAAGAAAAGCATGATGATCATTGTAGGTGGGAAAAATCATAAATATTTCAGATTTGTTCCACTTGAAAAATGCATGATATCCACTGTCTGCAGGAGAATTCAAATTTTCTTTGTCTTCTTCATAATCAAACCATTTTTCTTGTATTCTTCTTATAACCTCATCATTTGAAGTCACGTATTTACTTTTCACTCTAAATTCAAATCGAAAACTGTGTTTGAGGATATTAAACTTCGCATGGGAATATGAGTTGTGGTACTGGGATTACTAAGTTGTTGTTCATCCTATTTTGAGTTAATCATTTCCACAAACATTTTGAGTGAACACTGAACAATTTAGTGAACTCAAAGAAACCGCATTAGAAACAAACTAAGATGAAATGGGCTTGCTTACCTTGAAAAATAGAGTTGACAAACTTAATTCAATCATGGATTAAAGTTTGAGACCCAATTTAAACTCTAAACTTAATTCAATCAACTCAACTTATTTATCAAAGTCTCTCACAATTCAGGGTTCTAGTCTTTCACTTGACTTTCTAAGTTATTCTTTGTTGTATTACAGTTTACACTCTGGTAAAATTTTGAATCATGAATAGTAGTTGAGAGTCTACTGAAGGGTTTGCAATTGCATAGAGTGGAACTGAGAGTTAACATGACTGAAACAATCGCAATAATCGATAATTTCATAATTAAAGAGAATATGACGTACCTGTAACGTAGATCCAATTTGTGCATCAATTTTTTATTTGATGTCATTTCATTTCAGACTCAAACCTTGAATTTTGGAAACAAAAGAAACTAAATTCAAAATTTGTAGGATGCATTAGGGATTATGATAGAAGGTTAGATTTATGTGAGATTTGTATGAATATCAAATGATTTGAAAAAGAAGTTTTGATCGAAAATAAAGTCGCGATTGAACTTTGAAAGAAGAAACAACAAATGAGTTTTTGCTCCGTCTGTGATGACGCAGTAGTAAAATCAAAACCACGAAGGGGTACATCGGTCAATTCCTGTCTGTCCGTTGAAAAGCAAACTTTTCTTTATTATAGTAATATAAGATGAAACCTTCTTTTTTCTTCCTACTTTGTTCCTGCCTTCTGGCAGTCCTGCTCCCGGAGCAACACCTCTATCTACTTTGATACCCATTTAACACCTAGACCGAGAGAAAAGGGCTCAGACATATAGAATAAATGCAAGTATATATACTTCCTAACTCTTGCCATCTTGCCTCCACGGTTATGAAGAACAACCAAAGCTAAACATCCACATGATCCTCTACAGAATTTGCCGCCAATCTCTAAACCCTAAACGATTCTTCTATTCAACTTCAATCTCATTGTAGTAGCAGGATTTCCCACACTACACCCCTATTAAGATCCTATAAAAATCTAAGTGAAACTAGTTGAAGATTAAAGAATTAAACGACACTTTTATTATTTATATCTCAGAAATGTTTACAGAAAATATTCAAACTCAGAATTACAACTTTCCTTTCTGGAGTTTCTCTCTCCTCAAGATTTTCTCAACTCTAAAAAATACATCATCCTCATCTGGACTTACTTGAACCCTTTATATAGGAAATTACATAGTGGGTGACAGCTAAGTTTTCCCCTTCTTTCGGATATATTCTGCGATCTCATCATGGTATTTGCAATATTAATCTTCGCCAACTTTTGTAATCCTCGTGAAACAATACTCTCATAACATGTCTCTTCAATCGTCAGCTATTATGATGCTTCCGTGTGACGCTCGCCAAATGTTGCTAAAGAATCCTCACGACACTCTCGTGAATAATGTCATTTATACTTATAGGAATATTTGACCTTCTTGTGAAAGCGTTGTTCTTATCATGAGAATATCCTTGTGGCGATATTCTGGTACTACATCTTGCCTCTTCTCATGTCTTTTCTGTGAAGAAGAAACGATCATGAGAATCCTTAACTATCGCAAGAATATCTGAACTTTTTTCCCCGGCAATATTCCGCTAATTCAGGTTTCCTTGTTAACACATGTTGTAAATATGTCCTTTTGTATTGACACGTCTCACATAATTTACTCCCTTATTTGCCTATAAAAGGAAGAGTCGAAGTTCATTTCTAGTTTTCTTCTCTTAATTCTCCTTCTTCTTTACTTAGTTTCTTTGCTTTTTTTTCTGCAACTTCTTCTCCTTCTCATTCTTCTGCTATTGTATTAATGGAGTCCTCGAGTTATGGTATTTTCTTAGATCAAACTTTTTATTTATATTCTTCGATCTTCTCTTACTTAATTCTTTATAACCCCATATTGTGTACTCTTCAGCGGAGCTGCATCTATTTCCCAATCCTCGACTCAAAAACCTATTATTCATAAGAGGCCGACTGGAAAAAGGAAAGAAAATTATCCGAGTAATAAGGTAGTAAGAATCACATTTTATTTCTTAATAACAATATTGTTGCCTCTGTTTCTTATCTAGATTATTGTTTGCAGAATGACGAGGGTAATGCTAATCCTCCTAAAAGATCTCGCCAATTAAATAAAACCTTCGGAAGTAATTTCGTCATTCCTCCCTTAATATCTGTGAAAGCTTCACCTACACCTGTGCAATCTGATCTTCCTCCTTCTTCTGGCGAGAAGCTCGCTTTCACTACTACTGCCTCTACTGGTCCTTCACCAATTCAAATTGCAGAACCCATCATACCTGAAACTCCCTCTAGCCCTTTACTTCCTACAAATGTTACTTTCCCGAAAACTCCTCCTTCTGATGATACAACCATTGCTAATGACTCAAATCATCAACTTGTCCTCACTTCCTCTATTTCACCTTCTACATCCCTTCCTTCATCAAGTGATACCATCGCAGGAATTGATGTTGCTTTCAAAATTTTATCTAACATTCTAAATAATGCTAGAGATTCTTCTACTGATTCTCTCCAAAGCGGAGTTTGCGAAACTCTGCTCAAATATTTTGGCTCAGACAATTCTATTTCACGAGCTTCTCTAGAGAATGAAAATGCTGCTTTGAGAAAAAGTCTTCAAGATAAGACTTCTGAATGTGAAACTCTAAATCACAAGCTCAATAACTCTATACTAGATCGCGAGAATCTCGCTAGAAAGGTTGATGAGCTAAAAGGTAAGCTTCTTTTTGCCTCTGTCCTTTTATCTTTTTATTCTATTTCCATATTCTTCGTACTTAATCCTCCCTTTAAATTCTTGGTTTATATATTAGTTTCCAACCGAAATCTTTTCATCGAAAAACTTAAATCTGAAACCATAGCTGATGAAGCTCGCATTGAAAGAGATTCTTGGATGGACCAGCATAGTATATTAGATAATCTTTATACGTATTCAGTTGATCAAATAAGAAATCTCACAAATGAGAATAATCAATTATTGCAAAATCACAGTTTTCTAAACAACGAGGTTACTCGCCTCTCATATTCGTTATCCAAGACTAATTTGTCTATAGAATCTTTGTCAGACAAGAATAGAACTTTATCTCAAGAGAAACACAAATTATCAAGCTTGTTGGCGATCTCCTCGCAGAAAGTAAAAAATCTTCAAGGGATATGTGATGACCTAAAGCAGTCTCTCCGCTCTCTTAAAAATAAACTTGACGAAGTAACTGAATCATCTGCCGCTGAAATAGACAAACTTATCAAGGGTAGACTAACTCTTAGTTTGAATGCCAGCAAGCTTCGAGATGAATATTCCCAACTAAAGGAGTCTCATTCCTCATTGTCAAAAGAAAATTCATATTTACGCACCAAAGAAGAGAACATGAAATCTCGTGTAAAAGGAATAGTTGGCGACAAATTTGATGATGCTATGAACCAATGGGAGAACTGCCTCTTTTCATTAATCCAAAACTTAACTTCGCAAAAAGAAGGTAGTCAATTATGACTGCCTCACTTATTGATTTCCCTTGTCATAATTTATGTTATATTTCACTTGTTGATATTCTCACGATATATTTATTTCTATAACCTTTATTTTGTTGCTCACAGAATCTGAAAAAATCCTTCATTCTACTATCACCAATCTTACTAAGGATCTAGACAATGTTCGCAAAGAAAACAAGACTCTTCTTCTCAACCTTTTAGAAACTCGTGATAAAGCAGAAAGAAGACTTGATTATATTGAGTATTTCAAGAATATAGAGATCAGAAATCGTGACAAAGGTTTCCTTCGCCAAGTTCATCTTAGTGCTGAAGTTCTCGTGAACGAAATTTTGATCTCCAACTCTCTTTCTCCTGTATCCGTTCTACCTTTGAAAGTTGACGATGATGAAGTCCCTCTTCCTATGGATAAAGATTTAGAATATCCGTCTTTTGAAGGAGATGTTGAAGAAGACGCTGAAGAAGAAGATGATCAAGGAAAAGAAGAAAACCCTCTAAAAGAAGGAGAAGATCGTAACAAAAAGAACTCTGGCGATGATGTTCGCGATGAAAGAAATATTGGTGATGATAACAATCCTGACAATT
Organism: Papaver bracteatum; assembly: GCA_023529315.1. Taxonomy (NCBI): domain Eukaryota; kingdom Viridiplantae; phylum Streptophyta; class Magnoliopsida; order Ranunculales; family Papaveraceae; genus Papaver; species Papaver bracteatum. The sequence goes on along the minus strand of JAJJWX010005187.1, from coordinate 528,371 downwards.
CTAAATCTGGCGAGACTACCGCTTGAAGCTTGAGTTCTATTTTTAATTTCTTTCTTCTTCTTCTTTCTCGCAAATGATATAACCTTTTTTGAACTATAATATTCTCAAGAAACTTAATGAAACTTAATGAAATCCTACATATTTATTCCCTTGCTTGCCTCCTCATTAAATTTCTTGAGACTTGTTGAATTCAACTTGTTTCTTGTGATAAAGAAATCTTCCCTGCATGCTTAACAAAGAAGAATTAATTTTTGAGATTATTCTATTGGTCTTATTTTGCCTTCCTAATTAAAGGTCTTATTTTGCCAACTTTTTCTTTTTGCGACAAAATCGCAGGACGTCTTTACACTTTCTTGTATTGACCCATTGATCTTGCCTTATATATATTTCTTTATTATATTGCGACAATATGACGAGTCTAAATTTTATCGCGAAAACAAAGCCTCGTGACATTGCCGTCTTGCGATGAAATCGCAGGACGTCTTCACATTTGCATGTAAAAACCCCTTGACCTCATCTTAACTTTTTTTTATGTCTTTTTGCCTGTGTATAATTTACGCGACAATATGACAGGCCTAAATGATCTTGCGATCTTAGAGCCCCATGACATTGCCGTCTTAAGACACTTATCAGCTCCCTAATAGAGGGTGCCGCCCTTATCTTCCCCCTTGCTGCCCCTTCAAGGAGGGCACATCGGCCATACAAGACTAGATCCTCCCATCCAGATTTACCAACAACCAGTTGTTTTTGCAGCCTCTTGTCCTTTATGCCTATATGGCTTATAGTTACAAGACTGCACCCTAGGTGGGGTTTTCTTCAGGCCAAGTGCATTGTAGCCAAGACTTACCAAAGATGGCCAGGGTAGGTTCGTCCGTCCCGGGAATCCTTGGCTAAACCATGTACCTCGGCGCCTTGATCATACTCTGCACTTCTTGGAAGAGACTCTCAGTCATCCAACCAGGGTATAACCTTATAAAGCTGGAAATCCAAGATCTCTCTCCCGGATAGGTTTTCTTTAACCCCTACATCTGTATGACTCAGGTTCCAGTAGCGGTATAACCTTATCCCTGAATCATATAAAGAGATACCCCCTTTATAACGTGCTTGTAGGTCTTACATTTTCCTCTTACGAAATTGTACTCGCGAACTAAGTTGCACGCCATAAAGGTTTGTCCCATTCTCTTAATCTCTGTGAAATTTCATTCGCGTTTCTCGCGATATTTCTCGCGTAATCTTTAAAATAAAAATAGTCATTGATAATAACCTTTAATTATGCCAATATTTCTTACCTTACAGTATTTGTCACTGATAATACCTTTTCAAAAATAGTCTATTCCATGGTCTATCAAGTCGTTGGCCAACATCTCTTCCTTCAGGATCCATTAATTTGTATGCCCCATTTCCAATTATTTCTTTAATTAAGTAAGGTCCGTCCCATTTTTTCGCCAATTTTCCACCATTCTCTCGCTGATATCTCGGTGTCTCTCGCAGAACTAAATCACCAATTTGGAATTCTCGTGTTTTGACACGTTTGTTGTATTCGCGAGCTAACCTTCGCTGGTAGTTTTCCATATCTTTGTAGAGTCTTCTCCCTTTTTCTTCCAATTCATCTAGTTTATGTAAAATCATACCAAAGACTTAAATTCCTTTCCCACGCTTCTCTTTTTGTTGTAGGAATAGCAACTTCATTGGTAATACAACTTCAACCCCATATGTTAAACAAAAGGGTGACATTCCAGTAGCCTCTCTTCTAGTGGTGTTGTAGGCCCATATTGCATTATGTACTTGCTCACACCATGATTTGTGATACCCTTCTAATTTCTTTTTCAGAATATCTGCGATCGTTTTATTAGTTGCCTCAGCTTGACCATTTTCTTGTGGGTATAAAGGAGTAGATTTTCCACACTTTATCTTAAATGCATTGAGTAGTAACTCTATGTTCTGTCCTTCAAACTTCTTTCCATTATCAGACATCAACTGTGCTGGTATTCCAAATCTGCAGATGATATTCTCGAATATGAATGTGAAAATATCTTTATCACGAATATGTTGTCTTGCTTTTACTTCTCCCCATTTTTGAAATAATCTGTAGCCACAATGAGGTATCTCCTTTGTCCAGAGCCAGGCACAAATGGTCCCACAATATCTAATCCCCATTTTCCGAAGGGCCATACACTTGTTGAGGATGATAGTGGTGCTCCTGGTGCATGTATCTTTTTCCAAATCGCTGACATTCTTCACAACGCCTTGAATGTTGTTTCGCATCTTCATGCATGTAAGGCCAGTAATACCCTTGCATATTCGTTCTATATGCCAAAGATCTACCTCCGCTATGATTACCAGCATCTTCACTGTGCAGCATTTTTAACACATTTTCTCCTTCCTCCCTTGTCAAACATCTTAGCGATGGTCCATTAAAAGATCTGCGATATAACACTCCGTCTCTTATCTCATAATTAGTTTCCCTGCTTCTTAGCTTGTGTGCCTCCAGTCTATTTCTTGGAGTTTCTCCTTTCGCCAAATAAGCAAGAAGTTCCGCTCGCCAATCTTTGTTTCTCTCTTTTGCTTCTATTTCGCCATTTTCTACAATCATCACATATTTCTCTCCTTCTTCGTCAATTTCGACGGAATTCCCATACACATCTTCGTCTTCTTTATTTACTGAAGGTAATAAGAGTGTTTGAATTTTTATGCATCTCGCAAGTGGGTTTGTCATCATGCTAGATATGAAGGCAAAAGCGTCCGCAAGCCGGTTATCTTTCCTTGATATGTGCCTCCATTTTATCTTTGGAATTCTCGCAGATAATTCTTCCACGAGTCTCTTGTATTTCTTTAAAGAAGGTTCATTTGTTATATATTCTCCAGTTATTTGACGAATAACCAATTGAGAATCGCTTGTGATTCTAGCATTTTCCAACTTCATTTCTATTGCAAATTTCAAAGCGTGGATAACAGCCTTATATTCCGTCTCATTATTAGTGGATGTAAATTCTAACCTGAATGAGAAAGCTGTTTTTTCTCCTTCTGGTGAAATAAAAACAACTCCAATCCCATTTCCTTCTCCATTAGATGATCCATCCACTAATATCTCCCATCTATTGGGTTCTGTCAATAATTCTTTTGGATCTCCATGTTCTTCTTCTGCCTCCATCATTTCTTCCCCAGCCTCGTCATTTTCCAAAGGAAATTCAGCTAAGAAATTTGCGATGACTTGGGATTTTGGCGAAGATAGAATTTCATTTTTGATATCGAAATGTCCCACTTGTGCATTCCATCTTTCTACTCTTCCTAATCTTTTTGAATTCTTCATTACCGATTCAATTGGCACTTTTGTTAACACCTTGAACTTATGTGCTTGAAAGTAAATGCGAAGCTTGAAAGTTGCATGTACCAATGCTAGGATTAATTTCTCAATCTTTGAATAATTTTTCTCTGCTGAATTGAATGTTTTACTAATATAGTAAATTGGTTTCTCTATCCCAAAGATCTACTCGCAGACAATACCGCACTTAGCGCATATGCCGTTGTCGCGAGATAAATTAATAACTCTTCTCCTGGTTCATTTTCGTAAAATGGTTATATCCATTAAATGCTCTTTTATTCCCCGAAAGGCCTTCTCACATTCATCTGTCCATCCGAATTTTGTTCCCTTTTTGAGTATATCGAAAAAATGCTTGCATTTATCAGAGGATCGCGAGATGAATCTTCCTAACGAGGCTAACAGCCCATTCAATTTTTGCACATCTTTTACTGTAGCTGGTGTGGGCATATCGCGAATCGCTTGCACTTTTTCTGGATCAACTTGTATTCCTTCCTTTGATACAATATACCCCAGAAACTTTCCTGAAGTCACTCCAAAAGTACACTTGTCGGGATTTACTTTGATATTAAATTGCCGCATTTGTTCAAAAATCTCCTTCAAGTCTTGTACATGATCTTCAGCTTCCTTGCTCTTGATTAACATATCATCTACATATACCTCCAGTGTTTTGTGGATCCACTTTGCAAATACCTTCTCCACCATTCTTTGGTATGTTGCACCAGAATTTCATAATCCAAAGGGCATTTTTGTATAACAATATAACCCTCTTGGAGCAAAAAATGCAGTATGTTCTTGATCTTCTTCAGCGAGAGGGATTTGGTTGTAACCTTTATATCCATCTAACGAAGATATTATTGCATTTCCCGCTGCTGACTCAACCATTTGAGGAATATCTGGTAGTGGAAAACTATCTTTAGGACAATCTTTATTTAAATCGGTAAAATCTATGCAAATTCTTATTACTTTATTCTTCTTTGGGACCACCACCATATTTGCAATCCACTATGGATACTTTGCTTGCCTTATTATTCCCGTATCAATCATCTTCTATAATTCTTCTTCTATCTGAGAATGGTATGTTGTTGCTATTTTTCTTATCCTTTGCTTGAACGGCCTTACATTTTTGTTGATTTCTAATTTATGACATGTTACCGATGGATCTATCCCTGGCATTTCATCTATGCTCCACGCGAAAATGTCTTTGTATTCTCGCAAAAGATTTATAGTTCTTTCTTCCTCGTCTATCTCCATTCTAGTCCCAATTTTCAGTATTTTAGGTTCTTCTTCACTCCCAACATTTACTTCTTTTGTTGGTTCAATTGCAGATGTAACCGGCTTCGGTCTTGGTGTTTTTATGATTCTCGCACGTTCATCTCCTTCTCGCGAAAATTCATTGGGTATCCCTTTTCCCTCTTTTGCTCTTATCATGTAAATTTTAAATTCTTCTTCTTTTCTTATTTCTCTCATCAATTTTCTGCGAGCTTTTCGCTGCTTAGGACGTTCTTCACAAATTTTTACTTCAATTTGATAGCATGTCTTCGCAAGATCTGTATCTCCTTTAATTTCCCCAATTCCGCTAGGCATAAGGAATTTGATGCGTTGATGTAAGGTTGACGCTACAACTTTAATTGCGTGTATCCATGGTCTTCCCAATATCATGTTGTATGGTGATTCCATATCCACCACGCATAGTGTTACTTGTGTTTCAATTTCTCCAAGTGGTAATCGTACTATTATTTCTCCTCTTGGTTTTGTTATAGATTTTCCGAAACCATGAATATGATATGATGAAATAGACATTTCTTCATCCTTATACCACATTTTCTTAAAAGCATGATAGAACATTATATCCACAACTTCTTCCCGTGTCAACTAGAGTTCTATTTATAGCCCATTTTTCTACAGATTTTATTGACTTTTCTTTCCTGATTGGTATCATGGGTACCGTAATCACCAAAGGAGATGTATGATCTAGGTTTCCTTCTAAAACTTCTGTTGCTGTAAATGTAATTTCCTGCTTTTCCCAATTCTTTAATAATGGCGTTTTCTCTACCATCATAATTTTTCTCCCTTCAAAATCACGTTTATGTATCCTCTCCTTAATATTTTCATGAAATTTATCGATCATTTCTCTTGACACTAATTCATACTTCAATTTCCTACAATTTTCTTTAATTCTAATCATTTTTCTTCTGAATATTTCACCAATCTTCTTCAAAGTTTCCCTGATCTTGAATAATTCTTGTCTTCTTTTTTACCTTTTCTTCGATTTTGCTAATTCAACGTCCCCTTAGTCGGCGCCAAAATGTAGTAGCAGGATTTCCCACACTACACCCCTATTAAGATCCTATAAAAATCTAAGTGAAACTAGTTGAAGATTAAAGAATTAAACGACACTTTTATTATTTAGATCTCAGAAATGTTTACGTAAAAATATTCAAACTCAGAATTACAACTTTCCTTTCTGGAGTTTCTCTCTCCTCAAGATTTTCTCAACTCTAAAAAATATATCATCCTCATCTGGACTTACTTGAACCCTTTATATAGGAAATTACATAGTGGGTGACAGCTAAGTTTTCCCCTTCTTTCGGATATATTCTGCGATCTCATCATGGTATTTGCAATATTAATCTTCGCCAACTTTTGTAATCCTCGTGAAACAATACTCTCATAACATGTCTCTTCAATCGTCAGCTATTATGATGCTTCCCCGTGACGCTCGCCAAATGTTGCTAAAGAATCCTCACGACACTCTCGTGAATAATGTCATTTATACTTATAGGAATATTTGACCTTCTTGTGAAAGCGTTGTTCTTATCATGAGAATATCCTTGTGGCAATATTCTGTTACTACACTCATTTTCTAAATTGAAAGAATTAAGAATATGATTTCAGTCCTCCAGAACATCTCTCCAAAAAACCTAACTCTATAAACCCAAAGACTATGAAAAACCCAAATCAAAGAAACAAAAACCCTAGTATAAACCACATTCATCACTTAACACAACTGATTTCAAACCATTACATTCAGATTTACCATATGATTTCAGGTTCAGTTACACTCCAGATGTTAGACCAATTGGTTTAAGAGAACCAAAGTATTCCCCTTTTGGTCCATCGAGAATCGATCGAGTATGGACTGGTGTTTGTGCGCATGTTATTGATCCAATTGTTAAATCTGTTGATGATGGAAATGAAGAGGGAGTCAATTTGTAAGAGAAGAAAAAGAAATTGAGACAAGATATACTTGGAAAACAGTGATGCTGAGAGAAAGATTTTAGTTGATAAATGTCAGAGAGTTAGAACTAAATGTCAAATTAATTAGTATGGGTAAGTTTTGCTGCATTTTGTGTGATTTCGCAGTTTTTTCTGTCATTGCTTACTGTTTTCCTTGATTTGTAGGAAGAGATGGTTTTACCCAAAACATGCTTAATGATATCCATAATAATTGGAAGGCTTGTGACGCAGTAAGGATACATTGTCTAGGTGTTCCTGCTGTCTATATGAAAAACGTGTACAACCAACTCGAGGTATTTTACTTATACACTTGATTGACCAAGTAAAGGATGGTTCTTATGCCACTTTATTGTGTAGAATATTTGCATTTGCCCATAAGACATTCAAAGTAGGTTAGTTATTATTTTGAACCACTTCCCAAATAATTAAATTTAGAGGTAAAAGGGAAAGAGACAAGATAGCAACTTAGGAAAAGCAAAATGAAAACTGGACCAACTGCCTGGAGTCGTTGGCTAAACTGGACCACAGATTCCCTGTGCTGTTTTGTATATAGTAGCCCTAAGTTTCTGCAGTGATCATTGATGATCTATGGTTATTGGCCTCTAGTTTTTGCTGTTCTGAATGCAATTCTCAAGTTAATATGATCTGTTGAGGATTGTTATTGCTTTACAGTATGCTTTTTCCAGTGGTGAATTGCCTTATATGTAGCTCAAGTTGGACTTTGCAGCTCAGTAATGGTGTGAGACTTTGGTATGCAGGACAGAACGAATGAGATATATAAGAATGTGGGACAGAAGTCCATTAGAGGAAGAAATCAAGATGCAATGTTGGCTACATCCCAGTATATAGCTTGTCGTCAAGAGGATAAACCTCGCACGGTGAAGGTAACCCTTAGCTTAAATGCAACATGGTTTGTATCCAGTGGAGCAACAAAGAAGGAAATAGGGCGCGAAAGAGTACATTGTGAAACAGATGGAGTCAGAGTCCGACCAGTCGGTTCCTTTTCCTGGTATAAACCCGTACATGCTGGAGATTTTTTGGTGAGCTGAATGGTATCTCAGTTTTGTCTCTGTAATGATGTTAAATTCCTGAATCTGCATAGGCGTTTCTGTTCTCAGTAGACATTCGAAGTAGGTTAGTTATTATTTTGAACCACTTCCCAAATAACTAAATTTAGAGGAAAAGGGGAAAGAGACAAGAGAGTGACTTAGGAAAAGCAAAATGAAAATTTGGACCAACTGCCTTGAGTTGTTGGCTAAATTGGACCACAGATTCCCCGTGCTGTTCTGAATATGGTTATTGGCCTCAAAATATTTGCTGTTCTGAATGCAATTCTCAAGTAAATATGATGTGTTGAGCATTGTTATTATTGCTTTACAGTATGCTTTTTCCAGTAATGGATTGCCTTATATGTAGTTCAAGCTGGACTTTGCAGCTCAGTAATCGTGTGAGACTTTGGCATACAGGACAGAGCGAATGAGACATATAAGAAGTAGGAAGATCAGAAGTCCACCAGAGGAAGACATCAAGATGCGAAGTTGGCTGCATGCCTGTTGAGAGCTTGTTGTCAAGAGGATAAACCTCCACTGTGAAGGGTATGCAAGGTGCGCGAAAGAGTACATTGTGAACAGATGGAGTCAGAGTCCGACCACTCAGTTCCATTTCCTGGTATAAACAGATGGAAATATTGTATTTTGTGAAGTGCAAATTTTATTTTTGCCTGCAACAATGTTTGCTCTGCAGGGAGTTCAACTCGGAGCCTAATATTTTCTTTAATGATCTTGCTAGCTATCCATCTGGTGACACTACCACTACCATTATCCCCTTTCCAAGCGCAGATGCTGTGCGTCATTGCCCATTCACTTGCACCCCTAAACTGCGCAACAAGAGTGGCTTTATCAAAGCCCAGTCCAGCAGACTATGAATTCTTCAAGTATTGCATCAAAGTAAAATTTTAGTGAATGGATCTCGTGGAGGTGCCTAGATTATGAAGCAGAAACGGGGACATGTATCGGTGGTGTATCTTATAAAAGGCCAGATTCAGGTTTGGAGGCCACTATTTTTATGATCTTAACCAATCAGAAAATTCAATTTGTACAAATCTTAACCAATCAGAATTGAATTTTCACGAACAAAATCAAATCACACAAGGAAAAGATGAAAATCAAAATAGAGTTAAAAGGTAAAACTGTGAAGATTTTTCATTAGATGACTGATTTCAGTAGCAAAATGAAAAGACATAAAACCTACTAAACCCATAGATCTAAATTCTCCAACACATTTACACAGAAACCCCAAAAGATGAGAAGAGAAATTGAGCAGAATCCCCGATTAATCAAGCACGTTCACCTCTGATTCTCCTGGCAAGTTGAATATCTTTAGGCATAATAGTAACCCTTTTAGCATGAATTGCACACAAATTAGTATCTTCAAACAAACCAACAAGATAAGCCTCTGCTGCTTCCTGTAAAGCTGCAACTGCTGAACTCTGGAACCTCAAATCAGTCTTGAAATCTTGAGCAATCTCACGAACTAATCTCTGAAATGGGAGTTTGCGAATCAACAGTTCAGTACTCTTCTGGTATTTCCTGATCTCACGAAGAGCGACGGTTCCTGGCCTGAATCTGTGAGGTTTCTTCACTCCTCCGGTTGCTGGTGCCGATTTCCGGGCTGCTTTTGTTGCTAATTGCTTCCTTGGGGCTTTTCCTCCGGTGGATTTCCTTGCTGTTTGCTTAGTACGAGCCATTGCTGAAGATGAAAGTTGAATAGATCTGAGAAAAAATTAGTGTTTCAGAGAGAAAATTGTGAGATTGATTTGTGAGGAAGATGGATTTGGGAATGGGGATTTATAGAGGAAAAGAGTAAGGCGGAATTGTGTTTTCTTTTGGTTTCTTATCGACGGTTGATAATGAATTAAAAGGTTTCATGCCGATTACGATCTTAGATCGGCTTTTTCAATGGCTTAAAAAGTGTCATACGGATTGTTTCATACGGGTGAAAATTTTGGCGGAGTGTTTGAAAGTGAAAACTTTAAAATGAAAATTTTGAATTTGAACAGAATTGGGAGTGGCGCGATATTTTAACCCAAACTTTTTTGATATCAGTTCACATGTGGAACGGGTGTTTAGAAAGGGAACATTAGGGTCCGTTTGGCGGACCAATGTTTGCAAGTTTGCAACGCACAGCATTGCCACTAACATGTACAAACAGTGTCATGCATTTTATTTTATTTTTTAAATTAAAAACCGGAAACTCTTCACCACACTAAGACTAAGTCTTATGGGGTGCTAGTCTAGCACCTAAATTAGCAGTCAGGAATACCTCATAAGTCTTACGGGAGTGCTAATCTAGCAGCTAGATTAGTAGACCACGTCAGCCCAGCTCTGAACCATTCAGCGCCCATCGCTAAATCATTCCGCCCATCGCTAAATGGTTCAGCGCAACCAATCTCAACCGTCAGATCAAAAATAAATCCCTGTTATTTGAATCATTCCGCGAAAAGGTAATTTTTCTAGCTATTGAATCATTCTCACAGATCAATCTAGCATGCTACTTCACATGCTAGCAACTGGTAGGAAAGAGAACTAGTGTTAAATTTTTTGCTACATTTTTTTTTTGGAATTGCAACACTTATGTGCTAATCTAGCACCTCCAATCTAGCCCATAAGACTTAGTCTAATCACCACTCAAATGCTAGGTGTTGCACAGGCAGTGATCCAATTTATCAGCCATTACCCACCATTAGAAAAAAGGGTACACCATTTGAGAAATGTAGGATTTAGATGTTGTGAGCTGTGAGTAGAGTGGTGTTTTGTGTTGTGAATAGCACCACCGAAATTTAATAAAATAAACTTAATAAATTTATATAATGTGAACTGATGTCATTCACTGTTGGCTCAACTCATAAATGCAAATTAGAATAAATTATTTTACAAAAAGTGAAATGAAATAAAAAAAATTCGAAGAAATACTTCGCGTAGGTCATACAATAATGAAATTCATTATTTCCATTAACCTTTCAAATAAAATAATTTTTTTAAAATATTAACGAACAAATATTGTGTAAATCATAATTTATTATTTATTGTTTTTAACACGTACGGTAACCGCTTTCATGATTTATTTAGTAGTAATGTACATAGTAAAAGAATTACGATATATAGAATCTTATCGAATTCTTTTAATGATTTCTTCGAGAATTAAGATGATACGTGTATGTTTTTTTGATATTTTCTAGTAAAAAAATATATTAGACAACCAGGTAACATGGGACCGTGTAAATTACACAAAAGAGTTATCAAGACTAGAAATAACATATCATTTTTTTTATTTGGATGATTTCACCGAGTAAACTTAGAGTCCTCATCAAGGAGATACAAAGGTACAATCACCTCCTACAATTTCACAGGCGCACTCCCCATAAATATATATCAATTAAGCACAAGTTCAGATTGAACTCTCCCCAATTTGATGTCATTCTCAAAAGAACAACACGGCAACCTTTACAAGTAAAGGATTTTTATGGATATTAACAAATTGACAAGTAATTTTGTATCCATCACCATTTAAAACTTCACTCCTCGTAAGGGTTAAAGCATAACTTTTGAGGAAAAAATCATCATAGGATTGTGTACTAATCTTATAAGGATGACAAAGAATAATAACTCAAGGAATTCAAGCAATACACAAAATTAACCATGAGGATAAAGTATTGCGGTCATCTTATCCAAGTTACAAAATTATTATTTTTCGAATAAGAAAAGTTTATATTAAGAAAAAAATGGCCAGAGGCACTATTACAACATACAACAGACCCAGATCATCGCCCTCCCAACACAGAGAAAATTACATATGCACTGAAAGCTCCAAATTATGTAAAATTTGGCAACTATCTAAGAAGTTGAAAGTATCTGTGTCGCAACTCCATAACACCACAGTTTGCTTAACACGAACAATGATTTCAAAAACTTATTTATGCTTGCCGCCAAACACCCTGCTATTCCTTTCCTTCCAAATATTCCAAATAATAGCATAGGGAAGTAAGTTTCATATGCGTTTACATCTACCTTGCATCTTATCTAAGTTACAAACATGTAAAGAATGCACAAGATTTGATTTACTCTTAGAAGGAAGAATTGACATTTTTTGCAAGGAATTACACCAAAAACGGTAACCAAAAGTGTATGAAAAATTTTCTTGACAAAAAAAAGATGCACACATATATAAATATATAAGGACCGTGCATCACATGTTCACAAATGGACCAAAAAGGTTGTAAACATTCAAGCAATAATGGTTTTCAATAATACTCAAGACTGAACAAAAATCCACAACTACAAAGTGAATTAATGAACACAATTATCTTAGAAGTGTCTATGAGAGTTGTAGCAATGCCAAACGTATTTGTTAATATTGTTTATGAGCATATGCTTAATTTTCACCAGGTAGGTATGTGTAGGGGTACACGTACATATACACCAGTTCGCGAATTCATGGAGGTAGGGTACGCGTACTGCGTCTGCATACCCAAAGTTGTTCACAAACTCAGGCCCTTGGGGTCGTGTATTGGGTATGCATACTTCCCCCTTTATACGAACTTACAACCTTAGGGTACATGTAGCTACATAAATTCCAGAACTCAGTTGACCATGGTACGCGTATTGGATATGCGTACCTAATTTGTGTCAAGATTTCAGTAGTTCTGAAAACTCTTTTTAAATGATTTGAAACATTCCATGTCACTATAGATATGAAATTTCATTACTTGAGCAATTTCAAAATGATCAATGTGAAGAAGAAAAAAAGTTAATGAGCAATAAATTGTTTTTTACCAAGATTGATAAGGATCTAAGAACATCCATTGCTTGAATCATATTTCGAGAGTTTAAAACAAGACAAGCTTTGAAATCGAAATTTCTTCTCCGCGATACACCAAAAATAAAGTCATCGACTTTTTCTGCTTCCTCTAACCTGTATATTTAAGAACTTGGACACAAATCAAGTTAGGGAAACATGAATGATACCCAAGGTACATGGATCACTATCCGCATATTGGTTTTTCTATCATAAGTACTATTACTTTGATTCACTATTTATTAACTAATTGTAAATGATGTACCCATAATCTGTATGATCTATTATCATGTGTTGAAGTTGCTTCCCAGAAACCGTAACCTAAGTTTAAATACCAACACTATGAATACATAATTTATCTAGCACATATGCTTCTTAGCTTGTTATGTAAAAATTCTCATGGATCCTATTCTCGTCTCTTGCTTAGGAGTTAATAGGCAGTGAGAACTCTACAAAGAGCATAAGAAGTGTTGATACCAACCAACATCAAGTCATCACAATTTGGAATCATTAGCAATATGGTACACCTTGAGTTGGACATAATATACTATATTGTTTCTTTTCAATTTATCGGTGCATAGAAGAAAATATGACAACCACTAAGGAGATTTTCAGTCATAACCATTCTCACAAGACGATCTCATAACCTCTTGGCATGGATACATATCTATGGAGAAATGGCTCAATACCAAAAAGAGATGTAAACTATTATCTTCAGAAACATTGGGTATTTAATTTCAAGCACATGTTTAAATTAAACAATTAATCATGTTGTTAGGATTTTTATCAAATCACTTAGCGAAACATAAGAGCACCAAAAACAAAGATGCTTCTGACATTAATAGATCATGATATCAAGCATATGATAATGAAATCATAAAGCTTGCTCAAGTTTATAGACATACCTTTCTAGAAGAATCCAATCATGGATCATACGGCTTCACCAAATATTCAACATCTTACCCAACGTAATATGTGCTCCCTAATTCTTGTGCTCCCCACCCCGGATTTCATACTAGGGTATTTCTTGGTAAGAGTGCACTTCCAAAAGAATCAAATTGTGTTGGGGTTATAATTTCTTTGTCACCACAGGCGATTAAAACAAACCTATCCGCATTTATGGATCTTTCACCATATGTAGTTTTTGGCTTATATGTTGTTTCTTCTTCTACATATTCTTGTGTTTCACCTTTGGATTATCATAAAAGGGATCTCTTTTAGAGAACTTAATTAAGATATATATCCATCTCTCCCAAGAGATTTTTAGCATCCAAAATCATGGACTTTGCATTTCCTATTGTCATGGAATTTTCTGGGAGATCATTCCTCTTGACACCCAGTGCAACATTTATGTTCTTTGGTACCAACTTGTGAGTGTGTTTAACCAGAACCTTCTCCCCAATATTCTCTTTAATATTTGGAAGAGAATTAGATTGACTATTCTTTTGCAAGTTAGTATTTCTTCAATTGCGAGCATCGGATCTTGTTTTCGTCCTTACAAAGTTATCATTGCTATGGTCATGATGATTATGAAAAGGCTTCGTATGGCATTTGTATGCAAATCTAGGTTTATCACATCAATGATTCCTTTTCCTAAAGGTTGGACTTTTATAATCCATAATATCATAATATCAAGGGGATAAGCCTTAATATATGATCTAGGTTTGATAACATCTTCTGATTCCCAAACAAGAACATCACGAAGTTTCTCATTGCTTATCCGAAAATGACATCCCATTTGCAGGTGATCTTTGTTTCTATAATAATAATAAACATAAGAGATGTTCTTACCTAGATGCGTGTGTGGTAGCTTTGAAGCTTAATAGACTTCCTTCTTTAGAATATTAACTGGCGGTGAAAGTATTTCTCTTTTCCAAACATTGGAAGCTTTTGGTTGAGATGAATCACTAGCCTTTACGAATTTTACCTCTTTTCTAATACTTGGAACTGAAAAAGCGGGGGTCTAACAACCACACCCAATATTTCTTTCGGAAATATGAATAGACAAACTCCAATATACTTTCAAGATAATCAACTAGACAGTCAGACTCAATCTATAGAAAAGTATATCAAAGAGTTATATCTCTGTTTCACAATGTAATCAAACAGATAAACATCCGTGAGCCTGATTATTATGTAAAACAACTTGAACGGTACCAAAGACCAATGTTCAAATGTCAATCAATATAATCAACAACCAAAGGTTGAATTCACAATTGATTGAACTTAACACACAACCTGTGATATTTCTATTATATAACAAAATATAATACGGAAAAGAAATAACACAGACACCAGAATTTTGTTAACGAGGAAAACTAAAAATGCAGAAAACCCCCGGGATGTATTCCATCTTTGAACACCATACTGTATTAAGATGATACATACAGTAGCCTACTACCAATAAACTTCGGACTGGAATCTAGTTGAGCCCTAATCAATCTCACACTGATCAAGGTACAGTTGCGCTCCTTCCGTTTCTGAACCCCATGAGGATTTTACGCACTTGATTCCATTAGCTGATCTCACCCACAACCAAGAGTTGCTACGAACCAAAGTCGAAGACTTGATAAAGAAATCTGTCTCACACAGAAAAGTCTATTGGAATAGATAAATCTGTCTCCCATAGAAATACTTACGAGTTTTGTTCCGTCTTTTGATAAATCAAGGTGCACAGGAACCAATTGATAAACCGGACTTATATTCCCAAAGAACAACCTAGTATTATCAATCACCTCACAATAATCTTAAACGTATGGAAGCGAAACAAGATATTGTGGAATCACAAACGATGAGATGAGATGTTTGTGACTACTTTTAATCTTACCTATCGGAGATAAATCTCAAGCAAATCTTAGCAAAGATAATACTCAATCACGATAGTATAAGTAAGATTAGAACACACAACTACATAGAAAATATGTGGGTCTACCTTCACAATCCCAATGAAGTCTTTAAGTCGTTAACCTACAGGGTTTCGTGAAAAACCTACGGTTAAAGGAGAATCGACTATAGTCGCAACTAGTATCACACACGAGGTGTGGGGATTAGGTTCCCCAGTTGCTAGAGTTCTCCCTTATATAGTTTTCAAATCAGGGTTTGCAATCTAAGTTTCCTTGGTAGCAAAGCATTCAATATTCACCGTTAGATGAAAACCTGATTAGATTCAAGTTAATGTCTTTGAACCGTTAGATCGAACTTAGCTTGTTATACACAAATGAAATGTACCTTCATTTAGGTTTGAGTAACCATACCTAAATGTGTACACTAGGTTGGCTCAGCAGTAGTTAACTAAAGTTAGTTATATGAACACTCTCATATCAACCTTATTCATCTTAACCACAACTAGTTCAAATGACTTAAATGAAACTAGTTAAATATTTGTTTAATTGTTATATTCTCATAGAAGTATACAACAACACAATTGAAGCAAAATCTGTTTGATTCACTCGAATCAATTCATGAACATTATAGCCACGAATTGCAAAGAATGCATTCCTTATTATATAAATGTACTAGTTCATGAACAAAACCGATTTCATAACTTTAACCACTTAAGTATGCAAATGGGTACGCATACTTAAAGTTACCGGTCTGAGTATGGGTTCGCCAGTATGCAAACGTGTACGCATACTTCCAAACACAACAGAAATTTTCGGACCCAAACCCTTCGCCAGTACGGGTATGTGTACTATGTACTCAGAATTTCATAACTAACAGGTACCCATACGTGTATGCATACTATAGTTCTGGTCATGATTCACATAGATGCAAAAACGCATATTATGTTTATAATCCAATGATGGTTAAGTGTTTTAAACTGTATTTCAATCATTGAAACTTTCTTAGAGGATAACAATAGATGTTTTCACGAACTATTAGCATCAAAATAATTTTTAAGTTATTGAAATAATCATAACGAAACATTTCAAGTATACACCAAATGATTGTATTACACAAACCATATAAGATGTTACTCGGATATTTTCACATGATCATCTTTTGACTTTCGTCAAGAATATAAGATGAACTTGGTTGAAGCGAAAGCTAACTAACACATATTTCGAGAAATATGTAAGCGAGTTAAACTCAGCTCGAAATCCCAAATGTGTATAATCGAATAATATATATGTAGATGCATTTTACTACAACCTACATACAAAGGATAAAAATCTTCTACTCATGCAAATGAAATTATGGAAATGATGATATACACAAGGATATACGTGGTTCGGTATGATTACCTACGTCCACGGGGGTGAAAGATGTATCTTATTACTTTGAAGTGTTACAATGATGTTCTCTCCAAGTTCAACTCTCTTCCTTACAAGATAGAATAGTTCACAACTCCTTTTCTCTAAAGTGATTCCTAGTCTCTCTCCAAAATTGCCAACCTTCTCTCTTGGATACGAGTCTCTCTATTTATAGGGGAGAGTGCATACAACCAAACTAGGGTGTTAGTCACAATCTATCTATCTTGAAGTTCTGTGTCGGACCCGCTTGCATCGCCTACACCCTTATGTATACATGGCCGACGTAATCCGGTTCCTCCGCATTTCCTGACCCGAGCCGACATTGGTACGATGTCGCCCTTCCAGTTGGCCGATATAACTTGTATCTTCTTATCTCTTTGTTTAACGCCTCTCGCCTGTCAGCTTTGTCAGGGATCTGGGGTCAAGTCTTGTCCGACAGCTGTATGGTGGTCATGTCCGAGCCACGTGGTCCCTTAATTCTCGCGCCTTCCAGTCTCTATCCCGTGCTTCTCGTCTCTTCATCGTTAGGTACATCATAGCTTAAGATGTTGCCACCTAGCCCTGTGGATAATCTACACCTACATTTATGCCTCTTCTTTCGCTTGTGTGGCAGACACGAGTGGAAGAAAGTTATCCCCGCTTCCCATGTCCTCGTTCATGCCGAAATATCCGCCATGCAGTCCCTCATTAACTCCACTTTATTACCTGTAACCTGGGTTGCACGGACGCGGACACGACACGACGCGGACACTACAAATTTTTCGAAAAACTAGGACGCGGACGCGTATATACATATTTTATTTATATATTATTTATATATATAATTATGTATTTATACAGCAAAGTTAAGTATTTACATCCTAAAAATTAGAAAATAATGCTACATGTGTATAAATTTCAAAAGAAAATGAAAGATCGTTTGTTTATACACACCGAAGGTCAAGCAATCAATCACTATTAAACACATGGCACAATCAAATTGCATTTTTAGAACAACACATGCCCAACCAAGGGTATATGTGATGTATTTCCAATTACAAAATCCTAATAAAGAGTTACATGATTGATCTAAATGTTTGTCTTTCTTTATTTAGTTAATAATAGTAAAAATAAAGGAAGAAGTTTAAATGAAAATGGAAAAAAAAATGCTTCGAACCCAAGTCATCGGTGCGTCCAAAAAGGACGCGCGCGGGACGCGTATTTGGTGCGTCGAACACGCGTCGTGTCAGCGTCAAACGCGCGTCCTGCGTCCGACGTGAGTCGGACACGGACACGGCACCAAAATCGGTGCGTCCGTGCATCCCAGCTTGTAACCGTCGGTGCCGGTTACAACTTCTCTTCTTTAAATAGTCCAGCTCCTATTCTCTTTCTTCTTCTTCACCATTTCTTTTTTAGCCTCCAGACGCTGCAACTTTTTCTTCGAGATTCTTCATCATCTTCTAGCTCAGTAAACCCTAGTCTTCTCTATTTTCTTCCTTCATCTCTTCATATCCGAGTGTTACAGTAGCTGCAGTTACATTTTCGTCGTCCCAACCCCCTTTATCGATTTCCGAGTTCTGCACTGTTCGCGTTCATGGCTTCTTCTCCCTCCATGACTGAGAAAAGGTGTGTTGATGATATTTTTTCCGAGATTGATACGTTTTCCCTTGCTTCCCTGTTTTCGTTTGATAGTCCCTATAAGTACGATGATCTCGTCATGAAATCTATCTTTCCTGATGATTCTTCTTCTATTTCGTGCAGGTCCAAGAAAAGGGGAAAAGATCTCTCTGATGAAGAGTTCATTGAGTAATTAAAAGAGAAGTACGGTCTTCAAAATTACGAAGTTACCCTGATCTCGGGTCAAAACAGCCTCTTGAAAAAGTCCGACGTGGATAAGTATGAGCAGTCGGCTGAGTCCGTGGTCATTACTCAGGGTCAGCTAAAGATAGGACTTCGTCTCCCTTTGTACAATCCTGACAGACCTTTCTATTATGAGATTATCTCCTAGCTCAAGCCTTATCGCGCTCTTGCTCAGTGGACTGGAAACACTTTTAGCATTATGAATGAGTGGAGAAATCGCCGAGATGGTCATGGCTCCACCGCTGAATGGTTTACCTATAATCCCGATGACGCTCCTGAGTATACCGTTGAAAATTTCCTTGTCAACTATCGAGCCGGTACCTAAACCAGCGATGATCTTGCCGGTTTTGCTGCCAGTCCACATCGTCACAGAACTATGCCCAAGGGTGTTGAGAGGATGATGATGGATGCTGACCCCATGGGCCAAGGTTCTAACAGGCGACCCCGTCACACCAATGATCCAATCTATCCCCGAGTTCCTCTCCTTGTCCGAGGTCCTATTTTACATGGTAGCTTTCCGTCGCCTTCATTTTCGGCCGAGCCCTATCCTTTCTGGGTAGTTAACGATGACAGGGCCGATAAGGTATGTGTTTCCTTCTACTTTCCTCAACTTCTAACTTGTTGGTTCTTACACGGGTTGGCTATTTTTTATCGTTAAAGCCTCAGGGAGACTCTACCAAGGCTGCCGCATCTTCGAGGAAAATGGGTACTAGCACAAGGGTTGAGGAGGACCATGGGAAGGTAACAAACACGGTGTTTTTATTATAAGTACATGTACTTGCCCCTGTTTTTTTCCTTCACATGTTCTGACGAGAAGCCTTGTTCAGAAATTCCCTAGGCGTGACGGTGATGAAGCCGGTGTGGAGGAGATTGACCCTCAACCTCTTAGACGTAATCCTCATAGGGGTAAGCATGTTGTTTCTAAGCCACAGCCAAGGCAGAAACCAATCTTCAAAATCCCCGATGAAGATGACATATTCGGCGAGGATTTCTCGGGTGACAAGGGCGATAGGAAGGAGATGGGCGAGAATGTTGGTCCTGAGGTTGTCGTTAATCCTGAATTGGCCGACAAACAAGAACCCCTGAAGGCGCCTGAGCTAGGAAAAACTGTTAATGCTGAATCGAAAGTACTTCATCGTCTGCGGGTCCTCGTCCAATGTTGAAACCTCTTTTACTGTCTCAGGCCCTATCATGAATTCTCTTGGAGCGCTGAATTCTCCCGACTTCGGTGCGTACACTGATGAGAAAATGCTTGCTGCCGTGCCCCTGTATGGAGATATAGCTTAGAATCTTAATACAATGGTGAGTGACTCTGCCTGTTTGGGTGACGCCTTTCCTTTGGTTTATTCCTTGTCGTCGCCTACCATTCTAGCTTGTTTACTTGTATTAGATTCTCAATCGGGTACGGTTGGATGCTGCCAATCGTCTTAGGGAAAGGCAGCTGGTATAATCTCTCCAGCTTTAATTGCAGAATAAAAAAAGTCACGCGCGCGAGCCGGAAATCAAACTCGCCGATGCCCAAGGTATGTTATAATTCCTTAATCTTAGCTTAAGTTGATTGAGTTTATCGTGCCAGTATCCTGAGTCGGGTATCCTTCTTCTAGCCGAGATAGCTAGTATGGGTTTAGATGCTTCTTCGGAGTTTAGGATTATGAAGAAGAAGTGGGATATCGAAAAGGATTTAGTGGATAATCTTTATCGGCAAATTACAAATAAGGATGGTAAGATAGATCGCCAGGCCAATGAGATCGAAGTGCTTCAGGATGAATTAGAACGTTATCGTCAGTTTGAGTATTCCCCTGAAGAGATAGATAATTTGCGGGCCCACTTGGGTTCTTCCCAACGCCTAGCTGCTGAGAAGACCGCTTTGGTGACGAACTTAGATCAACGGGTAGATGCTTTACAATTGCAGAACCGAGACCTTCATGAAGATCGCCGACGAATACTGAGGGATAAAGATGTAGTGGAGCGAGCTAACCGTGATCTGATGGGCAAAGTGGGCGAACTAAACAAAGTGGCGGGTGAACTAGAGTGGAGTAAATTACAACTTTCAGTGCTCCAAATATCGCGTAATCGACTAATGGATGAGTGGAGCGAACACAAGAAGTACTGCCCCAGCAACGAGTTCAATGAGCAGCACTATAACGAACTAACCATGAAATTGTCTAAGGTCGAGGATGAATTATCCAAGTCGGTAGACTCGCTTCAGTCAGTGTTACCCACCCTTTCAGGTCTTGTAGATGATGTGTGGAGTAGGTTCCTTAGGATTGGATTTTATTTTCTGCACTTGTGGAATTGTCCAAACCCTCGCTTAATAAATAACTCCGCGTTTGTTGTGATCTTGTAGCCGAGCAGAAGCGTTCTCATGAATTGGATTTGGAAGTCCGACGGTTGAAACAGGTCGAGGCCGATTTGGGTTCCAAGCTGGCCGATGCCGAAGAAGCCGCGTCTCAGCTTACCCAACATCTCGAGGATGAATGCGTCGATCATACAGAGGAGGTGGACGAGAAGGTTCAAAAGGGTATTGAGGAGTGGGTGGAGGCTAAGCGGCGCGAGGTCGCGCAGAATAGGGATGGCGATGTTCCTCCCAAGGCTTGATTTCTCTTTTTGTAGTGTTGTGTCACTAATTCGCTCTTCGTTCTGGGTTGTAAATCGCTTTGAACACACCTTCCCCTTTTTATTTCTGATACACTGCTTGTTTGTTCAAATGGGGGTGCTGCGTCGCCGATTCCATTCTTTTTATTTCTGTTATACTTTGCGTTTCGTATGTTTTCACGACACTTTCCGCGCTTTGTTAATTGACGCATGATGCTATCGGTTTATCTCTTGTTTCTTATGTTATTCCTGCAATTGTTGATCATATATGTTAGTATTTTAACCTTTTCTGTCGAACACACCCAACAAGGAGGGTCATCGGGCCCAATGCCATGTCCTGATTGGGGTATCTCATAACTATCTCTTGGATTCAGTGGAAGGGTACCAGTCAACCTAATTCTAGGCTCGATTGCCCCGAGCGGTTATCGACCAACCAATCTCGGGCAAGTGGTCACAGCCACCTGCGATGGGGGCGGCCTTTCAAATGTAAGTAGTCCACCTATATGAGAAGACCTCGCGTATCAACAACCTTTGAACTGGTTTCCAACCACCAGAACCCTTAGGCTACCTCGGCACTTGCACACTTCCACTGCCCCGAGTACGAATAGCCAGGTGACTGTAAGGAACCTCGGCACTTCCACACTGGCTTTGCCCCGAGTATGAATGCCCATTCGAGTGTAAGTCACCTCGGCACTTCCACACTGGCTTTTCCCCGAGTACGAATGACCATTCGAGTGTAAGTCACCTCGGCACTTCCACACTGGCTTTTCCCCTAGTACGAATGACCATTAGTCGCTCATGCCCTATATCATACCCCTCGCGGTTTTACAGAAATAGAAGACAAGAATGCTCACCTTTCACCGCGTCTCCGCTCATGAGTGGTAGAGTTTCAAATACTTGATTTTCTAGGGTTTGGGCTCTTATGTTCCATTGAGCCTTAGTAGCTGATATGATCCCTCGCCTGCCTTAGACGCAATTATGTACGGCCCACCCCACTTTGGTGCTGATGCGTGTCGTATGCGTCAAAAATAATTTCACTTCCTCACTTTACTAATTATAAATATAGTATTCGATAAGAAAGAGTTCGTATCCACAGAGAGGCGATTGTTGTTATGCAATTTTCAGATTCTTATGTAACCAAATAACCCAAGGTGTGTTTTTGTTTTTATCAAAGTAATAATACTAAATAAAGCAAAGTAAATAATAAGAATAATCAATAAGGAGGAGATATTGGTTAAGGGATAGTATCATTCACAAACATGTATTATTCATCTATGATTAGAATTGGTATTTAATCTCTCAATTATCAAAAGTCCTAAGATATCTTGATCGCAAGAATATCTCGTTTATTTCCTGATTTTATCACAAACAACATTAAAAGATGCTATCGTGAAATCTTCTTAAAAAGTAACCTAAAGTGTAAAAGCACAATTAGATTTAACTCCCTAAGAGCAATAAGTTCTATGAAATAAGACTAATCGATGCAAACAAACGTGTAAAAGCACTAATTCGTTTTAACAAAGGTTATGATTCATATGCGATTAAAAAGATGTATCACTACAAGTATTAACCACAAGTTGCTACTAGAAATCAGGGACAAACAACCCTAATATAGCTATAGAGATGAAAACAAATCCAATTGATTCCGGACTCAACCAAACTAGCATTCAAATCATATGATAATAAAACGATGAATTATAAACGATAAAATTGAGACAAAACTAATTCATAGAATCAAATAATCATGCTTGAAGAAATCAACTTTTTATCCCATAACCAATTAATGTATTTAGCTACTCATATTCATGGAGTTCATCATCAAAATATTCAAAGGAAGAAGATGAAACATAAAAGAAAGCAAACCCTAGAAGTTGTTCTCTGCAAAAGCTCCAAGAATAGAATAAAAATCGTCATTTCTTTGTTGTAGAAACTCTCTTTTTATAGCCCTTTGCTTTCCAAAAATAGTTCAAAGTCTTCAAAATCTTCAAGTCCACGTCCATCTACTAGTCCACCAAGCCCAGGTGTGAGAAATATGTCTTTGGAAATTTTGGGTCCAAAATTGGTTGCCGGAATGCTGACGTCATCACCGGAATCCGGTTGGCGACGACGGAATCCGGTCGCCGGAAAACTTTCTCCGATCACTTTTTCCATCTGAAACTATCACCAAGTAATTCTTCACTTCCAGTAGCTCAACTTTGCTTTCCTGTATTTCAAACATTTGCAAAACCCTTCTAAATCCAATTTTCTATTCTTGCGAAAACGTACCCAAAAGCGTGACGCGTAGCTCATACTTCCAGCCATCAATTCTTGCATCCGACTCATACCCCCCTCGCGATTCACTGAAATATTGCGATCCATGCTTCAAGTTCTGAAATCCGGCTACCGGAACTATGATCACCGGTGCGCCATTTTCACCCCGTTTTCGCACAGTTTCTGCAGCTCCAAACTGGTTAAAGCATTTCCTAGCTTAGTTTTGACTTCTCTGCATTCCACCAGCATGCCCAAACCCAGCTAATGCTCATCTACCCGCAGCTGCCAACCATTTTTACTTTGCGCCACCAGCCACCGCGCAACTTAACCTCATTCCATCACCAAGCTGCAGCTGCGAACAAAAGAACCAACACTGCTCAACTTCATACCCTGATCAAACAGTTCATAATCACCCTATAACAGTAGCATCACTGCGCATCTTGGCAATACTCCAGCCCTGTAACTCCAACTCTACCTTAATGCCACCAATGCCTGCGACTTCCTTGCACCAGAACCCAAGATCCTTGCATTGTTGCCACTGTAATGCATTATTTATCCAGCTCTCCTGCCTCATAATTCCACCAATACCCATTAGTTACTCATCTCTGCAACAAACTCTACAGCTTCGCCATTCTCCAGTCACGTAGCACCGCCAACACTTTGCTGCTCCTCATTCCATCTCAGCTTCCATGCTACACAAGTTCAGTTCAAGATTGATCTCATAACTTAGCACCAATGCAATCTCTCATCTGACATAACATCATCTCCATAATCCCATTCTATCACTGCCTGCGGTTCACCTAAATGGCAGCAACTACAGCCAAGATGGCTATCAGCTCAAGCTGCATTATCCACTAGATCACCTGTAATTGTACCACCAAGTTTATCTCCAACTGCAGCTTTACATTCCTGCAATCAACCCTTCTGTTCAAGGCCATAGCTCCAACTCATGTTAGCTGCAATTGCAAACCTTGCTTAGCCAACCAACCACTCTGCCAAACTTCAGTCCAAAACTTAACCAGCTGCAGTTTCCTTTCTGATCAACAACACCCCTTGGGCCATTCACCTAACCCTTAAACATCACAAACCACAACTTTTCAGCTCCTAAACCAAGCCACCTGCAAATCTTTCGCAGCTTCTTATCCTCCACTGTCGACTTCTAAAGCCATCTCTCAATCTCCCAGAAGCATACCACATACTCTTGACAGCAACAAGTCCTCCTATTGAAATTCAGTTTAATAACTTCAATGATTTGTAGCTTGAGAAGTCAACAACAACTCACAAGTTACGCCATTTATCCTTCTCCCTGTAACCACCCAAATCCAGCTTCATTGTAGTCCATAGTCTTTCTTCTTAGTTGGTGTCGAGAACACCACCTATCCAGTGCTAAACATCCCTCTTGCACAACCATCAAACCATTGCTAGCAGCTGCAAATAACTTAAGCAGAAGTGGTTCAGTCATTATATCGAACAGGTTATATGCCATACTCTTGATGTTGTAGTTTTGAGATTTCTACATCTTTCAAACACCTGCAATTCGATTCACAGTAAACCCAATCCAGAAACCATTTAACATTCATAGTTCTTCACTATTCTTCATTATGAGACTTCATCAGCTTCTCTCGACTGGGAGTTCATGACAAATTCATACACAAAACCACCACAAATTCAACCCATAAGCTTGAGCATCAACTCAACAGCTTCGTACCCATCTTCCAATTGGACTTCTGTAATCTTCAATCTCTCTTGGACCATGGCTTGCCGGCGTGAGAACTTGACCTGAGCGTCTTCTCTCGGCTCAGTGAAGAGAATAATGCTGCTGCACTTGGATTCGACCTGGTGTTATAAAGGGTGAGGTGCCCCGAGTAATTAAACCAGGCGCCCTTAGTAATCTCATTCAGTTGTCAGTCTTGTAAGACTGACAATTCAGTTTCCTACATCATTCTCGTTGTACTGTCAGTTCTGAGGAACCAACAGGCGTAGCTTTTTGTTTCGCCCATAACTTCATCATACGACATCGGATTGGCCTCATTCTTTCGCCATTGGTTTCATATTGTCGTGCTCTATAACATGATGAGAAGGAATCCAAGATTTGAGCGACTTCTTATCCTTTTCGTCCATATGACTCCAAAGTACCTATGAAACTCAAAAGAAAACATAAGATACATAATTCACACGAAAAATAGCAAAGAAAGCATAAATACTAGATAGTAAATACGGTGTATTCTACACCTATCAGGTGCTAGTTTTCCGCCCTTTTTGTCTCACTCCCATTCAGCCAGAAATTTGAGTACTTGCTGCCCTGGTTAGAACTCTCTTGGGCGAACGCGTTTGTTATACTCTCGCTGTAACCTTCTTTGATAGTTTTCCATTTTTTGTAGCGCTATATCCCTTGTTTCTTCCAAATCGTCGAGTTTTGCCAAAATTAGATCGGACGAGACGTTTCGCCTCCAAGATTCGGTTCTAGTAGTAGGGATCATACCTTCTGTTGGTAGAATCGCCTCGGTTCCATAAGTAAGCATGAACGGCGAGAACCCTGTAGTTCCCCTCCGGGTGGTTCTGTATGCCGACAAAACGTTGTATAGCTCCTCACACCAGTTACCATATGCACCGTCTAATTTCTTCTTCATGTTGTCGGCGATCATTTTATTAGTGATCTCGGCCTTCCCATTACTCTTAGGGTAAATGGGGGTTGCTTTACTCTTCCTGATGTTGTACATGTTGAACAATATATTAATATTTTCCCCTTGGAGTTGTTTACCGTTATCGGAGATGATGGCTGCTGGGATCCCAAAGCGGTAAATGATATGGTCCCAGATGAATTTGAAGACATCTTTGTCTAGGATATTCCTTAGTGGTGCTGCCTCTACCCATTTGGTAAAGTAATCCGTGGACACGATCAAGTATTTCCTCTGCCCCGTTCCTACGTGTAATGGTCCAACAATGTCTATGCCCCATTTTGCAAAGGGCCATGGGCTTATAACAGAGTTTAAGGGTACTCCTGGCGCCTGTATTTTCTTGCTGAACCGCTGACATTCTTCACAAGCTTTCGCCATTTCCTTTGGATATTCGTTCATATACATCCAGAAGTAGCCCATCGTCTTTGCTTTGGCCGATAAGCTTCTCCCCGAGCTGTGATTTCCGGCGGCTCCATAGTGTAACTCGTGCAAGATCGTGTGTCCTTCCTCTTTACTTAGGCATCGTAAAAGGGGCCCTAAGTAGGATTTCTTATATAAGATCCCTTCCCTTAGCTCGTAGGCGCCCGACTTACTCTTGATTTTATTTATCTTGGGCCAACCTTTATGTAGCTCGCCCGTTTCTAGGTAGCGGTGTATCGGCTTTCTCCAATCGTCGTCTTTATATCGCTCGGCTGTGTTAATGGCCATATCGATCCGTACTTCTGGTGATTCTGGGATTGAGGGAGTAAGGAGTCTCATAACACGAATGCCCTCTATGCTCGGGTCTACCAGCTGTGAGGCGATGTATGATAAAGCGTACGAGTGTCTGTTATCTTTTCGACAAATGTGGCGGAACTTAATGTTCGGTATTTGGTTGATATAAGACTGTGAGAGCTACCAATACTTTTGCAACACGGGGTCATGTGTAGCTTACTTGCCCGTAATCTGCCGGATCACCAATTTTGAGTCACTAGTTAAGCGAACTTCTATTGTAGCCCCATTTTTACAACTATCCGCAAGGCATGGACCACTACTTCATACTCGGTGACATTGTTTGTTGCCTTGAATTCTAGTCTGAACGAATGCACTATCTTCCTTCCTTTCGGCGTGGTGAACACTAACCCAAGGCCTGATCCCTCTTTGTTTGACGTTCCATCAACGAAAACTTCCCATCGTGTAGGGCTATTGGTTGCTAATAGGCCGGCAGGTTCTTCTCGTTCCTCCAACATCCCCGGTATATCTTCCACCTCATCTTCATCACTAAGTGGGAAGTCATCTAAGAAGTCGTCCACTACCTGTCCCTTGATCGCCGTTCTTGTTTCGTATACCACATCATACTGTTTGATTAAGGCTCCCCATTTATAGATTCTTCCCGATCGCCCTGCATTATCCAGGACTGCTCCAATAGGCGATTTGGTGAGCACCCGTATGCGATGAGCTTGAAAATACGTTCGGAGTTTAGAAGTGGCAAAGGCTAGTGCCATAACCATCTGCTCCATTCAGGTATAGTTTTTCTCGGACGGGCTTAGTGTTTTTCTAGTGAAATATACTGGTTTTTCCACATTCTCCTCTGTCTTGACCAATACTGCACTAATGGCATATGGTGTCGCTCCCAAGTATAGGGTGAGGATCTCTGACGGCTCGGGCCTTTGCAAAACCGGGAGGCTGGCTAAGTGTAACTTGATGTTTTGAAAGGCCTCTTCGCTTGAATCCGTCCATTGGAACTGTTTTCCTTTCTTCAGGATGTCGTAAAAGGATTTACATTTATCCGACGACCGTGACACGAATCGCCCCAACGCTTCTATGTAGCCATTTATCTTTTGCACATCTTTTACCATCGCGGGAGAAGGCATTTCTAAGAAATCCCTGACCTTTTCGGGGTCTGCCTATATTCCTCTGGGGATGATGATATATCCTAGGAATTTTCCTGATGTAACCCATAAGTCGCACTTAGCGGGGTTAATCTTCATCTTGTGTTTCCTCATCGTCTGAAAAATCTCTCGAAGATCTCGGACATGATCCTTAGCTCGGCGACTCTTGACTAACATATCGTCTACGTAAACTTCTATGGTGTCGTGGATCTTGTTTTCGAACATGTCTCCCACTAATATTTGGTAAGTAGCACCAGCGTTCTTAAGTCCAAAGGGCATCTTAGTATAACAATACAACCCTCTTGGTGTGAAAAAAGGAGGTATGCTCCTGATCCTCGGGCGCTAATGGTATTTGGTTGTAGCCCATGTATCCGTCCATCAATGTCATCGCCTCGTACCCGACTATGGATCCTACTAACTGGTCTATGCTTGGGAGAGGGAAGATGTCCTTCAGGCAGGCCTTGTTTAAGTCGCTAAAATCAATACATATTCTGACTCCTCACTTTTTCTTTGGTACCACGACCATGTTGGATATCCACTGAAGGTAATGGGATTTCCTGATTATCCCAGACTCTTGTAGCTTCTTTAGATCGGCCTCGACCGCTGCCTGTAACTCTGGTGCGATTCGCCTCATTTTCTGCCTAACCGGCTTGACACTCGAATCAATCTTCAAGTGATGGCAGCAGACCTCCGGGTCAATGCCCTCTAAATCGTGTACCTCACATGCGAACGCGTCTATGTTTTCCTTTAGCACCGTCATGAGTTAGCCTGCTTTCTCGTCCGAGAGTAAAGTCCCGATCCTTACTAACCTTGGCTCCTCAATCGTCCCCAAATTCACTTCCCGTGTCGGTTCAACTGTCGAGAAATTGGACTTAGGTTCCCCGAATGGAGCTGTTCCCTTTAATTGCTATAAAGGGTCTTGCTCCTGAGCCTCGTATGCCATGACCGCTTGTGAAATAGTTTCCTCCGATTCTTTTGCAGCCTTAGCTTCCTTGGCTTTGTTCTTCTCCCGCCTTTGTCTAGCTCGCCGATTTTAATTTATTTCGAGATCAACCTGCATGCATTGTCGTGCGGTTTGGGAGTCGCCTACAATTTCAGCTATTCCCTTATATGTCGGGAACCTTAACCTTTGATGATATGCCAATGCCACTCCTTTAATCCCTGCGATCCATGGGCGCCCGATAATTGCTTCATAGGGTGAGGCGACGTCGACCACACAGAAAGTTGTTAATGTGTCAAGCTAGCCTCCGCCGTCCGAGACCCTCAACGTTACCTCGCTCTTTTGGATGGTCACTGTCCCATTAAAGCCGTAGATGCGATATGTTGAAGGGACGAGGATGTCGTCCGACAACTCCATTCTCTTAAACGTGTCGTAAAACAGCACTTAGATCGAGCTTCCGCTATCCATAAGGATCCTTCTTACTCCCCATTTCTCAATAAGTAACGTGATGACCAAGGGATCACTGTGTGCCTGACCATTTGCTGGGACATCCTTGGCCGAGAACGAAATAGGCTGCATCATCCAAGATTCCATGGGTAAGGTCTTGGCCATGCTAAATATTTATTTGCCGTTACGGTCCCTCTTGTGAATCCTTGAGGTGATTACCGGGCCGAGAGTGTAGTCTTGAACAGCTGAGTGTGAAATGGTATTCACAAATTGAGTTGACCTGGCAATGCAAACTTGATGAACCGGCGCATCGGGTGCTGCCATCGGCTGAGCTGGGTGTCGGACGAATTTCCTCAGGTATCCATCTCGAATGAGGTGTTGGACGATGTCTTTAACTTCTCGGAAATTATTGGTGGAGTGGCCCCTATACTGATGGTAGTGACAGTACTCGGGGTGATTCTTGGTCTCGTGGAAATGGACTCCCCTTGACGCTGGGTAATTGATGTCACTCCTTTTTTCGACTTCCTTGAATACTTCCTCCAAATGAGCGTTCAAAGGAGTATACGATCGGGCTTCATGCCTCGGTTTCTTTTCTTTAGACACCCATTCCTTCTTCTCGCTGCTCCTCGGTGGATGGCCCGATCTCTTCTCGGGACGCCTAGCGGGATCATCCACGACTGTTTTGGCCTCGGCTGCTTCTACGCTAGCTTCTTGTACCCCCTATCTATTGGTTCGACCTGAATTTCTTCAAGGGAGATAAAATGTTCTTGCATTCTTCGCATTTCCTTTTAGGTCTTTGGTTTTTCAGAGAACATAGCTATCCAGATAGGGTCCGATCTTCCAAATGCGTTCTCAAATCCCAAGATGGCCTGATCTACTGGTAATTTTCCAATTTCAGTACATAGTTTCCTCCATCTATCGGTCAAGGTTCTCAAGGGCTCCCTGAATCTCCTGGCGAGGGTGAATAGTTTGTTCATTCTTGTCCGAGGTCGACTATTGTGCATATAAGTTTCAAGAAAGGCCTCGACTAGCGTGTCATAGCCGTCAATCGATCTGGGTGGGAGTGAGTGAAACCAATATCTTGCCTCGCCCTCCAAACTGGCCGGAAAGAATTTACACATGACTACCGTACTACTTTTCCATTGGATTAATGACATGGTATACATTTTTAGATGCTCGACTGCGTCTCCTGTTCCGTCGAATCTAGAAGGAAATGTAGGTAAGGTACACTTTGGTGGGAATGACATCTGCTCAAGTTCTTGGGGAAAAGGTGTCTTCGCCGCCTCGCTCATAATCTCTGCCAGTTTGTTTTCTTCACTACTCCCCAATAACTCCTTAATCTTTGCCTCCAACTATCTGAGCTTAGCTTCCATTGCCCCGTCTTGTCGTCCACCCCTTCCTCGCCTTTCCTCGTCAGTAGACGAGTCCTCGGGTGGTCCGTATCCTCTTGGGGAAGGTATGAGAGATTTCCTAGACCGATCAAGGTTGCTCGACCCAGCTGGGGGTGGCGGTTTCTATGATCGGCCGCGATTGCTCGATGTTCCTCGGCTAGACGAGCCTCTAGATCTGGTTCGTTGATTCCTCAAATGATAATTTTCAAACTCTAGGGCGATATTCCGTTGCTGGAGCTCTCTTAATGCCGCCTCTTGCCTTCTTTGGCTTTTTAAAATGGCCAAGAGTGTTGGGTCTGTGCTCTCATGACTAGAATGTCCGTTTGGGTGGTGTGGCCGAGGTTGCAATGGTATCGACATTGGTAGTGGGAATAGTATCAGACCAGTTGCAACGGCGGGTGCAGGGCCGACGTTGCTAGCTGCTTCTCGTCCCAGCCGAATCTTCCTGAGACTCTATTGCTCCCTTCCTAAGGCTTCCTGGTACTCAGCTTGTTGCCTTGTTCTTTGCCTCTGTGCCTGGGCTTCAAGTGCTTCCTCATCGTCCTCTGTATCGGAAGCTGTGAGCCCATCAATTTGGTCAATTCTCCTCTAGGTCAAGATAACCTGGTCCAAAGGTAGGGTGTCATCATCTCGCCCGAGATCCACTCCCTCATTAACAGTTGGCATGCCTCGTGTTGCTGCCCTAGATTACTCGAGTGGTAGTTGTCTACTGCCTTCTTGCCCCGGCCTCGTTACCCCTGTTTGTACGTTACTGCTAGTGACTATATGATTCCTTAATATCCTTCCCGTCCCTGAGGTGCTAGCCATCAGATGTGGTGCGTGATGAGCCGAGTGTCGTCCCTACCTACGTCAGCACATACAAATAACACCTTACTTTGACCTAGTATTGGAAATAAACATTCAAAAAGGGTGAAAAATATCAAACTGACACAAAAAATATCACGATATCAGAGCTTGCAGATACAAGGCAGACTCCCGTTATCGGATGGGTTCTGCCTATCTACCCTATTTTGACTCTAGCTGACTTTGTGGAAGATTTTACGCTACGTCACTATCACTCCGTACGACGTCGCCTTCAACACCTAACCTCGGAATTTAAGTTAGTTTGTCCTATATTTTATATGCTCCAAATCATTTAACTCATGCACGTGATGATAGAATAGTACGACACGTAAATCAAACTGAGTTTGTCGAAAATTGAATCAAGTTTCTACTGTTGATACTTCCTTCAAATCTCATCATGGCCGTCTCCCACGGATTCAATCTTTCTGATGTCTCGACAACATCGCCGGGCAAGACACTTCAAAATCGGCATCTCATCACGAAAAAGACTCCTTAAACTTAGCCTTATGTAATTCCAAGCACACAAACTTTATGGATTAATCAGGGAAATAGCTTATGTATCGCTAAAAATCGATCAATCATCAAAAACAAGTATTTATCATATCAGCAGACTTTCAACCTAGCTCCGAACCTGTGCTGTTTGTCGCCAGTGAGCTTATGAAGATTTTTTGCTGATCAAACTGTTGGTGGGCGAAGAAATGAGAACTTCACTACGCCTTGCGAGGACGCTACTAATGCTATAACTATGAATGTAAACTAAACGACTCGACATAACAACTATTTCAGCCATCAGAGTTCATCTTAGCTTCAACTACAACACTTAAATGTGTATACAAGAGCTTTGGATCGTCTCTGAAGGTCTCCAAGTCAAGGTATTCGGAGATCTTAGTCGGATCCCCTTAGTCGGCGCCAGAATGGATATTCATTTTACTACAACCTACATCCAAAGGATAGAAATCTTCTACTCATGCAAATGAAAGTATGGAAATAACGATAGACACAAGGATATACGTGGTTCGGTATGATTACCTACGTCCACGGGGGTGAAAGATGTATCTTATTACTTTGAAGTGTTACAATGATGTTCTCTTCAAGTTAAACTCTCTTCCTTACAAGATAGAATAGTTCACAACTCTTTTTTTCTCTAAAGTGATTCCTAGTCTCTCTCCAAAATTTCCAACCTTCTCTCTTGGATACGAGTCTCTCTATTTATATGGGAGAGTGCATACAACCAAACTAGGGTGTTAGTCACAATCTATCTATCTTGAAGTTCCGTGTCGTACCCGCTTGCATCGCCTACCCTTCTGTATACATGGCCGACGTAATCCGGTGCCTCCGCGTTTCCTGACCAGAGCCGACCTTGGTACGATCTCGCCCTTCCAGTTCGCCGATATAACTTGTATCTTCTTATCTCTTTGGTTAACGCGTCTCACCTGTCAGCTTTGTCAGGGATCTGGGGTCAAGTCTTGTCTGACAGATGTATGGTGGTCATGTCCGAGCCACGTGGTCCCTTAATTCTCGCGCCTGCCAGTCTCTATCCCATGCTTCTCGTCTCTTCATCGTTAGGTACATCATAGCTTAAGATGTTTCCACCTAGCCCTGTGGATAATCTACACCTACAATATAGTAATACGACTTTTGTCTCAATATAAGAGATAGAGTAGAAATAGACTTTATAAGTGATAGATGAGTTTTAGTCTCCACATACCTTTTGTTGATGAAGTTCCACAAGATCTCCTTAGTAGTTATTCGTCTTCAATTGATGAAGTCCGTGAAGTCTAATGCTCAACTACACAATCTATACTAGTCTGAGACATCACTATAAGTAGACTAGAAATCAAGACTTATAGTTTTGATCACTAACATTGACAAACAAGATTAAGATAACAACGTTTGTGACTTCGACCGAGCAGTGCTCTAACATGAAGATATATTCCATAATAGCCCAATATTTGTGTATCACAATAATTTTTACTTGCTCCTAACATTGAGGTTAACTTGTTTGAGATAGTATTGAAATTTTTTAAGTTCTCATCCAACATCTTGATTTTATCAAGAGAAACAGCCATATCAGCGTCAAAGCATTTTTCTCGTGCATATATGCACTTTCTCTGCCTTCAAAACTTATTTGTTGGGAGTTAATCCTTGCCTCAATTTTTGTATGTTTCTCTTCCAACTTATAGACATCTCGACGAAAATTATTATCACATTAAGAGATGAGTCAAAAAACCAATGAGACAAGAAGTCGTCCTCTTTTTATTTTTCAAACGAGGGTCCAACAACTTAATGTACTATGAGGATTCCTCATCTACATCTCTATCAACATCTGAGTCACCTTTATCAGAAATTCCATCCAACTATTTTTCTAGGTTTGTTTCCCATTTATCAACAATTTCTACATTATTAGAAAGATGAATTTATCCAGATTCATCCGATATGGTTTATGAGGAAATTTAGATATTGATTTGAAGAGATCATTAGAAACACATACTTAATAGGTCTTTGTAGTCCGTTAGAAAAGATCACCACCAACTTTTTCACTCGGAAACCTTATACTATGAACAAGTATTTCGTTAGAAAAGATCCTTGTACATGATTGTATATACAGATTATATTTCTTGTATAATCAGTAATTTTGATCAAAGACCCATAATCCTTGTTGTATACAAGAACTCTCGGAACACCTCAAAAATTAATCCAAGATCAACCTAGTGTGTACCAGAATAGTACACGAACCGAATTCTAGCAAGAACAAGTCTTGTAAACTATATTTCAAGATACGAATTCACAAGAACGAGTCTTATAGGTTCTATACAGTTTTAATTAAAAACTGTTTAGGTTGTTTATCGAATCACTTGCTTTTACTTTGATTATATCAAATAAAAATATATTGCGTATGTAAAAGGTAAAGATAGAAACAGAGAATTTTGTTAATAACGAAAACTGCACCTGTAGAAAAATCCTGGGACCTCTTCCTGCTTTTCACACCAAACTATATTAAGCCTCTACATACACTAGCCTACTATCAGACTTCAGACTAGAATGAGAAATTCTACTGCAGTTGTGCTCTTTACATCTCTTGATCCTCGCCAGGCTCGACGCAATTAAATTCCTTAGCTGACATCTTTTACATGCTAAGAGTTGCTTCAACCCAAATGATATTTTTCTTTCACAGAATACCGATTTTATTTCCCTTGAGATGTGAATCAAGATTTTGGAAATCTTGTGTTTGTTTCGAACAACTACTAGGTAAAAGTAGATATCAAAATAAACTTGTAGAATTAAGGTTTATACTTTTCAAAACTTGCAGAGGTACCTAATCTATTCTATAACAAGAACAATTAAAATAAATCTAGAGATATATATCTTGTAAAACTTCTTAAAGAATTTATGAGACACCTTATATGAAATTTTCTTTTTAATCCATATTTCGACCAACTAGTGTCGGTATACGATCTTAGATTGAAATCTATCAAATCTAGTGTTTATGATCAACAATCCTTGAATGGCCTTATATCATAAGACAGGGACCTTATAATAGACAAGCATTACTGAATTATCCTATATACAAGTTTTGTAACTTTTTAAGAAGATTATTACCAACTTGTGATTTGTGATCCCCGAGAAAAGTCTTATTATCTCACTCTTGTTCTTGAAGAACAAAAGTATCGGGAAACAACCTTACGAAGCACACCAAAATTTTCCAAGGGTTGGTTTTTGTAGCTTACATGAACCCTTTATTTATATTGAATGGTTGCTTGAATCCTAAACAACTTCATGAGCTATTTTCTTTTTTTCACGATTCTCCTTATTTCGAGAGTCTTTCCTAATTTACAACTCTAGCATAAATAATTTAAAAAATAATTACTTAGCGTATATTGTATTTTTGTAAATAAGTTACAATATAACTTAGGTAGGAGTATAAGACATCACATTCACTTTTATGGTAATCAATTGTGTGTGTAAGAATAAAAATCTTGCATAGAAGGCAAAACATAAAAAACTTAGACCAAAAAAGGCATGCATCTAGTCACGTTTTTGTGATTTAGTATGTGAACCATTACAGACAGTTCGTGGATTGCAGCCTATTCACAAACCACCTTAGCAACACATAATAAGTGTTGCTTTCACAAATCACTCATAACTTCTTTATTACAACTCGAAATTGAGTGATTCTTGGCTCGATGAATTCCTATTCTCATTTTCTAACAATATGAGGACTTTTTCATGGATAAAGCTTATTCTCAATAAAGTCTTTAGTTCAAATAGATATCCAAGCTGTATCCAAATTAATTTTGTAAGTATGTTTTCCTAGAAGTTTCCATTCTTGTGTGTGTATTTTGGTCTGTTCTGTCCATGTAGTCTAGCAGTCCCATTCCTGTTCCAAAATAAGACATGTCTCTGAATGTCTAATGCTAATTGGTTTGTTGTTCTATGTTTACCTTGAAAAACTCTGTTGCATCTTTCCTTCCAAATGAACCAGTTTTTTTGTTAGGATGACCTCTAAGGCTATTGCACTGTTGGGATTGCTTAACCAAGAATTACGTTAGTCCAAAAAGCCGGCAGTACTATCCAAGTTGCAATTTATTGGGTTAATTAGGTGCCAGATCCCAAACAGATTTTGACATAGCTGCAATGTAAGACAAGATGTTCTATGGTTTTGTTTGCTTCACAACCAAAGGTACATTTTGGAGAAACATGTCTACGAATTTTTGAAAGTTTTGAATTTGTAAAGACTGCATTTTGTAAGCATTTCCAAGTAAGGATTTTAATTCTCTGAGACACATCTCATTTCCATATACTTTTCCATAAAGAATCAGGTATATTCAGGTTATTAGTATTGATTTTGTTTTCATTTAGTTTTGCATACATAGATACTGTGAACTCTCCATAGTTTGTCAATAGCCACCTTAATTTATCTGGTTTGGTGTTATGTGTCCTAGTTGAGAAAATCCTAATATTACAGATTCTTCCAGCTGTATTGGTGTTGAACATTGAGGTTATCAAAGGAATATTCTACTCTCTTTTTTATTGGATCAATAAGATCCATCACAAATATTAAATGCATTAAATGGTTGTTTAGACTGTTTTTTGTGTTGAAACAGGGTATCACCTAAATTAGGTATCCAGTTATCCTCCCATATATATATATATGCTTTTACCATCCTCTACCTCCCATATACTATTTTGTTCCACCAACCTTATTCCTTTACTAGTGCATTTTCAAATCCAAGAGCTAGTAGGAGTAGCCTTGCCCATATACTAATACTATTTTGTTCCACCAACCTTGTTCCTTTACTAGTGCATTTTCAAACCCAAGAGCTAGTAGGAGTAGCCTTAGCCCTAAAACAGATTTGTTCCTGTAATGTTTGGGTTTTACTGTTTCTTCATAATAATTTCATAATGTAATCAGATTTTATACTTCAGAGATAGATATTTAAAACTATCAAATACAGTATGAATCAAATTTTAGTAGCTTCAATTACTATCTATATTTTGATCGATTTATGAGCTTCCGCACCACCAAATTTAGTTAGGCTGGATCTACTCTCCGTAACCAGCAACCAATGGAGATATCACCCAGAATATAATCTGCCATCGATAAATAACAAGTCAATCTGATTAACTTGGAAGGCACAGAATATATTAAAACTGAATTCAGTCTAGTACACAATATTTATCTACTAGGTGGTGCAAATAATTTGCTGCCAGAAGATAATAATTCATCCTCAGAGCTGGAGCTTTCATAACCATCTTCTTCCACAGTGTGACTTGATCCGCCAACAAGGTAATCAAATGAATTGTCACCGTTGACAAATTGCCCAGGCTCTGGTGCTGTGTAATTCTTCTCTCTCCATATCACAATCTGCTCTTTTTTAAAAGTAACAAGGATACAAGGAACCAGGTCCTGCAGGAAAGAACAAAAACCTATAAACATAAATTCTTGTCCACCTAGTGGCTTGTTTAACTTAAGTCTCTAAACCTATTTCTAAACATTAGCACAAGAGAAAGAGCTAAACGAAGCCCAACACAACAACTTGGGTGGCGTTATTAAGCCTGGTCCTACCGTCCCAGGCAAAACCTGAACTATGCCGATTAGGTGGAGCTTTAACCAGGGTTGTAAGCAGTATAACAGAGAATAACAGGAAGAAACTAGCAAGAAGACCATTTCTTTTTGTTATAGTCTAAAGTTTCACAAGAATCAATGGTTCCAAATTGAAAACTTACCCTGAGTTTGTAGCCTATCTTCTTGTAGTCACTCTTGTTGAGACCCTTGCAGTCAATACAAACCATCTCCTCGGTGAGAAAAGCATCTCGAACCATGGGTACAAGATTACCATAATACCCATTCTTCACTGCGATATCTCATTAAGTTAGTGACCAGATAAATGTGTAAAATTGTTTTAAGAAATACTGATTCTGTGAAAACATTACCAAGTTTTGCAAGAGCAGGAACTGATAGGCCCCTCTTCCTCATTTCTTTGGTTTCATCGATGGTTAAACCGTCAATTGTACTTCTTATCAACCTTGGATAAATAGGCTCGTGGGGCCTCCACAACATTACTGGAATTAAAGGCCTTTCCTTGGGTTTATAATGCCTGCCTCTATATAACACCAGAAGACCACCATGTCTATAGATAATCTTACCACTTGTCTTATCCTGCAATGTTAACATACAAATGAGAAATTCTTAAAGTACTTCTCGAAGATGTACAAATACTATTGACCAAATGTAATTCATCATAAAACTTTTGTTTAACTTCAAACTGGAGAAATTCATGGTCTTCGAGATTTCACTGAACCTGCATATTGTTTCTTCCCAGTTGAGTAATTGTGACCAGTATGCAGTTTGTCCTGATTTGGTTAACAAATGAGATAGATGAAATTGTCACTCACAATTGGTTACAAATGGGATAGATTAAATTGTCACTCACAATACTAGATCATTGCAACATAAACAGAGAGAGTACAATATTGCAACATAATTTGATTTATGCTCATGTAACTCATACGTTTTATCTGTATTCAATTTTGACTGACTTTTTCCTATAACTCAATTTCATCATATCTTGCATAAGCTGATAGAGAAAAAGAAATAAAATGTAACCATGAAGGTGTTCCTTCTACACCAGGTGAAACTGTCTTATTTAGCCAACAACTCAAGGCTGGTTGGTCCAATTTTCATTTTGCTTTTCCCAAATCCCTATTCTTCTATTTCCTATTTTTGTATAGGTTTAATAATTTGGGAAGTGGTTCAAATAACTAACCTATTTCGAATGTCTAATGGAAAGATTTTACTTTAAACCATCATCATCAGGAGGTGGTAGTCTGGTAGACAATTCCTAATACTGTCGTTGCAATTATAAATTCTACTTTAGTTTGTGTTTAACCATACACATTCTAGAATTTTTAAATGTATCCACTAAACCAATCCGGTCTCAAACACCCTGGACATAACCTAGCAATTATATTTCTAACAACCAATTAAAGACAGTTTAGCAAAAATCCATGTTTCCACTAAATTTACAGTTTTCTTTTTCTTTTGTCAATACCCACAATTATCGTTCTTTAGCAACACCCTACACTGTGAAGTGGCATAAAAACCATCCTTTACTTGGCCAATCCAGCATATAAGTAGAATATGCCGAGTTGGTTGCACACATTTTTCGTATCAACAGTAGGAACACCTAAACACCATATCCTTGCAGCCTCATATCATTAAGCATGGTGTCATTGCAACATAATTTGTCATTGTTTAGTGTTTTGCATCTATATTCTAATAAAGTTTGTTGGATGTACATCTGATCAGCACCCTGAATGGATTCAGAAAAACAATTGAAGAAATATAAAACACTATACGAAATAAAGTGTTAAGCATATAAGAACACCTAAACACCATTTCCTTGCAACCTCACAAGTGTTAAGGATATCATTAAGCATGGTGTCATTGCAACTATATTTTGCCATTGTTTAGTGTTTAGCATCTACATTCTAATAAAGTTTGTTGGATGTACACAATAGACCAATCTGATCAGCACCCTGAATGGAACCGAGCAATCATGGATTCAGAACAACAATTGAAGAAATATAAAAACACCCTACCAAATAAAGTGGGATAAGGGACCATTTTTCAATTCATTTACTTGGCAGATCAAGCATATAAGAACAGTACCTCGAGTTGGTTGCACACGTTTTTCATATTGACAGTAGGAACACCTAAACACCTTATCCTTACAGCCTCACAAGTCTTCCAATTATTATGAATATCATTAAGGATGTTGTGAGTAAAACCATCTCTTCCTACACAACAATGAAACAGTAAGCAATGACAAAAACAAACTGCGAAATTGCACATAATACGGGAAATCATCCAACTTACCCAAATTAATTTGACGTTTAGTCCTAACCCTCTGACATTTATCAACTAAAATCTTCCTCTCAGCATCAGTTAATGGTTTTCCAAGTATATCATCTCTCAATTTCTTTCTTTTCTCTTCCAAATTGACTCCCAATTCATTTCCATCATCAACAGATTTAACAATTGGATCGACAACAGGCGCACAAACACCAGTCCATACTCGATCGATTCTCGATGGACCAAAAGGGGAATACTTGGGTTCTCTTAGACCAATTGGTCTAACATCTGGACTGCTTTCAGTGTAACTGAACCTGAAATCAAATGGTAAATCTGAATGTAATGGTTTGAAATCAGTTCTGTTAAGTGATGAAGGTGGTTTATATAAGGGTTTTTGTTTCTTTGATTTGGGTTTTTCACAGTCGTTGGGTTTTATAGAGTTAGGTTTTACTGAGAGATGTTCTGGAGGACTGAAATCGTATTCTTTCAATTTAGAAAATGAAATTGAGGATGAGGAGAATAATTTAGGGTATAGAGAATGTAATTTAGGGTTTTGAAATTGGCGGGAAATTCTGTGAAGGATCATGTGGATGTAAGCTTCTTGTTGCTCTTCATCTGAGAGAAGAGGAGGCACCGAAGCAAGAAAGTATAGGGTGGTGAGGACTAGTTTTTTTGCATTTCATTCTTTTTGCTGGGCTTAACATCCCTTTACACCGAGGGGTGAGCATGTACCGGTATATACCGGTTTTCACATCATCCGTATCCAATTCAATGCTTTACGGATTTTAAATTTGGCATCCGAGTCGTACTGTGACGAGGTCATTCTCGTAATAACTTTTATAAGGGCTCACCTTATAACCATCGGATATGACATCTTAGATGTGCACACATCTCTAGACAAAATCAGATAATTAATTTTTATATTATTATTTTCTCTTGTTTTTATTATTTGGAGATTTAGTTATTGGCCCGTGAGACGAAGACTTCATCTTTTTCCTTGTGTTGCACGTGGGGTTTTTTTAGGTTTAAAATATGTAAAAACAATCGATCAATTTTGATCATGATGGCTTTTAATTTATTGATCATGTGGAAGAAACGTACATCAATAGTATGTTTTATTTCTTTACTCTTTAGATGTTAAACACCCATGTTTTGATTAGCCTGGATAAACACATAGGCTACAAATTCAAAACATTTCCCTGTGCAAAGAAATTCTAAGCAGAAAAGAAATGATTAAAGCGATGATTAACAGTATCAATAAAATTGGAGAATGAAGAAAATAAAACATACGGAGTAACTAGCAGGAAGAGAGAGACCATGAGATTACATTTCCTATTTTCTTATGGATCAGGGTAAAATAAATAAAAAAGCTTTAAGACAGGTTTGATGAAACAATAACATTGAAATCTACTAAATTTATCTTTGCAATTACAGATTATGAGTTTCTACCGTATGATACTACAATACTAGTCTTTCGATCGAAAGATAGTTAAGTCATTTTTTTTCCGTCTCACAACAATCAAATTAAAACTTACACAACAAACATATGTAAATGCTAATCTTCTTTTGTTACTACCTTTACTTTATATACAGCATCATCATTCACGGTTCCAACACCAATCATCTCCTCTATCGGATTAATCAATATGGATTGAGAGAACAAAGCTTCGTCGATCTTGCATAAACAATCACTTTAACATAACATAATTAAATTTACTTTCAGTTCTTAGTACTAAGAATTGGTAAAGCTTAGAGAGAAGCTTGAGATAAATATCATGTTCTAATTTCTCATGGATCGAAAAAAAAAAGTACAGTTATTTACAGGGATCCAATAAAAATTAAAATAAAATGCACGAATATAAAAACAGATAAAAGTAAGAGAAAATAATAATAATAATTTAATTATCTATTTTTTTTGTCTAGAAATATGTGCACATCTAAGATGTCATATCCAATGGTGATAAGGTGAGCCCTTATAAGTGCTATCACGAGGGTAACCCCGTCACAGCACGACTATTTGGCATCGTATCCAATCCAGACCGATACTATTTATCTTGTAGTTGTGTGATCTGATCTTGCTATTTCTATCGTACGAGTATAATTGTAATAATTGGCTTGAGATTTCCATATCCGATAGGCAAGATAAAAGTAGTCACAAACATCTTCGTCTCATTGTTTGTGATTCCTCAATAATATTCTTCGCTGCGTCGATTAAGTTTATTGTGAGGTGATTGATGAAACTGAGCTGTTCTTCGGGAATATAAGTCTGGTTTTATCGATTGGTTCCTGTTCACCTTGATTTGTCAAAATACGGAACAAAACTCATAGGTTTATTCGTGGGAGACGAATTTATCTATTACATGTAGACTTTTCTGTGTGAGACAAATTTGTTTGCTAAAGTCTTCGATTTTGGGTCGTAGCAACTCTTGGTTGTGGGTGAGATCAGCTAAGGGAATCAAGTGCGCAGTATCCTGCTGGGATCAGAGGCGCATGAGCATAACTGTACCTTGGATCAGTGTGAGATTGGTTGAGGTTCAACTACAGTCCAGAATGAAGTTAATTTGGAGTAGGCTAGTATCTGTAGCGGCTTAATATAGTGTATGTTTAATCTGGACTAGGTCCCGGGGTTTTTCTGCATTTGCGGTTTCCTCGTTAACAAAATTCTGGTGTCTGTGTTATTTATTTTCCGCATTATATTTTTATATAATTGAAATAATACAGGTTGTGCGTTGTTCAATCGATTAGAATATCCGACCTTTTGGTTGTTGATTTAAATCGATTGTCACTTGGATATTGGTCTTTGGTACCATACAAGTTATCTCTCTTTGATTGAGCTCGCGAATTATATTTGCTTGAGTAAATCAAATCGATAGATTGAAATAATGACTCCTTGAGATATTTTCTATTGATTGAGTCTTGTTGATTCTCTAGAAAACAACTCGGAGTTGTCCATACAGATTGCTATTCGAAATATTGGGTGAGGTTGTTAGACCCCCGCATTTTCACAAGGTGCCTCTCCTGGATGGGTTTTTATTGACCCCAAACCATGACTCAGGTTCTAACAGCGGTATAACCTTATCCATGAACCATGCAACATATACCCCATTCTATGACGCACTTTAGGTCTTACATTTGCCTCTTGCGAAATTTTATTCGCGAACTAGGGTGTACGTCATAAAGGTTCGTCCCATTCTCTTATTTTTTGATTTTCTCTTGCGAAATTTTCGCATATTATCATTTTATCTTGATTTTGAATAATCTCGCAACAGCTTTTCCATAATTTATTTTGTTCATTTTCACTTTGTTTCATCATACATTATTTCATTATCTAAGGTTTCTCAAATTCCTTTACAGGTAATATCTCTTTAAGTACAATTTATTCCATGGTCTGTCGAGTATTTGACCAACATATCTACCCTCTGGATCCATCAATTTATATGCCCCTATTCCAATTATCTCTTTTATAATGTAAGGTCCATCCCATTTTTTCGCTAGTTTCCCACCACCTTCTCGCTGATAAATTGGCGTCTCGCGAAGAACTAAATCACCTGATTGAAATTCACGTGCCTTGACATGCTTATTATATTCTCGGGCTAATCTTCGCTGATAATTTTCCATATGCTGTAGTGCTTTTCTTCTAATTCATCAAGTTTGGTCAGAATCATTCCTGCACTGAGGTTTTTCTCCCAAGCTTCTCTTTTTGTTGTTGGAATAGCAACTTCTGTTGGTAACACAGCCTCAACTCCATATGTCAAACAGAAAGGGGAAATTCCAGTAGCTTCCCGCCTAGTTGTGTTATAAGCCCATATTGCATTATGCACTTGTTCGCACCATGCTCCGTGGTGTCCCTCTAATTTCTTCTTCAGTATATCTGCGATTGTCTTATTTGTTGCTTATGCCTGCCCATTGGCCTGTGGATATATAGGTATTGACTTCCCACATTTGATCTTAAATGCATTGAGTAACATTTCTATGTTCTGTCCTTCAAACTACTTTCCATTATCATATACCAACTGTGCGGGAATTCCAAATCTGCAAATTATATTTTCAAATATGAATGTAAAAATATCTTTGTCGCGAATGTGATGTACTGCCTTTACTTCTCCCCACTTTGAGAAATAATTTGTAGCGACGATCAAATATCTTCTTTGTCCAGAACCCTGTACAAATGGTCACATAATATCCAACCCCCATTTTCCAAAAGGCCACACACTGGTTGAGGATTATAATGGTGTTCCTGGTGCGTGTATTTTTTTTCCATGTCGCTGAAAATCTTCGCAACGTCTTGATAGTTGCTTTGTATCTTCATGCATGTACGGCCAGTAGTAAACTTGCATTTTTGTTCTGTATGCTAAAGATCTTCCTCTGCTGTGATTACCAACGTCTCCACTGTGTAACATTTTTAATACCTTTTCTCCTTCTTCTCGTGTCAAACATCTAAGTGATGGTCCATTAAATGATCTTCGATACAATACCCCAT
This sequence comes from Papaver bracteatum, assembly GCA_023529315.1. NCBI lineage: Eukaryota > Viridiplantae > Streptophyta > Magnoliopsida > Ranunculales > Papaveraceae > Papaver > Papaver bracteatum. The sequence continues at coordinate 484,016 of JAJJWX010005187.1, read as the reverse complement.
CTCTTAGTTCATAATTTGTTGCACGGATCTTTAATTTGTGTGCCTACAATCTATTTCTTGGTGTTTCCCCTCTTGCTAAATATGCATGAAGTTCTGTTCTCCAATCTGGGATATTGTCGCTTGGTTCTTCTTCTCCACCTTCTATTATCATTACATCCACCTCTTCTTCCTTTTCTTTATTGATTGATGGTGATATGAGTGTTTGGATTTTTATGCATATCGCAGTTGGATCTGTCATCATAATTGAAATGAAAGCATAAGCATCTGCGAGCCTATTATCCTTCATTGATATATGCCTCCATTTTATTTTTGGGATTTTCGCTGATAATTCTTCGACAAGTTTTTTGTATTTCTTCAAAGATGGTTCATTTGTTGTGTATTCTCCTTTTATTTGGCGAATAACTAGTTGCGAATCACTGGTAATTCTAGGATTTTCTAATTTCATTTCTATTGCGAATTTTAGAGCATGTATCACAGCTTCATATTTTGTTTCATTATTAGTGGATGCAAACTCCAATCTAAATGAAAAATCCATCCTCGTTCCCTCCGGCGAAATTAAGACAATTCAAATTCCATTACCTTCCCCATTCGAGGATCCATCCACCAATATTTCCTATCTATTTGGTTCTGTTAATAAGTCTTTTGGATCTCCATGCTCTTCTTCTATATCCATCATGTAGTTGCAGGAAATCCTACAACTACACCCTCAGTAGAATTTGTAAAACTTTAAGAAGTTCTTGATGAAAAATGACAATCTTGATTAATATTCTCAATTGATTACAAAGAAATATGTTAAAGGAAATTAGAACAGTTACAACTTTCTCTGTTCTCCCACTCCTAAGACTTTTTCTAACCCTCACTTAAAGAACCCCCCCTAATCTAGCATTTGAACTACTATTTATAGTGAAATCTGTACAACTGTATATAACCTGCGAATCATCGCAACCTCTGATCGTAAATTTATTCTCTATTCGCAAACCCTTCATACTTCTCTCGTGTTTCATATATCATCGCATTATCTTGCAACACTTTTCTCTTGTATTTGTTATTATGTTCGTAACTCAACATCTTGCGATATTCGGTACCTACATCTTGCCTCTTCTCATGTCATTTCTACGAAGAAGTAATGATCGTGAGAATATAACCGTTACTTATTCTTTATTTTCCTTTTTTATCAGAATTCGAACACGTCTTCTATAACCGTATTTTCCTAACTATTCCCTTATATATACTCCTTTCATTCCTTTCCTTATCTTTTTACCTTCTCTTTTTACTTCTGCAACTTCATCTTCTTCTCACATCACTTCTTCGGTTATCGCCTTCTATTACTGTTAATTCCATCATGAGTTCTCTGAGGTAATTTTCTTTTATCTCTCGCATCTTTCACTTGTTTATCTCTTTTATTTCTTTTTAATTCATTGTTTGATTTTGGATTTCTTTCAGAAAAACTATTTCTCCGATGCAACCTTCAACTAAAAACTCAAGCCCTAGCTCTCGAAGAAGAAAATCCGAGAATCAAAAGGTAGTTAACATACTCTGTCTTTCTTCTGAAACAATATATTGTTGCCTCAGTTTTTAATCTACATTTTGATTCGTATGTCGGTGAAAAATCCAACCCTACCAAGAGATCTCGTATTATCAAATCCAAGCCATCAATTTCAATCAGCGATTTCCTTCCTGTGATTGATAAAGAATTTTCCTCTCCTCCTCGTGAAAGCACTTCTTCGCAAACTCCTGCCTCTACTCCATTACCCAGTTTTCAGTCTCCCACCCCTATCAATTTATCAAAACTTCTTCAAGATCAACCTTCGCAAGCCACCTTCTCTTGAAAAACCCATTTTAACTCCTAATCCTTTGAGTGTTGTTGCTCCAAACAATTTACAACTTGCTTTGATTCCTTCGAATTCTTCTACCCTTCCTCAAGAAGTTCGAGATGGAATTTATTCAGCTTTCCAGATGTTATCTGATGTTTTGAGTAATACTGCGAAATCTTCAAATGTTCGCTCGCAGTATGAATTTTGCGAAATGCTCAACAACTTCATCAATCCTGATATTTCTATTTCACGTCAAGCCCTGGAGAAAGAAGTTGAATTGCTTCGCCAAACTCAGGAGTCTTTGAAAGCGGAGGGTGAGAATCTTCGAAAAGAGAATCATCAGCTTCAAAATGATTCTCTAGATTGTGCAATCCTTCGTAAGAGGAATGATGCATTAAAAGGTATTGCTATTATCTTTATATTTTCTCCTTTTGTTTGTTTATATTTCTCGTATGTTTGAAACATCCATTAAAACCCATTCCCCTTTATAGAATCAATCCAGAAATGTAGAATGTTGGTACTTCATCATGAATCAGTCGCAGAAGAATCTCAAGCCAAGCATGAAAGTCTTTTGAACCAATTTTCCCATTTGTCTAATCTTCATTCATGTGTTCTTGATAATTTAGATGCCATTTTCCAAGAGAATACCCAACTAATTTACGATCAAAAATTTTTGAACGATGAAATATCTCAGCTCACTTCTTCTTTAACTAAAGACGATTTAAGAATATAAACCCTATTAGAAGAGAATGAAACCTTATCATAAGAAAGATGTTCGTATTTGAATACAATGGCCGTTTCTTCACACCAATTGAATATTCTTCAGAGTAAATGTTGCGATCAAGAAAATCTCCTTTATTTGTTAAAAGGTGAACTTGAGGAATTAAAGAAGTCTTCAGATGCAGAGAGAAGTTCTTTTGCTGCCGAGAAGAAATCCCTTCTTAATAAGAATATAATCTTGAACACTAAGAGGAATAAACTTAAAGAAGATTATTCCCAACTAGAAAACCTTAATACAAAACTTGCGAAGAATAACAAATTTCTTCTTTCCAAAAATCAAAAGCTTCAATCTAGACTTGAAGGTTTAGTTGGTGATGGTTTTGATAAAGCTATGGATCAGATGAAGAATTTTTGTCTATCTTTAGCTCAATTTCTTACTTCACAAAGAGAAGGTAGTCATTAAAATTTGATTGCCTTTGATATACTTTTATATTTTGTTATATTCGCAGAATTGATTCTTTGAATTTTATTTCACTCGCAGAATCTGAGAACAATCTTCGTAATGCTAAAGCTGGATTGGAGACCACCTGTTCTGAGCTTCGCAAGAAGAACGCTTTGCTTTCTACTCATTTGATCATTTCTCGTGATCGTTCCAATTGGAGATTCAACCATCTTGATTATGCCAAAGATATTGAAGATATTAACCACCAGAAATCTCTGCTTCGTGAAAGTCATCTGAAAGCTCAAGTCTTCGTAAACAACATTCTCTTATCAAAATCCTTGCCTCCAGTGAAAGTTAAACCTTTGGAAATATCTGATGATGAAGTTGCTCGTGATCCTGATAGTGACTTTGATTATGAAAGTGATGATGAAGGACTTGATGGTGAAAAAGAATCTATCCCTCAAGGAGAAGCTCCTGTTGAAGGCTCTTCAAAGGATAATGTTTCGTAAGAATTGAACACTGCTGATGATCCTACTCATCTTAAAGATCCAGCACAAAGTGTTGATGGAGAGCACTAAACATGATAAATTTCTTTCTTCCAAGTTATCGTTAATCCTCTTATCTTTCTTTTGAACTCTTTCTTTTGGTTACTGTTGGTTCTCTCTTTACGAACAATTCTGCTTACTGTTTATGTTCCTTAAGAAGTATATTTCATATTTTTCGATAATGAATAGAATACTTTCTTGATTTGCATAAATTGAATAAATTGATCATATGAAGAGAAATAACATATCTTAAAGACTTAGCTTAGTATTCCCTTTCCCCTTATTATTGCTCTTCAGGTGATCAATTGTTGTTGTAAGTATTAGAATATCTACCTCCGTTTAGGTTGCGAAATTTCATGTTGTTGCGAAGTAAATAAGAAATCTCCCCCTTGAAGTATAAGAAGTATGAAACTTCCTTGAACAATTACGAAACATCCTTGAAGAAGTATAAGAATTATGAAACATCCTTGAAGAAGTATAAGAATTATGAAACACCCTTGAAGAAGTATGAAAATTATGAGATATCCTTGAAGAAGTATGAAAATTATGAGATATCCTTGAAGAAGTATAAGAAGTATTCAATCCTTGAAAAATTTAATGAGTATAAAATATCCGTCCTTGATTGCGAATAAAATTGCCTCTTTTGGTAGGAATTCTTGATACATATTCTTGTTGAGAATATAAAGAATCTTAATGACATTGATGGAATTGACTTCATTAGTTTATGTGGTCTTATCATGCCTTCCTAAGTAAAGGTCTTACTTTGCCACCTCTTTTGCGATAAAGTCGCAGGACGTTGGTGCACTCGCATGCCTCAACCCCTTGACTTTATCTTAACAATATTTTTGTGTTTGCGATAACATGACAAGGCTGAATATACTTTCGAATATACAGCCTTGTGACATTATCGTCTTGCGATGAAATCGCAGGACGTTATCACACTTTCATGTAATAACCCATTGATCTCATCTTAACTTCTTTGTATTTAATTCTGCGAGTATATATATATATATATATATAAATTCGATTGTTGCACAAATATGACAAGCCTTTATATTCTTGCGAACAAAAAGCCTCGTGACATTTGCGTCTTATAGCACGTATCAGCTCCCTAATAGAGGGTGCTGCCCTTTATCTTCCCCTTGGTTGCCCCTTCAAGGAAGCGTACATCGACCATACCAGGTTAGCTCTTCCCATCCGGTTTTGCCAACAACCAAATTTTGTTCGCAACCTCTTGTCCGTTTTTCCTATAGGGCTTATAGTTACGAGGTTGCACCCTATGGGGTATCTTTGGGCCAAGTGCATCATTTGCCAAGACTTGTCAAGAATGGCAGGTGTGCTTCAAACCCATCCGGAATTCTTGACACAACTGTGTACCTCGGCGCCTTGATCTTTTTCTGCACTTCTTGGGAAAGACAGTATGCCTTAGTCGCCCAACTTAAATCATGTTACATCGCAAGATTAGGTTGAGAATCCAAGGTGTCTTACCCGGATAGGTACCCCGTTTTTGGGTTATGTACCCCGTAATGTTCATGTACTCAGGTTCTGTGGTGGTGTTCCGTTTCCCCTGAGCCATGCTTATAGGTACCTCCCTAAATGACGTACTTTAGGACTTTGCCTCTTGCGAAATGTTGCTTCGCGAACTAGGGTGTACGCCACAAAGGTTTGCATGTGTAAAATTTCTGCGGCTTTCTTTCTTTTTTTTGAAAGATGATCACAGTTTGCGGCTTTCTTTTATCGCAAATAAATTTTTGCGTCTTTCTTTAATGAAAGCTGATCGCAATAAGAATTTTAAAATTTGTAATTTTTGTTGTTTTTGTGCGAGCAAACGATATTCGCAAAATTATCATGAGTTTTATGGATAATACCTTCTTAATACAATCTATTCCAGGGTCGAACAAGTCTTAAACCCATGTCTTTCCCTTCTGGATCCATCAGCCGATAAGCTCCACTTCCCACAACCTCTTTAATGACATATGGTCCATCCCATTTTGGTGCCAGTTTTCCTCCATTTTCTTTCTGGTAGGGAGGTGTTTCTCGCATGACCAAATCACCTGGTTGATACTCACGTTCAATAACTCTCTTGTTATACTCTCGAGCTAATCTTTCCTGATAAATCTTCATATGTCGCAACACCTTTTCCCTTTTTTCTTCCAAATCATCCAGTTCACTTAATATCACCCCTGCACTTAATTTCTTTCCCAAGCTTCTTTCTTTGTTGTCGGAATCACAACCTCTGTTGGCAATACTGCTTCTACTCCATATGTTAAACAGTAAGGAGACATTCCAGTTGCCTCCCTTCTATTTGTATTGTATGCCCAGACTGCACTAGGCAATTGCTCGCACCACCCTCTGAGATGTCCTTCTAATTTCTTTTTGATTGTATCTGCGATTGTTTTATTTGTTGCCTCTGCCTGTCCATTAGCTTGTGGATATAATGGAGTTGGTTTCCCACATTTTATCCTAAAAGCACTGAGTAACATCTCTATATTATGCCCTTCAAATTTTTCCCCATTGTTGGATACTAATTGTGCTGGAACTCCATACCTACAAATGATATTCTCAAATATGAATGTAAAAACATCCTTATCGCGAATATGTTGTACTGCTTTTACTTCTGCGAGCTTCGTGAAATAATCTGTTGCGACTATTAAGTATCTTCTCTGCCCAGATCCAGGTAAAAATGGGCCAACAATGTCCAATCCCCATTTCCCGAAAGGCTAGCAACTTGTTGAAGAAGTTAATGGGGCCCCTGGTGCATGAATTCTTTTCCCATGTCGTTGAAATTCTTTGCATCGTCTCACCAACAATTTTGCGTCTGTGTGCATGTAAGGCCAGTAATATCCTTGTATTTTTGCTCTATATGCTAGATATCTTCCCCCACTATGATTACCAGCTTCTCCTCCATGTAACATCTTCAATATTTTTTCTCCTTCTTCACGAGTTAAACATCTGAGAGGTGGTCCACTGAAAGATTTTCTGTATAAAATTCCTTCTCGCAACTCATAATTTGTTGCACGACTCTTTAATTTATGTGCTTCTAGTCTGTTCCTGGGTATTTCTCCTTTTGCGAGATATGCATGAATGTCCTTTCTCCAATCTGCGAGATCTTCTGCGATGTCGTCTGGTAATTCCCTTTCTACTTCCATCGCAACTGCTTCCTCAATTTCTTATTCTTTATTCACTAATGGATGTTGAGTTGTCTGGATTTTTATATTTCTTGTATTAGGGTTTGTCATCATACTTGGAATGAATGCAAAAGCATCTGCGAGTGGATTGTATTTTCTTGTTATATGCCTCCATTTTAATTTTGGTATCTTCGCAGATAATTCATCAACGAGTTTCTTGTATTTCTTCAAAGAAGATTCATTTGTGGTATATTCCCCTTTAATTTGACAAATTACCAGCTGAGAATCACTTGTTATTCTTATACTTTCGAGCTTCTTTTCTATTGCGATCTTCAATGCATGCACTACAGCTTCGTACTCTGTCTCATTGTTCGTGGATGAAAATTCTAGTCTGAATGAGAATGCTATTCTTTCTCCTTCTGGTGAAATCAACACAACTCCTATTCCATTCCCCTCACTGTTGGATGATCCGTCTACTAAAATTTCCCATCTATTTGGTTCTGTTAATAGGTCTTTTGGATTCCCAAATTCTTCTTCAATATCCATCATTTCTTCTACTGCCTCATCTTCTTCCAATGGAAATTCTACCAAGAAATTTGCGACAACTTGTGACCTTTGCGATGATAACACTTCGTACTTTATCTTGTAATGGTTTACTTGTGCATTCCACCTTTCTATTCTTCCTGATCTTTTTGTGTTCTTCATGACTGACTCAATTGGGACTTTGGTTACCACTTTTATCACATGCGCTTGAAAGTATATTCGCAACTTAAATGATGCATAAACCAGGGCTAATATTAACTTCTCCATTTTAGAATAATTTCTCTCTGCTGCGTTAAAAGTTTTACTGATGTAGTAAATGGGCCTTTCTATTCCTGCATCTGTTCGAAATAGAACTGCACTTAAAGCATATTGAGTTGTTGCGAGGTATACCAATAATTCTTCATCTTTCTATGGTTTCTGTAATATGGATGTATTCGCGAGATATTCTTTGATTCCTTTAAAATCTTTTTCACATTCATCAGTCCACTTGAATTTTGCTCCCTTCTTAAGTATATTGAAGAAATGTTTGCACTTATCTGACATTCGCGAAATAAATCTTCCAAGTGAAGCCAAGAGTTTCCTGAATGCTTGTACTTTTTCTGGATCGACTTGTATTCCCTCTTTTGATACTATGTATCCCAAAAAGTTTCCTGACGCAACTCCAATTACACATTTTTCAGGATTCAATTTGATGTTGAATTTTCTCATTTGTTCAAATATTTCCTTCAGATCTTGCACATGATCTTTGGCCTCTTTACTTTTTATCAACATATCATCTACATACACCTCTAAGGTTTTATGTATCCATTTTGCAAACACCTTTTCGACCATTCGTTGATATGTAGCACCTGCATTTCGCAGACCAAATGGCATCTTCACATAACAATATAAACCTCTTGGAGAAAAAAAGGCAGTATGTTCTTGGTCTTCTTCTGCGAGTGATATTTGATTGTACCCTTTATATCCATCGAGTGAAGTGACTCTATCATGTCTTGCAGCTGATTCCACCATTTGTGGTATGTCTGGCAACGAAAAACTGTCTTTGGGACAAGCTTTGTTTAGATCAGTGAAATCTATACAAATTCTTATCCCTTTATTCTTCTTTGGAACAATGACCATATTCGCAATCCACTCTGGGTATTTTGCTTCTCTTATGATTCCTGCATCCAGCATCTTTTGTAATTCTTCTTCTATTTGTGCATGATAACTTTGCGAGATCTTTCTTATTCTTTGTTTAAATGGTCTTACGCTTTTATATATGTTCAATCTATGACATGCCACTGATGGATCAATTCCTGGTATTTCATCTACACTTCCTGTGAATATATCTTTGTATTCTCGTAAGAGATCAATAATTCTTTTCTCTTCTTCTTCATCCATCTTAGTTCCAATTCGCAAGATTAACGGTTCCTCTTCAATTCCAATATTTATTTCTTTGGTTGGTTCTGCTGCAACGTAACTAGGACTTTGCTCTCCCATAGATGTTAGTTCTTTGATTACTTTCATTGGTTCTCCTTCTTTTTCTGGGGTCTCACTTGGTATTCCTTTTCCCTTTCTTGCTCTTATTGTATACACTCTGAACTCCTCTTCCTTTTTCGCTTCTTTCGCAAGTTTTCTACGAAATTGTTTCTTTCTTGCTCTACCTCCACACTGTTTTACTTCAATCTGATAACAAAATTTTGCACTATCAAGATCCCCTTTTATTTCTTGTATTCCGCTTGGTGTAGGAAACTTAATTGATTGATGTAATATCGAAGCAACAGCTTTAATCGCATGAACCCATGGTATTCCCATCAGCATATTATATGGAGATTCCATATCTACTACACATAAAACTATGTGTGTTTCGATTTCTCCCAACGGTACTCGTAACATTATTTCCCCTTTAGATTTTGTTGTAGATTTTCCCAATCCATGGATAAGACATTCTGAATTTGTGATCTCTTCATCTTTAATCCCCATCCCTTTAAGTGCATGATAGAATATAATATCAACAGAACTCCCTGTATCAATCAAAACTCGGTTGAATTTCCATTTTTCTATAGATTTTGTAGTTTTCTTTTCCTCTCGCATGATCGGAATTGTGACTACTAATGGTGAAGTGTGGTTCAAGTCTTCATTTGGAATTTCTTCCACTGAAAATGTGATTTTCTGCTTTTTCCATTCTTTCAAAGTTGTTATTTTCTCCACTTCCATGATCTTTCTTCCTCTACAATCTCGTTTGTGTATCCTTCCCTTCATGTTGTTATGAAATTCATAAATCATTGTCTTTGTGATCATATTACATTCTTCTCTTTTGCAATCTTCATCAACTAACTCCATTTGATCTTCAAATTTCCAAAACTCCTTCAAATTTCTGCTATAACAATCTTCAAGTTCCCTGTTTCTAGCGCCAATTATGTAGTTGCAGGAAATCCTACAACTACACCCTCAGTAGAATTTGTAAAACTTTAAGAAGTTCTTGATGAAAAATGACAATCTTGATTAATATTCTCAACTGGTTACAAAGTAATATGTTAAAGGAAATTAGAACAGTTACAACTTTCTCTGTTCTCTCTCTCCTAAGACTTTTTCTAACCCTCACTTAAAGAACCCCCCTAATCTAGCATTTGAACTACTATTTATAGTGAAATCTGTACAACTATATATAACCTGCGAATCATCGCAACTCTGATCGTAAATTTATTCTCTATTCGCAAACCCTTCATACTTCTCCCGTGTTTCATATATCATCGCATTATCTTGCAACACTTTTCTCTTGTATTTGTTATTATGTTCGTAACTCAACATCTTGCGATATTCGGTACCTGCACATCATCTCCTCCACAGCTTCGTCATCTTCTAAAGGAAATTTTGCTAAAAAGTCTGCGACAACTTGTGATTTTGGTGAAGATAAAACTTCATATATAATTTCAAAATGTCCTACTTGCACATTCCATCTCTCCATAATGCCTGACCTTTTTGAATTCTTCATTACCGATTCAATTGGTACCTTTGTCAAAACTCTTATTTTGTGTGCCTGAAAATATATGTGAAGCTTAAACGCTGCATAAACTAATGACAGAATTAATTTTTCAATTTTTGAATAATTTCTCTCTGCGGCATTGAAAGTTTTGCTGATGTAGTAAACTGGTTTTTCAACTCCTGCGTCAATTCACAACAATACAACACTTAATGCATGCGAAGTCGTCGCAAGGTAAATTAATAGTTCTTCTCCTGGTTATGCCTTTTGTAAAATAGATACATTCATCAGATGCTCTTTTATTCCTTGGAAAGCTTTCTCACATTCATCTGTCCACCTGAATTTCGTCCCCTTTTTAAGTATGTTGAAAAAATGAATCTTCCCAGCGAAGCCAAGAGTCCGTTTAATTTTTGTACATCCTTCACCGTCGTTGGTGTTGGCATGTCGTGAACTGCTTGCACTTTCTCCGTATCAACTTGTATTCCTTCTTTGGATACAATGTAACCTAAATTTTTTCCTAATGCAACTCCAAAGATGCATTTTTCAGGATTCACCTTAATGTTAAATTGTCGCATATGTTCAAAAATTTCCTTCAAATCTTGTACATGATCTTTAGCCTCTTTACTTTTTACTAACATGTCATATACATACACCTCTAATTTTTTGTGTATCCACTTCGCAAACACCTTCTTCACCATTCTTTGATATATTGCTCCAGCATTTCGCAGTCCAAATGGCATTTTTATATAACAGTGCAATCTTCTTGGAGCGAAAAAAGCAGTATGTTCTTGATCTTCTTCAACAAGAGGAATTTGGTTGTAACCTTTGTACCCATCTAGAGAAGATATTCTATCATTTCCTGCCACTGACTCAACCATTTGTGGGATATCTGGTAATGGAAAACTATCTTTTGGACAAGCTTTGTTTAGATCAGTAAAGTCTATACAAATTCTTATCCCCTTATTCTTCTTTGGGACTACAACCATGTTTGCTATCCACTCCAGATATTTGTCATGTCTTATAATTCCTGCATCAAGCATCTTCTGCAACTCTTCTTTTATTTGAGGATGATATGTTGTTGTGATTTTTCTTATTCTTTGTTTAAATGGTCTTGTACCTTTGTCAATTTCCAACTTATGACACGCCATAGACGGATCTATTCCAGGCATCTCATCCATGTTCCATGCGAAAATATCTCTATAATCTCACAAAAGATTAATATTTCTCTCTTCTTCATCTGCCTCCATCTTGGTCCCAATCCTTAGTATTTTGGGTTCTTCTTTAGTTCCAACGTTCATTTCTTTTGTTAGTTCCGTTGCGGTGTAACTGGCCTTAGGTTTTTCCATGGGTGTTGGTTATTTTATTACTTTCGCAAGTTCTCTTCCTTCTTCCGAAATTTCAATGGGTATTCCTTTCCCTTCTTTTGCTCTAATCATGTAAATTTTAAACTCTTCTTCTTTCTTTGCCTCTTTCGCCATCTTTTTGCGAAGTTTTCGCTTCTTTGGACGTTCTTCATAATGTTTCACTTCAATTTGATAACATGATTTTGCACTATCAATATCTCCCCTTATTTCACCAATTCCACTTGGTATTGGAAATTTGATGCATTGTTGTAATGTTGATGCTACGGCTTTAATTGCGTGTATCCATGGCCTTCCTAACAACATGTTATATGGCGATTCCATATCCATCACACACAATGTTATTTGTGTTTCGATTTCTCCTTTAGGTTTTGTTGTAGATTTCCCAAAGCCATGAATATGATACATTGAATGAGTCATTTCTTCATCTGCATGATAAAACATTATATCCACTGAACTTCCTATATCTACTAAAGTTCTATTCACAGCCCATTCTTCCATTTTTTTCTTCGAATTTCTTCTTTTCTTTTCGTGTGGTTATTGTGATTACCAAAGGATATGTGTGGCTTAAATTTTCTCTTGGTATTTCTGCCGCTGTAAACATAATTTCCTGCTTTTCCCAATCTATTAAGGGTGATATCTTCTCTACTATCATAATTTTTGTTCCTCCAAAATCTCGTTTATGTATCCTTCCTCTAATGTTCTCATGAAATTCATTAAACATCGTTTTTGTGATTATATTACACTCCAACTTTCTTTTATCCTCATTGATCTTGATTATCTTTTCTTCAGCTGGTTTGCAGTTTTCTTTTATCATTTTCTTAGCTTGGACAATCTTCACAATAATCTCCACAATCTTCAATTTTCAGTCCCTGTTTCTGGCGCCATTATGTAGTTGTAGGAAATCCCACACTACACCCCTCATAAGAATTCATAAAACCAAACCATCTTAGAATGAACAATCACAATCTTTATTGATTAATCTCCCAAAGTTTACAAGAAAGGAAATAAATGAAGCTAAGAAATTAACAATTGCTTTGGACTTTCTCTCTCCTAATGACTTACTCAATACTCGAAAAAGATCCCTCCCCTCCCACAAGCCTGTTCGGCTCTTTATATAGGGAATTACATAGTGGTTAACAACTAATATATCCTTTATTTTAGGACATGGCTTGCGGTATTTCGCAAGCTTACAAATGTGGTATTTCGCAAACGTCATAAATCTTCGCTAGACCTTCACACCTGATAACTAAAAACGAAACATAAAATATGAAATTCACAAGGATTTTAGCAAAGAAAGCATAAATACTAAATATAAAATTAGGTGTTTTAGACACCTATCAACTTCTCTCACACTTAGACTTTGCTAGTCCTCGAGCAAATCAAACAAAAATAATTAAAAAATATACATATAACTCCGTGTCGTCGAGGCTACGGTCACTTTTAGCATAAATAACAAGCTTTTGAACCCCTAGGTGTCCCTAGTGGACGAGTTTTAGTCTCGTGAAGGTTTACAAGAGGTATACCTACAAAACCTATATTTCCAACTCCAGCTACCTGTGACAAATCTATGAACGAATCCAAAATGGCTATTGGAGGAGGTACCCAGATGCGAATCCAAATTAATATATATGTAAATTAAGCTCTATTCATAAAGTTGAACAAACCACAATACTCAGAATCTGACTAACCACAATCACACATGATCCTAACATACATCTACTTGCAATTCAGACATCCATCTGCTCTCATTTCGAACTGCAGTACTCATTGTCACGGCATACTCAAACCACTCTTCAATTGCAACCACACCTTCGCAGTACCAGCTCAACCCATCCAACCAATGCTTCTGCTCTTGTAATCACCTGACTCAACCTGCAGTTACACCACCTCTTAACTTGAGCATCAACATTAGTTCCTCCATTTAAAACTGTAACTGCGAGCGACCACCAGTTCCAACCTGCAATATCAAATTCTCAACGGCAACAGCTGCAACACCTTCACACTACCTGCAACACAACTTGAACTACAACTCAATCTCATACAACTCCATCTTTGTCAGTCTTGTTTCCTCCCCCTGACTGCAACAACATAGCATTAACATTTCTTCCATTTCTGTTCGCAACTCTCAATACTGCTCAAGACTGACCTGTTCTCTTGCCATCTTGATCAGTCACCAACATTGCAGCTACACTCTTATCATTTCATCTCAAACTCGCAACCCAACATATAATCACAGCACACAACCTCAAACCAATATTCACACAGACTCCATCCAATGCCCACTTCTTTTGATTCTCACAGCCAGTGCATCCATTACAGGTCTCGATCTCTATTGAAGCTGCTTCTGACCTCCATGTCTTTGTTGCTCCAATGCTCCAGTCACAGATTTCCGACCAATTCCTCCAGCAACAGAATCACCAGCTGCAACTGCAATCAGCCCCACTCAGTCACTGCATCACTACTTTTCTTGCAATTGTCTGTGCATAATCTCATCTCAGTTTAAACTCAATCCAGTCACGGTCGCCACCAGAAACCCATAACACTGCATTGCCATACAAAGGCCACCAGAATCATCATGCCATTGCACTTACACCAAACCACCTCCTCTGAACTTTCATTATCTTTCCTTACACCAGGCCAGCACCACCAGACTCTCCTCTTCTCAGTCTTAACATAACCACTTCACTGCATTGCAGCATCTCCTCAACCTCGATAACAACTCCATTACCTCCTGCAACATCATTTCATTGAAGCAACTGTACTTCCATGCTCAATTTCAGTTCTCGGCATCAGCTTCAAAGCTTCTCCTAATTTCACGGTTCTACAAATCGCAGCTGTAACCACCACTAATCAAATACGAACTCCAAGCTTCAATTTATTTCCTGGAACACGCATCCATATCATCATCCTCCTTCCTTGATTTCTTCTTTGAACTCAAATTCTTCAGCAATTTCTGACCTAGCCCTGAATTCCAATTATGTTAACACCCAAATTTGCCAGAAATTGTGTTTCTCTTTACTGTATTGATAGGTGTGTAAAAACACCTTTCTAATCATCGATTGGTTATGCTTTCTTAGATAGTTTTTGTGTGAAATTGTATTATTATCTTTCTTTTTATATTTATGGGAATTTTGGAGCTTATTCCAGAAAAGAACAAGAAATCGTCCAATTTACCAAAAGAGAGGCGGAATTATCATTGCATGGGCTCCATGTGAATGGAGAACGTGCTGGTGATGGGTGTAGCTACGGTTACGAATGAAGTTTCGGTCAGCTGTGTGCAGTCTAGAAGGAAACAAAAGAAGTATAAATTGTTGTCGACTGAAGTTGAACTGTTGACAGACGCTGAGATAAAGGGTGAGTTGGATGGGATGCTGCAACTGGATGGAATGAAGCTTGAGCTGCTGGTTAGTTGTGCATACTCGATTTTGATGGCTTGTTGCCATCATGGAGATGATGACATTCATGGCTCGATGCTGATAGGATTGGCTGGATAAGAAGGCAGTGTACGGTGATCGATAATCATGGACTTGCTGCTGACACTGAGAGTGATCGATGATGAAGTTCAGCATGATAAGGATTTTAGCTGAGCTGTAGGCTGCTGCTATCAACATCCCATTGGACGAAATGGCAATGAATGGCAGTTAAAATGATGGCATCGAGCCTGGACGTTCAGCTGGACTTTGGTTGATGCTTGTGATGTCCGGGATTAATAGACGAGACTCGAGCTTGGAATTACAGGGAGATGGAAGGTAGAGCTCTTGTTGGATGCCATTATCGTGTGAAGCCGGAGATGGGTTGTGCAGCAATGAAGTTGCTGTTGTTGGAATGCAGTTACGGCGATGGAGGAGCTGGTTGTTGGCTGATGAGCTCGAGAACGTAAATGACTTGGACAGAGTTATGAAGCTATGGTGACGAGCAGGAGATGAGTAACCAGCGATGAAGATTATAGAGAGTACTGGTGACTACTGATGCAAGCATGGAACGATGGAGAGAACATAAGCACAGGGGTAGAGCTCGAGGGTTGAGCTGTATACTGGAGCGGCTCGATGACTGTAGATTGCTTGTACCGTGAAGAATGGGCAGAGATGGTAATGGGTGTTGTATCGTGCATGGCAGCAGCAACGTTGGAGTTGGATAATGAGCTCGAGAACGGATTGGAAACAAAGGTGGATGCTGGACAGTTGGTGCCGGATATATGGTGATAGCAGCCACGAACAAGTTCAGGGACATTGGAGTTGTTGGCGGTGAGGATTAGAGCTCGATTGAGGCTTTGTTGCAGTATGGAATCCAACGGTGTTGTTGGTCAAATGATTGAGAAGTTGACGAACTGCATGGTGCTGTTAACGTGCATGATTGTTCGTTGAATCCGAGGCTGTGATGAGATGGCATTAATATGCCATGAACTGAGCTGTAACGGACTAGGAGAACTCGATAGAATGCATGGCAGTTGGTAGAGCTCGAGATGCAGTTGAGTTAACAATCGATGGCTTGCGATGGAGCAGTTCAGGAATAAGATAGCAGCGACGATGGAAGGCTGTGGTATTAAACAGGGATAGCTGCGACAGACGGAGGAGGCTAAGAATTTTGGGAATCTTCATGGGGTTTGGCCGAGTCTGAGATGATGCTTGAGCTCGAGTCTGCAATGAACGGGAAATGAAGAATAAAGCTGATTCCATTGGCAGTCTATGATGGCAGTGAGCTGTGACTGATGGTTATAAGGATGCTTAGGAGATGGCTGCTACCATTTCTGGTGATGATGAGTGAGATACGGTTGAGTTGATCATGGCAGTAGAGTCTGCATATCATGGCGGTATCGATGGACGCTGATATATATAAATTCAGAAGAACTAATTAATGAAAAGATGGGTTGGACTAAGGGCGAGCCCAGTTAGAATGTGACCAGCGCAGGCTCAATAGGCTTTTGAGCCAAAATACCTACACGAACAGAATTAATGGGTTTGCAACCTACTTCGACCGGGAAAGATGCACGGACACTTCGAGAGGAGGTGTACTTTCCTATTTTTGCTAGGTTTTCTAGTTTTCTTTAAGAGGAGGTGCACTTTCCTATTTTTGCTAGGTTTTTTAGTTTCTTAAGAAGGAGGTTACAAAACTCTATATATAGAGAACCCTAGGCACAATTTCATATCATATCTTCTTGACACATATCTTCTTTTCACCGTTTTTCTCCCCCTTAGGGGGAGAACTATCTCTTTTCTATTCTTTTATATTGTAAGGATGAATTCAAAGTTCTAATGTGAAGCTCAATTATTTTGAAAGTTTGTTTCAAGTTTTAAATTGATTCATTGTGGATTGTTTTTACCGTATCGAAGGTTTATGATTGGTTCTTAGATTGGTTTGGATGCGCAACCATATTAGTTTATTAATCATTCTAATGCTAGTAGAGAGTTGAGTTGACCCGTAATTGTCTCTCATCTCCTACACAAGTAGAAATCGCAAGACCTTACGGAGGGATTCTGTGGAGCAATTGCGAGTAAAGGAAACACCACTAAGTGGACCAAGCGTACCGAGTTTTACTGCTGGGATCAAACCTAAATTCAGAAATATTAATGCATTCTGGGAATTACATCTTGTAGTTGAGCGCTTCCGTGTCAAGGTGGTTCTTTTGAATAGAATCCGGTAGTCGAGCGCTTCCGTATCCGGTGATACAAGGAGTTTTTGGGGATTGCTAAGCGTACTTGCTTTCCTACGGTTGGTGACAATTGTTTCTAACAAGAGATAAACGGGTACAATGTTGAGTTAACGGTTAGTAACTGCGAAGGATTTCTTCAATATCTTTATCTTATTATCCTTATTTTATATTTTCGCCGATTTAGATAACATATCAATTGCATTACTCTTCGTGGGAACGATCCTTACTACCGCTATATTATATTTAATTAGTGGGAAATATATTTTTATTTTGTTGAGTAAACGATGCTCACCATGTATTCTTCTCTTCATTCTCAGATAAACAACCAACATCAACACAACATCTCGATATCTGATTTCATCTGTAACCCAAATCATCTCAATTATTCCTTGTTCATCTGATTCATACCCATGACTCTCCTCATCAATGTCTCCACCAGAAGCACAATTTCAAAACCTAATTACTCCATCTCTGAATTCATCTAGCAGCAACATGTGTTCATCTTATCTGTTCTTGACAAATGAAACACAAAATCTAATCAACAACATCAGATGTTTCTCCTCCATCTTCTATTCAATTTCTTCTCCCTGTTTTATCGATCAGCAGCCAACAATCATTTCGTCTCTGAGTTTCATATGAAAATGATTAAGAGGGATAATTTCTCTCAATTTTAGGGTTTTTGTGTAGGAATGAGAATTTCTATACCCACTTGGGTGAAGTAGATAGGGGATACCCAGATTGACTCTAGGTAACCATAAAAAGGATAAGGGCCCAACCAAAGTTTTGTGCTCCATGCTTCTCTAGACTAAGCTGCAGTGGTCGTCTGCTTTTCCTCCATTGTGCTTCCGCTGGCACTTGCGCATGAAATGCTACTTTTTCTCTTTGTGTTCCAAATGAACGTTTTCTCCTTCTTTTACTCAAGACGACTCAAAAGTACTTGATAACTAAAAACGAAACATAAAAGATGCAATTCACAAGGATATTAGGAAAGAAAGCATAAATACTAAATATAAAATTAGGTGTTTTAGACACCTATCAAATTTCCCCACACTTAGACTTTGCTAGTCCTCGAGCAAATCAAACAAAAATAATTAAAAAACATACATACAACTCCGTGTCGTCGAGGCTACGATCACTTTTAGCATAAATAACAAGCCTTTGAACCCCTAAGTGTCCCTAGTGGACGAGTTTTAGTCTTGTGAAGGTTTACAAGAGGTCTACCTACAAAACCTATATTTCCAACTCCAGCTACCTGTGACAAATATAGGAACGAATCCAAAATGTCTATTGGAGGAGGTACCCAGATGCGAATCCAAATTAATATATATGTAAATTAAGCTCTATTCAGAAAGTTGAACAAACCACAAATCTCGGAATCTGACTAACCACAATCACACATGAATAGATTAAGAAGATGGATATAGAAATAGATGTTTGTGAATGTTAACAAGTGATCGGTGTTTCCCATATCTGTTTGAAGGTCACCGCCAAGATGAACCTATGCATCCTATTGGATTGAGCTACTGGTCTGAATTCTAGTGTAAACACAACTGGCATATATAAGGGAACCAGCAGTCAACAATCTTAATTCTACATCAACTCAACTGGCATATACAAGGGAACCAGGAGTCGACTTTATTGAACAATAACATTTTTTTTTTCACTTTTTTTTTAATATTTTTAGACAGCATGATTAGATCTTTTGGATCCAAGCGCATGCTTCTTGTTAGCAGATTACATGGTAATTCCCTTGGATCCTGCATTACACCCTTGTTTAGGCGACGGAGATAGGGAGAACACACACATATTGCTATCCAAGTGTCATTTATATTCCGATTGGTCTAATTGGTCGGTCTTTTTTTTTTTTCTTTTTTACCAACTCAATCACTCTATTTCATCCTAGCAATAATAACAATTCGATGTTCAGTGATCCACCAAATCACTTAGAGAAACAAAAAGTTTGCAAAAATAAAAACAGAAAGTGATATGGTGACATTCCGAGACATGGTAACAACTATCATATTATGTCCAACACTTGAATAATTCTGTCCTTTTAGTTAATGGGTTCCTCAACTCCTATAGCCAAGATGGTTCCATCCATTTAGATTGATAGTGTGATCCTAAAGGCACATGTTTCTAGGTTTCGGAGTGTATAAAGCAAAATAAAATAAAATAATAATAATAATTTTTTTAATTTTTTAATTTTTTTTAATTTTTTTTTTGAACACAAGGGAAAACTAACAAGGCTAAAAACTCTATATGAGAACACAAGGGAAAACTAACAAGGCTAAAAACTCTATATGAGAACACTCCTCCACACTTAAACTTTACATTGTCCTCAATGTGAAATCTAGTCATTCAAAGTAAAGTTCAAGATGGGAAATTCATAACATGATATATATACACAATAAGAAAATAAAATGCATATAAAGACTGATACTCCAACTATTAGCTATTTTTGAACAATAGAGGATAAACACTAAACAAGCTATTTAGTTGGCATCTAATCCCAACTCAGCCAATATATATACCTCATCGTCAAGAAAAAATTCCATCTACTTAGAAAGGCTAGTGTTTATTCTAAATTGTTCAAAAATCTCTAAAAGTTGGAGTTTTGATATGCAAATATCCAAAATAAGAAAGTAAGATAAAAGACTTAAAAAAAATAAAAAGATAGAGATAGAAACCAGTGGGTTGCCTCCCATTTAGCTCTTAGTTTAAAGTCGTCAGCCCGACTTGCAAGACGAATTCCCCATACACCAATAATCTGAAAAGCTGGGGATCCACCCATAGAACCTGTTTTTCAAACACTAGCTTCGCACAAATATTAGTAATATAAAACAGAAACGAAGCTATTAACCGATAAGAGTTTCCCCCACACATATTCTTGTCCACACTTGGAAGTGCATAAAGAATATAGGAGTCGGGAACTTCCACGGTTTCTTGTTCACAAACCTGCATATAGTATGAGAATCAAGCATCTCTAATGGAGGATATCGAGAAACAAAGTCATTCAACAATATTCTCGAAGCACATACATTCAAACCAATAAGAGGTAAAGGATAAGAGTTAATATGCAAAGGGTTGGACAAACCTATCACAATATCTTGTATTACGGAATCCTCTTCATCCTTGAAAAACTCAAGTGAATTATTCACCTCTTGTATATCACGGTCCTTTATCAAACCTTGCAACCATTCTTCATCCGTTTCTTCCTTAACCAAAGTCTTGACATAAACATCATCATTACAATCATATGCAAGCTCAATCAGGTCTTCCACAATATTGGTCATAACGGACACATTCTCAACATACTCTTCTTCATTAGACTCAAACCTTGTCACAAAGTTCTGTAAAACACTAGTTTCATCATCCTCATGTACCTTTTGAATAGGTTCTTGATCAGTATAAAGATCAAGAGTTGAGTCAACTACACTAATGTCATCAAATATCTCTAAAGGTTGGTCCTTTTCAACACAATCATCTTCATTTTCAGACTCCATTGTATATTCCTCGGCAATGTCACCATAAATTGGTTCAAGCGATGTATTTTCATAGTCATCGTCACTATCATAGTTAACATAATATTGGCTACCACTTCCCAAAGATTGGTCTTTCGCAGAATTTTGCATGTCCTCTTTGTATTCTTCAATGCCTTGTCTTAAATTGGAAACACCTTTTTGAAGCTCTTGGAGTGATCCATCCAAATTTTGAAAATAGCGTTCCGTTTGTTGGAAAAGCTCGTTCGACAAGGAAAAAGTAGAATTACTTACTTCAGTATTGCTAGGCCAATTATCTTCACTTTGAATGGGTGAATGATCATAACTACGATCAGAAATTGGGCCAAACATACTATGAGCATATTCGGTCGATGAAACTGGTTCCATGCTTGGTTGTCTACAAACTGACTCCATGCTGACCATAAATTGTTTCATCTCATCTACCAAACTCGAAGAAATGTTAATAGAAGCACAACTATTCTCCCCTCCTTGTGGTTTCTCAATTACATATCTACCGTAAGAAGGTTGGTATATGTATGAGAATAACTCAAAGGGTACGTGGAATATTGACCATCACCAAAGGATTGGTTTTGATTGTATTCTCCACAAGGGTGATAGTTGTCATAGTGTTGTTGAGGTTGATAATCGTACCCATTGTTCCAATATGCTCCGTCCATAGATATTGGTACCTGAAACAAGAGTTCTCAAAACTATGTTAAAAACCAGAAAATAAGAAATAAAGAAAAAACCAAAAACAAGTGACAACCGCTGCCTCCCCGGCAGCGGCGCCAAAATTTAATCGTTGTCGTAGGCGTCAAAAATAAATTACACTTTCTCACTACTCAAAATATGAAATATAGAAACGGAAAGAAAGGATCGTTCCCACAGGGAGGTCTAGGTTGTCAATATGTTTTGGCTTCCTATAATAACAATGGGGGGATTTTTCTGATTTTTATAAATGCAAACTAAAATAAAAGAAAGTAAAGAAAAATAAACAAATCAAGCAAGGAAAGATATTGGTTAAGGATTTTGTTTTTATTCACTAACATGCTCTTGTCATAATAACTAGAATTGATATTTAATCTTTCTTTTATCAATGTCCCTAGAATACCTTGATCGCAAGAGTATCCCGCTAATTTCCTCTTATCATCAACAAACACATTAAAAGATGCGAATATGAATTCTATCTAAGAGAACAACCTAACGTGTAAAAGCATTAATCAAGTTTAATTCCCTAGATGCATTAAGTTCTATGAAATCAGGCAATCAAAGCAATCGAACGTGGAAAGCGCACTAATTCAATTTAACAAAGGTTATGACTCACTTGTGACTACTAGGATGTATCACTACACGCAATATTCACAGTTATGCTACTTGTATTCAAGGTGTATCACGTTTACGTATAATAAACCCTAAACTAGAAATAGCTATGATTACGAGTTCTACCAATTTGCAACTTGAGGAAACTAACAATCAATCATACATGCGATATTTCTAGTGAATTAAAATCGATAATTGTGAGACAAAACTAATTTATTGACCAAGAAACATGCTTTGTAAAATCCAACTAATCCATAACCAATAATAAAAATTAGGTACTCATTTTCATGGAGTTCATCACAAGGAGAAAAAGAAAGGTTTTCATGTTTCTAAACCCTAAAACAAAAGTAGAAGATAGATTTTTTTCCTAATGCCTGGAGAAATTGTTTTTTTTATAGTATTTTAACTTCCTGGACTAGGTCACCCCATTACTGCATCCGACTGAGACCAACTTAGTTTCCACGCCAAGGCAAGCCCAATTCACAACCCAGTAAATATAAATCCTTCTCTGAATTTTACCTGGTCAAGTGAGTCGGATGGATCACTGAGGTAACTCACTCAAATGGAGTTCAGGCAGAGTCTTTTTTGTTTTCTGGAAAATTCCTGCATGTTCCAGGCTCAATTCCATGCACAAAATTCAATCCTAACATACATCTACTTGCAATTCAGGCATCCATCTGCTCTCATTTCGAATTGCAGTACTCATTTTCACCGCATACTCAAACCACTCTTCAATTGCAACCACACCTTCGTAGTACCAACTCAACCCATCCAACCATTGCTTCTGCTCTTGTAATCACCTGACTCAACCTGCAGTGACACCACCTCTTAACTTGATATTCAACATTAGTTCCTCCATTTCAAACTATAACTGTGAGCAACCACCAGTTCCAACCTGCAATATCAAATTCTCAACGGCAACGTCTATAACACCTTCACACTACCTGCAACACAACTTGAACTGCAGCTCAATCTCATACAGCTCCATCTTTGTCATTCTTGTTTCCTCCCCCCTGACTGCAACAACATAGCATTAACATTTCTTCCATTTCTGTTCGCATCTCTCAATACTGCTCAAGACTGACCAGTCCTCTTTCCATCTTGATCAGTCACCAACATTGCAGCTACACTCTTATCATTTCAGCTCAAACTCGCAACCCAACATATAATCACATCACACAACCTCAAACCAATCTTCACACAGACTCCAGCCAATGCCCCCTTCTTTTGATTCTCACAGCCAGTGCATCCATTATAGGTCTCGATCTCTATTGCAGCTGCTTCTAACCTTCTTGTCTTTGTTGCTCCAATGCTCCAGTCACATGTTTCCGACCAATTCCTCCAGCAACAACATCACCAGCTGCAACTGCAATCAGACCCACTCAGTCACTGCATCACTATTTCTATTGCAATTACCTATGCATAATCTCAGCTCAGTTTAAACTCAATCCAGTCACGGTCGCCACCAGATACCCATAACATTGCATCGCCATACAAAGGCCACCAGAATCATCATGCCATTGCACTTACACCAAACTACCTCCTCTGAACTTTCATTATCTTTCCTTACTCTAGGCCAGCACCATCAGACTCTCCTCTTCTCAGTCTTTCCATAACCACTTCACTGCATTGCAGCATCTCCTCAACCTCGATAACAACTCCATTACCTCCTGCAATATCATTTCATTGCAGCAACTGCACTTCCATGCTCAATTTTAGTTCTCGGCATCAACTTCAAAGCTTCTCCTAATTTCACAGTTCTACAAATTGCAGCTGTAACCACCACTATTCAAATACGAACTCCAAGCTTCAATTCATTTCCTGGAACACGCAGCCATATCATCATCCTCCTTCCCTGATTTCTTCTTTGAACTCAAATTCTTCATCAATTTCTGACCTATCCCTGAATTCCAATTATGTTAACACCCAAATTCGCCTGAAATTATGTTTCTCTTTACTGTATTCTTCTCTTCATTCTCAGATAAACAACCAACAGTAACACAACATCTCGATCTATGATTTCATCTTTAACCAAAATCATCTCAACTCTTCCCTGTTCATCTGATTCATACCCATGACTCTCCTCATCAATGTCTCCACCAGAAGCACAATTTCAAAACCTAATTTCTCCATCTTTGAATTCATCTAGAAACAAAATGAGTTCATCTTCTTTGTTCTTGAAAAATGAAACCCAAAATCTAATCAACAGCAGGAGCTATTTCTCCTACATCTTATATTCAATTTTTCTCCCTGTTTTCTCGATCAGCAGCCAACAATCATTTCGTCTCTGAGTTTCAGTTGCAAATGATTGGGAGGGATAATTTCTCTCAATTTTAGGGTTTTTGTGTAGGAATGAGAATTGATATACCCACTTGGGTGAAGTAGATAGGGGATACCCAGATTGACTCTAGGTACCCATAACAAGAATAAGGGCCCAACCAAAGTTCTGTGCTCCATGCTTCTCTAACTAAGCTGCAGTGGTCGTCTTCTTTTCCTCCATTGTGCTTTCGCTGGTACTTGCGCATGAAATGCTACTTTTGCTCTTTGCGTTCCAAATGAACGTTTTCTCCTTATTTTACTCAAGATGACTCCAAAGTACCTGATAACTTAAAACGAAACATAAAAGATGCAATTCACAAGGATATTAGCAAAGAAAGCATAAATACTAAATATAAAATTAGGTGTTTTAGACACCTATCAGTATGGTGTACCTCTGGAAAAGTCCCCCCATCACCCAGTCAACTCTAGTGTAAATATCCTCTGGTGGTATTTCTGGATTTGGTTATGTGCAATAGTAATGTTAGCCATCTCATGGTGTAAGAAAATCAAATCATTATTCAACAATATTTTCACTATTTTCTTCAGTTATCCTTCACAATATTTAGCAATGAACCAATTAGAGAACACACAAATGAAGGAGCTGGAAGATATAGAGGAGGATGAATCTTTTGTAGAAGAACAAATGCAAACTCTGTCAAAAGTAACTTTCAATGCTTCATATTCTTTTCTGCCTGAATGTTTACAAAATACAGAGATAGGAGCATCAAGCAAAAAATCAAGATGCACAACTAAGAGACTCCAATATAGCAGATGAGGAAACAAATATGTTGAGGGGGACTACAATGACAACACCTCCATCTCCAAGTTTCAAATTGGGGGTGTTACTAAATTAGACTTTGATTGATAGTGAAGATGTGCATACAAAGAGACAGTTCACAGATGGTGAGGAGATTACACAGCCACAAAAGATACAGAGAATAAGAACTGATAATGGGAGAGTTTTTAAAATAGGAGAAAGAAAATCAAGCAGCTTCCGATTTATTCATGGTCCACCTGAGGTGGTAAATTTTTTGCCACAACCAAATCCAGTTTTTCAACTGATAAATCATACTTCATATGTCGAACCACCTCCAGGTTTTCAAAGTTTCAATCCACAAACTAGACCAACAAGAAGATATTTTTTAGCAAAAGTTCAAGGAAGGATTACAATAGAGAAGAACCAACAACAACAATCAAAGGAGACATTTGTCAAGAGTAAAAAAGAAGTGGCTTTCTGCAATGGAAGAAAATGAAAAACCACTCTAATCATTGAGAAGGAATCTGGGAAGAAAAGCTACAAGTTTGAAGCACAAAAAACTACCAACTTTAGCACTGGTGACTCTAAGCTATCTACCTCAATAAACTGGAGTGGGACAGGTCAAGCAAGTAGGCAAGTATCTACCACAATGGACACAATTCAAACTGCAGGAAAGGAAGCAATACCAATAAATGAACAAATACCAAAGATACAACCTTGAAATTCCAAAAAGAAAAAAACCTTGAGAAAGAAAATAACAACTGTAAAACTCTCTTCCAAGATGATGAAATCCAATTATGAAAAAGCTCTTATGAGTGAAATGTTTCAACTCACAGCAAAGAGGAAAAGGAAAGTTAAAGAAAAGAATAACCAGATTAATAAATCCCAAAACCAATTTGCAACTCACTCACCTGTTGGAGCAATCACAGGATAACCAAAAAATCCATCATTTCACATCTTCCATCCCTCATCATTCCATAACCCTGAGCCACAGATACCCTCCTCCTCCATAATCCCTTGTTCTAAACCTCCTTCCTCTGATATCGATAGAATCTGGCAGCCTAGCAGAGAGAAACTTCAGATGAATGCTCAAAAAAGCTGCAACAAAGCTCGGGATGAGAATTGGGGGAAGACTGTGGACTCAAACACAAAAATAGAGACTGCTAGCGCAACCAATTGGGGTTAACTCTTGGAGATGAACCAGGTAACAATTTCAATACTATCAACTCTCACTACTAATCTCAATTTCTTTCATAGTAAATTTGATAATATGTCTCTCAATATAGTATCTTGGAACTGCCAAGGGTTAAATAAAAACAAAATCCTACATCTTCAAAACCTAATCAAATCCCAAAACCCTGATATCCTATTCCTTCAAGAAACCAAACACAATGAAGCCTATATCAAACCAATCATCAAAAAATTACAATACCTTGTTATGATTGTTGTCGAACCTACTAGAAAAATTAGCAACGCAGGAGGGTTAGTGCTTGCTTGGTCACCTAGGGTTTCCATTCAATTGATTCATACCTCAGATAACCAAATAGATGTTATTGTCTCAGATAAATCTAGAAATTTTGAGTGGCTCCTGTCGGCGATTTATGGCTGCCCTTATAAAATCAAAAAACACCTCAGTTGGAATTATTTTAAAGGATTAGATTCAACAGTAGATATCCCATGGATGGTTATAGGAGATATGAATTTTGTGCTTACTGATGAGGAGAAAAGAGGAGGAAAGAAACTGAATCAAGAAGAGAAAAATTTCTTCTCTCAACTAGTCGATGAAGCAGACCTGCTGGACATGGGATTTGTTGGTTACGAGTTTACCAGGTCCAATAAAATAGAGGGAAAAGAATTCATAGAGGCTAGACTTAACCGGGTTTTTACAAACCCGGAATGTTTCGATCTATTCCCAAGAGTTGTATTCTATCATCTCCCAACTTTAGGGTATGACCATTGCCCTATTATTATGCGGACATCCCCATGTTTAAAGGATGGAGCAAAAACATTCAAATTCTTTAGAATTTATCTTCAAGACCCCTCCTGCTTCAAGGTGATTGAAGAAGCATGGGCCCTAGAAACAGATGTATCCCAGGCCTTTAAGTTCATAGCTAAATTGAAAAATGTTAAAAAACTTATAAAAATCTGGAATAGAGAGTACTTCGGAAATATCCAAAATAATATCAAAAACATAAATGAAACTCTCTCACATGCTAAAAAAGTTTTGAAACTCCGTGAAAACTGTCCTAGGATACAGCTTATAAAAGAGGATTTGGAAAAAAATTATATAATTTCGAGGAGGCATTTTGGAAAATTAAAGCAACGGATAACAACCTAAACTTGGGAGACAAAAATACTGGTTGTTTTCATTCGACAACTAAATTCAAAGCAAAAAAGTTACCAATAGAAGCCATCCAAAAAGAAAATGGGGAATGGTGCCATTACCGCAAAGATATAGAAGACACTTTCTTTAAACATTTTAGCAAAATGGCTACCACTACTCAACTTGATATCAAAGACCAAATCCTAAATCTAATCCCCGAGAAAATATTTGAATCCGATAACAACAAACTCTTAAGAATTCCTACAGAGATGGAAATAAAACTGGTAGTTTTTGAAATGCACCCAGATAAGTCCCCAGGGCCAGATGGCTTTCCGGCATGTTTCCACCAAAAAAATTGGTACCTAATCAAGGAGGATGTAATAAAGTTAGTCCAATAGTTCTTTCAATCCAAGCACTTGCTGAAGGAAATAAATGCAAAATTTATAACCCTCATCCCAAAAAAGGTTTCTCCCTTCGCCCCAGATGATTTCCGTCATATATCTTTGTGTAATACAATATACAAGATAATCTCCAAATTGCTTGTAAACAGAATAAAGCCCTTTCTTGATAAATTCATATCTCCATATCAATCGGCTTTTGTCCCTGGTAGGCAAATTACGGATAATATAGTTATAGCACATGAGGTTATACACACAATGAGAAGAAAAAATACAAAAGGGGGTTAAATGGGACTGAAGATAGATATGTCGAAGGCCTTTGATAGAGTTGAATGGGAATTTTTAGAAGCGGTTATGAAAAAATTAGGTTTTTGTGAGGAAGGGATTGGTCTGATAATGCAATGTATTAGTACAACTACTAGTGCAGTTCTAATAAATGGCTCCCCATCTAATTTCTTCAAACCCAGTAGAGGGATCCGTCAAGGAGACCCTCTTTCCCCCTACTTATTCATAATCTATATGGAAAGCCTCTCAAGAGTTCTCCTTGAAGCTGAAAAGAATAAATGGATAAATGGGGTAAATTTCTACAAAAATACTATAACCATTTCCCATCTCCTTTTTGCCAACGATTGTCTTATTTTCACAAGGGATACTAAAAAGGATAGTATAAGACTCTTGCAAATCCTTGAAATATTCAGTGTTGGGTCTGGCCAGTTGATAAACTATGAAAAATCAGGAATTTTCTTTGGCAAGACGGTCTCAAAAAGGAAAGCTAGAGATATTATTGATATCCTAAAGGTGGGGAGAATCAAATTAGATGACAAGTACCTAGGAGTACCTCTTTTCACTCATAGGTCTAAGGTAAAGTGTTTTGAATCTCTAGCAGAGAAACATAAGTGTCGTTTGGCGGGTTGGTCCGAAAAACTTCTCTCCGGAGCAGGGAGAGGAGTTATGATAAAAACATGTAGCTGACTCTTTAGCTACCTACCAAATGACATGTTTTAGGATACCAAAAATAATTTCCAAAATAATGGACCCAAAAAATAGGGCTTACTGGTGGGGTCATTCCCGGGAGGATGGGAAAGGACTGTGTCTTAAAAAATGGGTTACTTTTTGCACAACAAAAGATAATGAAAGATTGGGTTTCAAAAATTTTGAACTCTTCAACAAAGCTCTTATCACTAAAACAGTGTGGAGAATGATACAAAACCGCGACCAACTATGGGCTAAGGTTATGGAGGCGAAATATTTCAGAGATATTCTCCTATTTGTATAGAGAAAGTGAAGGATAATAGTTCTTGGTTATGGAAAGGTTTCAATGTTGGGTTACAAATCATAAAATAGAAAGGGATATGGAAAATAGGAACATGGGACAACATTAAGTTGTGGAAACATCACTGGTACTCCCTAGACCAACCAAATACACTGACCCGGGAACAAACAAAACCTACAATACCAAATACCATGACTCTAGTTAAAGATGTGATCCATGAACACCTTAGAGAATGGAATTCAAATTTTCTGCGACAAGTTTTCCACCCAAGGGATGTTGAAAATATTCTATCCATTAACCTCCAGACCACCACTTCTCAACAGGATAAGTTAATTTGGCCTCATACCCCAGATGGAAAACTCACTGTCAAGTCTGTGTACCAGTTTCTAATCTAACACGATCTAGGAGTGGCACCTACTCACACACCAAATCACATCTGGAAGAAAATATGGAAAGTAGAGGTTCTCCCAAGAATCCAAGTCTTCATTTGGAAATAATACAATGAGATTCTACCGGTAATGGTAAAACTGAGTACTAGGATGACACACTTGTCCCTGGTCTGCCACTTATGCGGCACTCTTGAAGAAACGATCTCACATTTGTTTCTTCACTGCTCCAATAGCAGAGCGGTTTTTTTCGGTTTAGGGTGCAGAGGGCCAAGTAGCTCTGATACAACAATGAAAGAGTGGATAGAAAACTGGTTTGTGGATACAAATCTATCGAAGGGAGACACGGTAAGGAACAGAAGAATAGAAGACAGCATATGCTGGTACATATGTAAGCATAGGTGTGATAAAAGTTTTAAAGCAGTGCAGGTCAAACCGGAGACAACAATCTTTCTAGTAAAACATCACATCAACCACTCCTACAATAAATCAATGAACTACATTCTCAATAGATCCCCAACGAACGATCAATTGAAGACACTTCAAATCACCAAACCAAAAACAACAAACACAACAATTACTCAATGCTACTACAATTTTCAACAAAATTATTCTCTGGTTATTGTCATTTTCGCAGATAAAGAGCAACAAACAGAAGACAAAAGGGTCTTCACTTGTAGGGTAGCATCTCAGGAGGAAGGATGTACACTAGGTGCACTGGCGGCACTAAAATGGGTACAAAAACAAGGAGACCGAGTTTGCAAAATTCAGGTGGGCAACAAAAAGCTGGCAAAAAAATTGGGAAACAAATGGTGTAATCACCAACATGTTTGCAACATCGACTTACTCAATGATTATGTAGATTATATTTCCTATTTTTGTATTTTCGAATGTAATTACCTAAGGCACAACTGGTTGCCAAACTATATCTCTCACAATTCGAAAAGTGAGGGGAGAGAGATGTTTCTAGATACTTCTGTCTTTGTAAAACATTATGCTCGACAGGTTACCGGCCTGATTGAGTAACTTGCTATATATCTGTTTTCAAAAAAAAAAAAAAAAAAGAGAGAGAGAGAGAGATTTCAAATTTTAACTTTTGGCTATAATAGCCAAGACGGGACGGAGACCGAAAGTAAATTCTCAGCCATTTATAATGAATAAAAATATATTTTTATGTGTGATAGGGTCATGTTAACGTATGCAATGAGGAATATGTTAAGGGAGCATTTTTATTTTGGGTTTGTAACTTGTTTTTTGGAATACCCATTTGATGGTATTAAATGACGTTGTTTTCATAAATATTCGGAGGATTCCGTTTATAAGCTTATAATTATAACCCTACTTTGACTAATTGTTTTAATATCTAAACTGCTGGTGAGGGTATTTGGACCTTGGTTCCAAGATCCCTAAAAGGGCTCCGACGCCAACTTATCTACCAGCTTGGTACTTCGATAAATAATTCCAATATTAACTATATATTATATTGATGATTCTGAATGTATATGCTTTTATTTACAGGGGTTTACTCAATAAATACTTTTATTGATTTCCAAAGAGTTTAAGGGATTTACAAAGTATTGTGTTATTGGTTGTATACTTTTAAAATCTCATTCAAAGTTTATGTTACTCGTTGTAGATTGTCAAAAGGTCTTGTAAAGTTTGTGTTACTCGTTGTAAACTTGAAAATTCAAAGATTTTGCATACTTACCTATTTTCAAGACTTTGAGTGACTTTTGTGTATATATTTGCCTTGATAAAAGTCTTGCAAAATATGTAAAATTTTGGAAGACTTCCAAATTTTTTATAAAGATGATTTTTACTCTCTTTTATTTCATTTCATGAATACACAATCTATAAAGCTCTTATTATAGATGAGTATAAATTATATGATATGATTAAACACTTTTTAATTTTAATTATTATGTACATATGTACAATAATAATTATTTTAATTTATTGTTACATTTTATTGTATTTTATTGAACAAAAGAAATAAGTTATATATATAAAATAATAATAATTTATTTTAATTTAGTTGAAGTTACTATAGTAAATAAGCTACAATAAATTTTGTATTTATGTCTATCATGCATATTTCCATATAAAATTTATTTTTACAACTCTTAAGGACTCTATAAATGTCTGCAAGACATTAGATAACTCTGCATAACTCCACAAAAATTTGCCTAACTCTGTATAATTCTCGCAAAGTTATTAATTTTCATGACTCTTTTCAAATCTTCACAAATCTACAAATGTATATATTGAGTAAACCCCTGTTAATCTGTTTAATGTTTAATATGAGTCCTCGCATAGACAAAGAGATATGCTATCTTAATTTTTATACATAATTACTACTTTCAATGTGTTATAGCTTAGGTTCTAACCATAACGAGATAGCTAATCATAATTTCTAATTTCTAATATTAGTTGCGCTTGTTTGGTTGACCCTTCATTATCTGGTTATATAGGCTTTTATTTTATTTGTTAATCGTCTGTAGCATAATTGTAATATAGTGTCAGGAATACAGCTCACGTATCAATCAAGTAAAATCACGTATAGATGGCAACAACTCCCAAGAGAAAATCACGTATCAATCAAGCATCAATCACTAGCTTGTATTACGCTAGATTGATATGGATTTATTGTAAATATATTTTATATAATTACATATCTAAAAATATCTTTGTAACCCTAGTAAAAGGGCATGTAATCTCTATATATTTGTTCACCCTTCCACCAGTTGAAGTGTGGAATCATTCACCCAAAATAGTGTGTCCTGTTTTGGTATCAGCCATAAAGATCCATATCCGCGCTTCTTCTCAAAAAAAAAAAACTCTCAATGGCAGCACCAGAAACCTCAACTCTTCATACCATTCATGTTGATCATCTGATTAACATGAAACTCACAGACACCAACTATATCCTTTGGAAAACCTAGTTTATGCCACTACTGAAGGGATATAGACTAGAAGGTTATGTAAATGGAAATTACAAAAAACCATCACCAACTATCTCTGGCACATAACCAGATTCACCAGAAACCCTAAATCCTGCATATGCCTAATTTGAAGAACAAGATCAGATTCTCTTAGGATGGATATTATCATCCCTTAATGAAGGAGTTCTAGGTCGAGTATCTGGTTTAACCTCATCAAAAGAGGTTTGGGATGCTTTGGAAAAAGGATATGCTCCTAAAACAAGAGCACATATGAGGAATCTAAAAAGACAGCTTAATGATCTTAAGAAAGGTAATAGCTCTATGCATGAATATTTTTCGAAATCTAAACAACTTTTTGATGTTCTTGCAGCATCAGGAAGTCCACTTGAAGAAGCTGATATGCAGGAGTCCATACTCAGTGGACTAGATCAAGAATATGATACAATTGTTACCTCTGTTGGAATTATTGATAGATATGGATGCATTCTATGCGTATCTACTCTCATATGATTTGATACTTGAATAACAGATGGCAACACTTCAACAACCATTGGCAAATATTGCTTCTTCATCTGCTGCACGATCATATCAAAGGCAAGAGTCAGGAAAGTTTCAACCAAATCGATCTCCAAATCATCAAGGCTTTCGTAACCAAAACTAATATAATCGTTAGCCTAGGAGGGATCAAGGTCAAGGGCCGTGTCATATCTGCAATTGTAAAAATCATAATACAAGTTTCTGCTGGTTTTGCAAATATAACAATGCACCACAAATGGGAGAACCAGCTGCATATCTATCTTTACCTGGTGGTCCTGCTGATAACAATTGGGTAACTGACACAGGAGCAACTCATCACTTGACTGCACATCTCAACAATCTGAACATCAAGCATGAATATGATGGAACTGAACAAGTTCGTTTGGGAAATGGAAATGCTCTACACGTTGAAAATATTGGTAATGCTTCTTTTACCCATAATAATCGATCCTTTCATCTCAACGGTATACTTCATGTGCCTGACATAAAAACAAATCTTCTTTCTGTTTCAAAATTCTGCAAAGATAATAATGTATATTTTGAATTTCACTCCAATTTCTTTGATATAATGGATCTCAAAACCAGGAAAACACTGTTGCAAGGAAGGAGTAAGAATGGGCTCTACATATTTGATAATGTTCGAGAGATTAGCAATCCAACTCCAGCTGCACTAGTAACCAACACTATTCCACTATGGCATCAGCGTCTTGAACACCCAATGCTTCGCACTATTTTTCGTGTCATTAAAAACCCTTCCCTTCCAGTTTCAAATAAAAAGTTTGAATTCTGTCATTCTTGTCATGTGAGCAAGAGTCATAAACTTCCTTTTCCAGATAGTAGTACTGTAATAGATAAGACATTAAGTTTACTTGTGTCTGATTTATGGACATCTCCTTATTTATCTAGACATGGTTATCAATATTATCTTCTGCTTATGGATGATTTCTCACATTACACATGTATTTATCCACTCACTCGTAAATCAGATACATTTCATGTGTTAATTCAATTCAAAAAACTCATTGAAAGCCAAACTGATCTCAAGATTAAAGTTTTTCAGTCAGACAATGGATGAGAATTTAGAAAGTTCACTGCCTTTCTCAATAACTCAGGAATTATTCATAGGTTTTCATGCCCTCATACATCATCTCAAAACGGTCTTGCAGAACGTAAAATTAGACATATAACAGAGTCAGGTTTAGATCTTCTTTTCCATGCCTCAATGTCCAAATCCTACTGGTTGGATGCTTTCACCACTGCATGTTACCTCATCAATAGAATCCCAGATTCAAAAACTGAGTCTAGATCTCCTTTAGAGTTACTGTTCAAAAAGACTCCTGAATACTCCTCTCTTAGAGTTTTTGGATGTTTATGTTGTCCATGTCTTAGACCATATGTCTCAAACAAACTTGAACCAAGGTCTTTTCCATGTGTTTTTATAGGGTACACTAGTGCTCACAAAGGCTATTTATGCCTACATATTTCAACCAACATGCTATATATCTCTCGACATGTCAAATTTGTGGAAACAAGCTTCCCATTTGCTGCCAGGAAACATGTAAATTCTCCTAACCCCACAAAGAAATCACTTACTACCAAGATTTTAAGCTCTTCTATTTTATCAGTTCCATCTTCTAGTGCATCACTTGAACCTGACCAACCAGTATCACCATCTATTAAAACCGAAGTTGTACCATCTTCACTGTTGCCCTCTAGCCTGCCAGAAGTCTCATCTCTAGTCATTGATCAACCCACAAATAATATTACAACTGGTACTTCATCAGTAGTAGTTGAAATCACTATTTCTCATACTCAACCACCAGTTCAGCAACATCATATTGTCACACGAGCTCGAAATGGCATTAGAAAGCATGTGTAAAAGTTGTGTCTGCATGCGACTAAATATCCACTAGAGACGACTCATGTTACTGCTCCAACATCTTATACTGAAGCATCAAAAGATCCAACATGGATACCACCCATGGACGATGAAATTAATGCTCACATTTGTAATGACACTTGGAGTTATGTTCCATATGAAAAATGAATGAATCTAATTGGCTCAAAATGGGTGTTTCGTGTCAAAGAGAAAGTTAATGGGTCAATTAACAAACGCACAGCCAGATTGGTAGCACAAGGATACAATCATCATGAGGGACTTGATTACTATGAAACATTTATCCCAGTGATAAAACCTAGCACAATAAGGCTTGTTCTCTCAATTGTTGTGGCTCAAAATTGGACGATGAAGCAATAAGATGTCCAAAATGCATTTCTGCATGGTGAGTTAACTGAAGCTGTATATATAAAGCAACCGCCGGGATATGTAATTCCTGACTATCCAAATCATGTCTGCAAGCTCAACAAATCAGTTTATGGGTTGAAACAAGCTCCGAGAACATGGTTTTCTAAATTAAGTAATTTTCTCATTGCATTGGGATTCAAAGGCTCCATTTCTGACAGTTCTCTCTTTATACAACAAGCATCAGAAGGAGTTACATATGTACTCATCTACGTTGATGACATTTGTAGGAGCGGAATATCACAGCAAATGATAACTTACGAAATTATGGAGAGAAAATACATTTTGCGAGTATAGAATATTTTGCGAAGATAAAGAAATTACGAAGAACGTTTTACGAGTAAAGGAAGTTCGTGAAGTAAATTTGCGAAGGTTCGTATGATGATTCTTTGATCCGAAATTAAGGGAAAGGTAGTTGTTATCCAATGTGTAAAATCATATAAATAGCCATTTAGGCATGAGAGGAAAGGGAGACACATTTTGAGAGAGAGGATAATTTTAGGAGGAGAGAGAAAATGTTAGGAGAGATTTATTTTCTTTATCATCTTCTTCCCCAAAAAACTAGAGCTCCAAATATTCATTAATGGAGTCTCAATTGTAAAATCATGTAATTACATACAATCACTAGTGAAGCACCGTGGATGTAGATCACATTGATCGAACCACGTAAAAATCTTTGTGTCTCTTTTTATAATTTTAGTACTTTAATTCTTAGTTTCATATCAAATTAATTAGATCTAGGAATCATTTTAATGGATTCTTATGAGGGTGTAGTTGTGAGATAATCCGCAACTACATAATTGGCGCTAGAAACAGGGACAGATTAAATGGATTTATCCTTCCTGTAACTTGTTGGTTCCAGAAATTTTCATGAAACTGGTACTATTGGTGGCGCATTTCTCTGAGTTTATCAAGTTCTTAGGAAAAATTGGAAGGTCTACAACAATATAGCAACCATAAAGTAAGAAAACAGCGAAGTAAGGTTGAAATATCGTCATCAGTAAACAGTTCGCAGAGACAAAGAGTAAAGTGATTGTCAAGAAAAGTAGTAGGAGGCTCAAGTTAAAGACACCACAACCAACACAACGAATACAGATTTCTGTGAAGAAATATCTACACCCTGCGAAAGTGTATGAAGAAGAAGAAACGTTCTAGAAAAAGGGGAACTTTGCAGACTAATGATTGATGTGGTATAATGAGCACTACTAATTAGTTAATTCACTAGAATGTCAAGAAACTTTCCTGCGAATGTATAAGATTTCTTGCGAAGGTTAAAATTACTCCAACCTGTGAGGAAGAAACTACACATGCAGCAGCAAGGAGAAGAAATTTTTACGTGATTGTGTGAAGAAGATTCCTGCGAATAAATTTTGAAGCTGCGAAGATGTAAAGCTACGAAGAAGCAAATAATAATTAAAAAAAAAAGCAACAAGTGAAGCCAAAGAACCAATCCTTCAGCATCGAACCCACTTCATCGACAATTCCAGCGAAGTTCAAATTAGGACAGAAGAAACGTAAATGAAGTTTAACTCATGGGAAGCTTTAGTAAGGGAAACTAAGAGGGAAATCTATTTGGTAAACTACAAAAAACTAGGCTTATTAGCAACTTTGGCAAAAATGAATACCACAAGTTGTCAATTAATCTTACGAAGAGAAATAATATTGCAGAGGTAGAAGAGATAACTTGCGAGTCAAAAACCAAATGAAAGTAAGCACGAAGAAAATTCATGCATCAGTTTTGCGAAGGTGCAGTCAACCAAGAGGAAAAATGACCTGAACTAGAGGAGCTTTAGTGAAGAAGGATAGTATACGAATGCAACCCTGAACTGAACCTTGATGAATTGAGGTTATTGTGAAGATAGTGATGAAGAAAAATGGAGAAAAATGAATGCACATTCGCAACAAAATGTTCATAATGAACATTCGCAACATAATGAAGAAAAAATGAACGAACATTCGCAGCATTATTTTGTGTAAATTATGCTGTGTAAATGGAGATTTTACTTTACATTAGAATTGAAAATGAAGAAAAATACAGGCAACTTCCATTTATGAAACGAATGTGTTCCAAGGATTAAATTAATCTAATCAACAGAGAGTTGATAGAGACAAAAGAAGACAACCCATTTCAGCAAAGACAAAAGAAGTTTCTAAGAGTTCAATTGCGAATGTGAAAACTCTTGTATTCACTAACAGTTTAAAGGCAAATACGGAGGCTTAGGTGAAGTATCCGCTCGCAAACAACAAGTAGCATTTGCAAGTTAAAGAAATAGAAAGAATGAGTAAATAAGTTCCAAAGGGGAAAGGTCAGCTTAGCAGTTGATTAAGGCCGTTTAAAGTTCTTCATACGTGAAAAAATAAGACCGAAAGGAAAAAATGAAGTGCTCTCAAAAAATAAAGCAAAGACTTGCTTCATGTGAATACAAAGGACGGAATTCTGATGAATCAAGAATAAAGCCATTGGAACAAGATAGCTCATGAAGAAGCTTCATGCAACATCGCAGGCGACGAAGAAAAGTACAGAGGACAGCAGAAAGAAGGTCAACGAAGCAACCTGTTGGGAGAAGCTCTCACTTATGCAGACGAAAGCAGCCTTACTTATGAACGAAGGAGGGGACCTAATACTGTTTACGAACAACGCATACATTTTTATTTACGAACATATATACTTCGCAAAAATTTTGAATCACGGCATCATTGAGTTCTTGATGAACAAATTACAGAAGTTAACAGCGGAGTACACTGCTGGTGAAGAAAGGAAATCAGGGTGAAAAATTAAATGGAAAAATGAAGGAGAAATTAGTTTGTTGAGGAGTAATAAGAAAACATCACGCGAAGTTACCAGTTTCTACGAAGAAGAAAAATCAGAAAAAAAAAAATTTACCATTCCTGCGAAGAACATTTCTGCGAAGTTCATTTCTGGGAATTTTAGAGACGTCACTACACTTATATTCTTATTAACTTGCGAAGATAGCAACTCAGGAGAATAAGAAGAAAGGACGAAGGGAAAAAGTATACAAAGGACGATAACATCAGAATAAATAATCGTTTACTTCGTGCAAATTATTACTTCGCAAGATTTTTGGATATTTCGCAAGAAGAAAGTGGGAGATTATTTCACAAGAAATGGCAAGTCATATACTTCGCAAGAGACAACAACAAGCCGTAAAAAGGTAAGCACCATTTACTTGAATATTTTATTTACAAAAGACAAAAGATTTTTGATTTTATTCCCCAAAAGCGATATATTCGCAAGATTTCTACAATTTCTAAGATTTCAAAACATTTCAAAGATTTTTTATATTGGTGAAAAGTGATACAATCGCAAGATTCAAAAATGAGTTTATCGCAAAAATTTAACGATCTCAAAAAATTTCAAAGACTTCAAAATTACAAAAAATAGAGAAAATTAAATTCCTATATTTCTATAGAACAATTTTGATTAATACTTCTCATACTTTTCATACTTCTTATACTAAACATTTCATGAAAACATTCAACATTTTATGTACATGAAAAATTTACGATGAATTTTAAAAAAAAAAGGCGAAAAAATACCGCCATTTACGATTAACTTGCGAATAAAAGACTGCAATCTGTGATCAGCCTCCAAAAAAAGAAAGAGAGCCGCAGAAAATTTTATACAGTCAAACCTTTGTGGCGTACACCCTAGTTCGCGAAGCTATATTTTGTAAGAGGCAAAGTCCTAAAGTACGTCATTTAAGGGGGTACCTATAAACGTGGCTAAGGGTAACCGGAACACCACCAAGGCCCCTTAGTACATGGTAAAAATTTAGGGGTACAACCCAATAATGGGGTACCTATCCGGGTTAGACACCTTGGATTCTCACCTAATCTAGCGACATTACGCAATATAAAATGCGGTGTAAGAGGATTTAGGTTGGGCGACTAAGGCATACTGTCTTTCCCAAGAAGTGCAGAAAACGATCAAGGCGCCGAGGTACACGGTTGAGTCAAGAGTGCTGGGTGAGGTTGAACCACATCTTCCATTTTTGACAAGTCTTGGCAAATGATGCACTTGGCCCAAAGATACCCCATAGGGTGCAACCTCGTAACTATAAGCCCTATAGGCAAAAAGGATAAGAGGTTGCGATCAAAAGCTGGTTGTTGGCAGAACCGGATGGGAAGAGCTAACCTTGTATGGTCGATGTACGCTTCCTTGAAGGGGCAACCAGGGGGAAGATAAAGGGCAGCACCCTCCATTAGGGAGCTGATACGTGCTATAAGACGCAAATGTCACGAGGCTTCTTGTTTGCGAAAACATAAAGGCTTGTCATATTTGTGCAACAATTGAACTTCTGCGAGCCTTCTAAAAAAAAAAAAAAAAAAAAAAAAAAAGAACTCGCAGAACATAACAATGAAGATAAGATGAGATCAATGGGTTTTTGCATGAAAGTGTAAAGACGTCCTGCGATTTCATCGCAAGACGATAATGTCACGAGGTTGTATGTTCGCAAGAATGTTCAGCCTTGTCATATTATCGCAAATACAAAAGTTTACTACAAAAGAGGTGGCAAAATAAGACCTTTACTTAGGAAGGCATGATAAGACCACAGCAATTAATGAAATTCATTACAATCATTGAAGAAATTATACAAGAATATACATCATGAAGTTTTGAAGAGAAGACAGCTTCGTCAAGATCATTGAAGAATTTTGAAGAGAATATATATCAAAGAAGATAATTCCATCAAGATCATTGAAGAATTTTGAAGAGAATATATATCATGAAGACAATCCCATTGAAGAATTTTCACGAAGAAGAAGCGATTTCATTCGCGATCAAAGACGAATATATATAAGAAAATACATAAATAAACTTCCGAAGATAGTTATATGAATGGAAGCAACTCAAAGTTATATCAATTTTACTACGGCAAAATGAGTTAAGTAACAGAAACTTGAAATATGCATTATAATAGATAAGTATTCACATCATACAAGCATCATACTCGCATCATTCAAGCATTATATTTGCATCATAAATGCATTGCATAAACATTTCATGGCATAAGAATCGCATACGCATTTCATAACATAATCATTACATAAATATTATATTCGCACAAGTATTGTACAAAATTTTACAGGAAAATACCACGAAACTTCGCAGAAAAGTTCATAATTCGCAGGACTATTCATAATTCGTAACACTATATTCGCAACAGTACATTCGCAACAGTATAATTCGTAACATTATATTCGCAACAGTATAATTCATAACACTATATTCGCAACAGTATGATTCGCAGCACTATTCACAGCACTATTCGCAGCACTATTCGCAGCACTATTTAGAAGTTCAGAAATGCGCAGAAAAACTCAGGAATTCGTAGAAATATTCAGAAGATAACTGGGTTACCACTTGAGGCAGAGGCAACATAACAATAGAGATGCAATTTAATTATTCAACATTTTCTCAAGAATTCTCCTTCATAGATAAAGAACAGAGGCAACTATGGATACCCAAGAAAATATTTGATGTT
This sequence comes from Papaver bracteatum, assembly GCA_023529315.1. NCBI lineage: Eukaryota > Viridiplantae > Streptophyta > Magnoliopsida > Ranunculales > Papaveraceae > Papaver > Papaver bracteatum. The sequence continues at coordinate 443,284 of JAJJWX010005187.1, read as the reverse complement.
CTTTATCTTCTCAGCAAGAATCCTCACCAAAAGTGGAATAATAATTTCACATGAACAGAGGAAATATTTATCACTCTCATCAAGGATATTTTATACTTCTTATATAATTCGAGGATTAAATACTTCTTATACTTCTTAAGGATACTTCATACTTCTTATATATTTCGAGGATTAAGTACTTCTTATACTTCTTCAAGGATATTTTATATTTCTTATACTTCATACTTCTTCAAGATACTTCACACACTTCATACTTCGCAAGATGATACTTATAATTACTTCTTAAAGTTTCAGAACTTTGCAAAAGAATAGAGGCAAGTATATACTTTTCGAGTTTGATATTCTTTCGCTTGTTCCTTCAACAACAAAGATCAAAGACTACTACAACGGATTTTTTCTTAAAGATTGATCTTCAAGCAATATTCAAGAAAAAAGAGGAAAGATGTAGGAGCGGAATATCACAGCAAATGATAACTTACGAAATTATGGAGAGAAAATACATTTTGCGAGTATAGAATATTTTGCGAAGATAAAGAAATTACGAAGAACGTTTTACGAGTAAAGGAAGTTCGTGAAGTAAATTTGCGAAGGTTCGTATGATGATTCTTTGATCCGAAATTAAGGGAAAGGTAGTTGTTATCCAATGTGTAAAATCATATAAATAGCCATTTAGGCATGAGAGGAAAGGGAGACACATTTTGAGAGAGAGGATAATTTTAGGAGGAGAGAGAAAATGTTAGGAGAGATTTATTTTCTTTATCATCTTCTTCCCCAAAAAACTAGAGCTCCAAATATTCATTAATGGAGTCTCAATTGTAAAATCATGTAATTACATACAATCACTAGTGAAGCACCGTGGATGTAGATCACATTGATCGAACCACGTAAAAATCTTTGTGTCTCTTTTTATAATTTTAGTACTTTAATTCTTAGTTTCATATCAAATTAATTAGATCTAGGAATCATTTTAATGGATTCTTATGAGCGTGTAGCTGTGAGATAATCCGCAACTACAACATTATCATCACAGGTTCAAAGTCTTCTCTTATAAACAATCTTATTAATGATTTGAGCTCTGTCTTTGCAGTAAAAGATCTGGGAAACCTCAATTACTTCTTAGGCATAGAAGTAATTCACCAAGGCACTTCAGTGATACTTAGTTAACAGAAGTATGTTGTTGATCTCCTCAAATGAACAAAAATGGATGCTGCTAAACCAATTTCTACACCACTTTCAGTAAATGAAATATCAATAAACAATGAAGTATAAAATTTGAGGACCCTATACTTTACCGTAGTGTTTGTGGAGCTTTACAATATCTTCATATCACCAGACCAGATATTGCAGTAGCAGTCAACAAAGTCTGTCAGTATATGCATAATCCTTTTGTTGAGCATTCAGATCTAGTTAAGAGAATTCTACGATATCTCTAATATACAGTGCATTATGGCTTAGTTTAGATGGTAAAAGATCAACTAGTGGCTATGGTATTTACTTTGGCAGTAATCTTATCTCATGGAGTGTACGCAAGCAAAAAACGGTCTCTAAATCAAGTATTGAAGCTGAATATAGAGGCATAGCCATAGCTACATCAGAATTGATATGGATTCAGTCACTATTGCATGAACTAGGCATTGCAGTACAAGCTCCAATATTGTGGTGTAACAATCTGGGTGCGACTTATCTGACAGCAAATTCGGTCTTTCATGCACGGATGAAACACATTGAAATTGATTATCATTTTGCGCGAGAACGAGTTGCAAACAAAAGACTACTGGTAAAGTTCATTTCCTCAAAAGATCAAATAGCTGACATTTTTACAAAGGATCTTGCTTCTGTCAGATTTGAGTTTCTCAGAGACAAGTTGAGCATTAGACCACTCATGCACAACTTGAGGGGGGATGTTAGGAATACAGCTCACGTATCAATCAAGTTAAATCACGTATAGATGGTAACAGCTGCCAAGAGAAAATCACGCATCAATCAAGCATCAATCACTATCTTGTATTACGCTAGATTGATATGGATTTATTGTAAATATATTTTCTATAATTACATATCCAAAAATATCTTTGTAACCCTAGTAAAAGGGCATGTAATCTCTATATATTTGTTCATCCTTCCACCAGTTGAAGTGTGGAATCATTCACCCAAAATATTGTGTCCTGTTTTATAGTTCTGTAGTCTGCAACATAATTTTAGTATGGTCGTGTACAAATATTTCTTTCATTGGAACATCAACGGGTACACAGAGTTAAAAGGAAATATTTAGAGAGGGAAACAAAAACGTGTTAAATGCAAGGGTAATAATGGAAAATTATAAGTTTACATAATAAAAGTATTAGTTGTCATAAATTTTCTCAAATACCGAAGCAGAAGGTGGGAATTAACTGCTCCTTAACCTTTGCATACATGCATAGGTTAACATTTGCCAAAAAAGAATTGTTATTGGGAAGTTGGCAACGGGAAACTGATTGATATATGCGAATATTAGTGAACCCCATATGACATTACCCTCATTCCTAAACATGTTATGGGTAAGATGAGTCATGTTAATAAACTAAATGTTTGTTTTGATCAACGAACTGTTGGAAAGATAAAGAAAATAAACACATTGTTGCATGATTATAGCGCTACTCACTGTAATTTAAATACCAATGTACCTTTATAATCCACTGTAAACTAAAACAAATGTTTATTTGAATTCCAAAAATAAATCCACTATTGCATGTTTAGGAAAATGTTTGATTTTTTCTCTGATGATCTAAATGTTCTGGTATCTTTCTTTATTAATGGATGCAAAACTTAAAGCAACTTGAGAGGGTTTTGGTGTTAGACCTAGCTAGTAGTACTATAATGAATATCTCATAGGAGAGATACAAAATCTATTGGCAGTTGGATATAAAATTCTGAAATGACAACACGCCAAAAACAATGCCGATAAGTAATAAAAATCCCTTTGGAGCACAAGAAGTTTAAAATCAACGAGACCAAAAGCGAGTCATTGGATAATGATATTGATGTTGTTTACGAAACTTTACCATCATGTGAGTACTGGGATGAGAGAAGGTACTACAAATATGAAATGGTTGGCTATTCAGAAATATATATTGAGGCCAATCCGGGTTACATGTCATGGTACCTAAACATTTCGCATACTCTCGAATACTTGGTGCGTATTGTTACTCAATTACGTTTTTTTAATGGTTTTAACATTATTTATTGAATGTTTGTTGTTTAAAATGGAAACAGAGAAGACGAATCAGGCACTTGAAACAGAGAAGACGAATCAGGCACTAGATATCTAGGAAGGGAAAGATGTTAAGGCCAATGAAAAGCTGATTGATGAATTGAACAGTCTAGAAGATGTAGAAGCGGGTGCAAAGTTTTGGGAAGCAGAGGTGGAGAAGACAAAGAAAAAGAGGATGAAAACCAACACAAAAAAAAGTCTGAAGGTGCGTCGAGCAGCGCCCAACCTGCTAAACAAGAAAGAGGTGGTCTTTGGCGTGGTCGTGTTGTTGATGAATGAATGGTTTCTTTGTTTTCCAAACTTATATCTGAAAAATCGGGGGTCTAACAACCACACCCAATATTTTGCTTAGAAATCTGTATGGACAAACTCTAATATAATTCCAAGAGAATCAACTAGACAGTCATACTCATGCAATGGAAATATATACAAGAGTTGTATCTCTGTTTCAAAATGTAATCAGCAAACCGAACCGATAGAAATCCGCGAGCCTGATTATTATGTAAAACAACTTGAACAGTACCAAATACCAATGTTCAAGTGTCAATCAATTTATATCAACAACCAAAGGTTGGATTATCTGATTGATTAAACTATGCACAACCTGTGATATTTCAATTATGTAAAAAAATATAATGCGGAAAAGAAATAACACAGACACCAGAAATTTTGTTAACAGGGAAACCGCAAAAGAAGAAAAACCCTTGGACCTAGTCCATATTTGAACACCATACTGTATTAAGCCGCTACAGACGCCAGCCTACTCCAAGTTAACTTCAGACTAGAATGTAGTTGAGCAATCTCACACTGATCAAGGTACAGTCGCGTTCCATACGCCTCTGAATCCCAGCAGGCGTCTACGCACTTGATTCCCTTAAATGATCTCACTCACAACTAAGAGTTGCTACGACCCAAAGTCAAAGACTTGATAAACCAATCTGTCTCACACAGAAAAGTCTATTGAATAGATAAATTTGTCTCCCACAGAAATACCTATGATTTTTGTTCCGCCTTTTGATAAATCAAGGTGAACAAGAACCAATTGATACACCTGACTTATATTCCCGAAGATTATCCTAGTAATATCAATCACCTCACAATAATCTTAATCGTATGGTAGCAAAACAAGATATTATGCATCACAAACGATGAGACGAAGATGTTTGTGATTACTTTTATCTTGCCTATCGTAGATTAAATCTCGAGCTAATCTTATAGAAGATATTATTCAATACGATAGAATAAAGCAAGATCAGATCACATAACTACAGATAAAATAGTTGGGTATGGCTTTACAATCCCAATGAAGTCTTTAAGTCGTTAACCTATAATGGTTTTAGAAAAAACTTAGGTTAAAGGAGAACCGACTCTAGTCGCAACTAGTATCACACATGAGGTGTGGGGATTAGGTTTCCCAGTTGCTAAAGTTCTCCTTTATATAGTCTTCAAATCATAGTTTGCAATCAATGCTACCTTGGTAACAAAGCATTCAATATTCACCGTTAGATGAAAACCTGATTAGACTCAAGATAATATCTTTCAACCATTAGATCGAACTTAGCTTTTATACATAAATGAAAAAAAAACTTCATTTAGATATGGGTAACCGTACTTAAATGTGTACACCTTGTTGGCTCAACAATAGCTAACCAAAATTATCCATATGAACGCTTTCATATCAACCTTGTTCATATCAATCACAACTAGTTCAAATGACTCAAATGAAACTAGTTCTAGAGTTATTTCAATTGTTTACATTCTCATAGAAGTATGAAAGACACAGTTGAAGCAAAATCGATTTTGATTCACTTGAATCAATTCATGAACATTATATCCACGGTTTGCAAAAGATTGCATTCCTTATTATATAAATATATTAGTTCATGAACAAACCGATTTTAGAATATAACCTACTCAAGTATGCAAATGGGTACGCATACCTAAGTGGTTGGACTTAGTTTGGGTTCACCAGTATGCAAAAGTTTACACATACCTTCAAACTCAGATGAATTCCCGGACTTGAACTTACGCCAGTATGCATACGGGTATGCATACTATAGTTCCAGGACTTGGAATAACTTGCAACAGTTAGCATACAAGTACACAAGCTGTGTTATATCCAATCATGGTTAATTTTTCTTAACTCTCATTTCAATCATTGAAACATTCTTAGAAGAGGGGAATAGCCGTATCCCACAAACTATTAGCTTCAAAGAAATTTTCAAGTGATCGAATGATCAATACGAAATATTCCGAGTCTACATCAAATGACTATCTCACATAAATCATGTAAGATGTTACCATGTGATTTTTACATGATCATCTTTTGACTTTCGTGAAGAATATACGATGAACTTGGTTAAAGCGAAAGCTTACCAACCCATATTTCGATAAATATGTAAGCGAGTTAAACTCGGCTCGAAATATCAAATGTGTATAATCGAAGTTTATATAGCTATACGACTTTTATCTCAAATAGGAGATAGAGTAGATAGACTTTTGAGTGATAGATGAGTTCAAGTCTCCACATACCTTTTGTTGGTGAACTTCCACAAGCTCCCCTTAGTAGTTATTCGTCTTCAATCGATGAACACCGTGAAGTCTAAAGCTCAACTACACTTTCTATCCTAATCTGAGGCTTAGCTATAAGTATACTAGAAATCAAGACTTATAGTTTTGACAACTAAACTTGACAAACAAGCTTGAGATAGAAACGCTTGCAAGTTCGACCGAGCAATGCTCTAACAATATCTTTAACTATGGATAATCATGAAGTCAAAATTTATGTCTTAAACTTATTGTCGAATTATTTTGGTTATGTTCTCTAGTTTATGAATGATTGAATCTGGTTTGTTTTGAAAATTATTTGTGTTTACCTAATACGCGACAAAAGAACCAATTATAATGTGTGTGCAAAAAATGCAGGATTCTGGCAGTTTTTTCTGCCAGAATTATGTTTACCAATATAAAATCCGATTCTACTATTTTTCCAGGGGTAAAATTTCAGAATCGGGTTTTGAGGGTACATAGACCGATTATGAAAATTTCATTCACCTGGTTTGTAAGTGTCAAGAATCGGTTTATATAGATACTGCTAAAGTTTGATTCTAAAGAAACAAAAAAATCCAAAATTTTGACAACCTTAGGAATCGGTCTATGTGGACCCATGTAATATGATTAAAGTAAGGAAAATTGGCTCTTTTTCTGTACTTTTTTTTTGCAAAGAATCGGATTACATGTGCAGGTATTAAAAACCGATTGTGGCGAGGCAGATTTTACATGATTTGCTAGGTTAGAATCGGTCTTTGTGGACATTCCTAAAAACCGATTTTTAAGATTGATTTTGAAAAAAATAGTTGTTGAGTCTTTATCTATATAAGGAGAACCTCTTTGAGCCACTCACACATCATACACTGATCCTGGAAAATGGAATGGGATTTGGAATAAGATATGCATCTCATGAAATCGTTCATCCCTGCCTTCCACAAACGTCCAATGTTTTGGAAGAGGGTGAAAGAGTTCTATTATGAGCTCGCCACTAGTCTAAAAAACCGTAAATTAAGAGACTTAGCCTTTCGATTCCAATATATAAAAATCTCAATGAGAGAGTATGTTAAAGTAAGCAAAATGGTGAACGACCATCATCCACAAGATCCTCGTCGTGAAAAAAAGTGAGGAATACGATATTTTAATACTTATATCATCGTTTAATGTTTGCATACAACATCGAATAATTGATTTAATTGCAGCTGGAACGATTCAATGGCCTATGGAGAATTCTCAATAGGGAAAAAAAAGTTCATTCACCTCAAGGAATTTGTGGTGCTTTACCGTCGTGCTCGGAGGTTCATTGGCGAACATTTGATGTGTCGCATTCTAGAATTTGCATACTGAATTGTCCTATATATGTAATGTGCTAATTTCCTAAACTATGTAATGAATATTTTATTTCTGAAAATATGTAACAATCGGATCATGTGTACTTTTATAACCTAGCTTGATTGGGGTATACCCAGATTAATTGGGGTATACCCAATTTCAAGGGGACATGGTGTGTCATTATTAAAAAGGGTGATTTTACTTTAATACCCTTGAACTAATTAAATCTTAAACTAAACCTATTTCTTAATTTCATTAAACTTAAAATTAAAAAAAACTAAACAACTCTTAATCTTTTCTTCTTCATCATCTACATCTTTCATCAACCAAAACCATATAAAAATTTTCAACATTTATTTCCCAAAAAAAATGTCGATTCTACGGGCGAAAAGAAGACTATAAATGATGTTTAAACTCAAACCCATTATTGTGTTGTGTGATTTGACTGTTATATTAGGTTAGAAATCGAAAATTGTGATTTCTGTGTTTTTAGCCAACAAGGTCTTAACATGCATATCTTGCCGACTTTTCATAACACCCATGGCCAATGTAAAAAATTCAGCAGTTGGCAGGGTATTTTTTGAAGACCTTGCTGGCCAATACAGTCGGCAAGGTCTTAACATGCATATCTTGTCGACTTTTCATAATAGCCATGGCGACTGTAAATTTTTAAACAGCCGACAGGGTATTTTATGAAGACCATGCCGGCTAATACACAGCTGACATGGTATTTTTTGAAGACCTTGCCGGCTAATAAATTTTTTCTGTCGTCTCATGTGTGTTAAAAAAATAAAGTCGGAAAGTTCGACGAATGAAGATCATGCCGGCCAAACTTTGGCCGACATGATTTTCATTCGTCGACCTTGCCGACTTTTTATACTTTCAGAACTGAAAGTGTTGATTTTTGATCTAATTTTGAGTATGATTTCATACAACAGCTTTTCAATCCCATTTTTAGAAGTGTTTGGGTTGTGTGCTTTCATTTCCGTTGCAAAAGATTTTCTCAAAACAATTTTTTTTCATCAAAAATATTCCCAAATAAGTTCAATCAAAAACAAAATTTCATTTCATAAATTTTAATCTACTCAATTAATCAATCTAAACTCAATTAATTAAATTAATCAGAATTTATAGTGTTAAGTAAACAAGGGTATATTATCCATTTAAAAAATATATGGTTAATGGGTGGCTTGTTTTACTTCCAAATGACCCTATTTTTTCTTATTGGGTATACCCCAATTAGTCTGGGTATACCCTAATCTGGGTATACTCCATTTATAATAATTAGTTTACGTGGACATCAACAAAATCCGATTCCACGTTTTCTTCGTCAATAGAAAAAACTCAAACCAGAATCGGACTACAACTGCACTAACATCAACCGATTATGGGTCGAGTTTTTAAATTTTGTTTTTTTCTTTCAAGTTTTGATGATGAACTAATAGTAGTTGATTTCAGGGTTAATGATTAAACATCATTTAATCACCCATATTAGAACTAAGGGACAAATGATAAAATACACCCTGTGGGATTATCAATTACAAAAATACGCCTTTTTTTAATTGCTAAAATACACCCTCCATCCAATCATCCGTTAAGGCCCACCATCACCTATCTAACCATACATCAAGCAATTTCAATCAACGGTGATGATATCATTCCAAATGCAAAATTTCCGATTTACCCATAACATGATAAAAGGGTGGGGAAACCGAGTTTCATTACTTTCTGTCCTTCTGATGTAGTGTAGGATTTTGAACAATTGGTTTTTTTTTTTTTTTTATGATTGGTTAAAGCTAAAATGAGTAATAAATGCTAGGGGAGATTGAATTATATCAAATATTTCACTTTGGAGATGCTAAGGATTGATTAAAGGGGCTTTATCTTATGTGGTTGCAGCTTATTTTGATGGCTAGACATTCTGATAGTGAAGTGTGGAGTGTAAGCTTCTTAAATCGATTGTGAATACAAGGTAGGAGTGGTAAGTCTTGGGTGTTATTTGAGCTGAGAAACAATGACGAAATAAGTGGTTTGTTGCTATAATTTCATGGTTGTTTACTAAGGGTCAGTTGGGGTTCTTTTCGTATTCTATTTTCTACCAAAGATTTGCAAGAAAGGAGGCATTACAATAGATTAGAACACCGCCAGCAGAAGATGTACTGAGGGGTTATCCTTTTTACTTCAATTTTTTTTTTGTCTTGTAGTCGTAGGCTCCGAATAATGGTCTTAGGCCCCAAATTAGCCAGGATTATTATTGTCTCATTTAACATGATACATTAATGTTACCTCAATTCTTAACTCTTCCTCCATATAATTCATGATCAATGATCAGTCCTAATAATATGCAACAATATGGTATCTTTTGGTTCCAGAACATTTGATTCCTGGTGATGTACCTTTCGCTATATGACCGGATTCGATCAAATTTCTTCTTCAACATTTTCATTTTTTCGATTTTTGACAAATATATCAAATTGAGCCAATTAGAGAAATTCATACTCTTTCCAAATCCGTACTCATACAGTCTTACCATTACTGGATAAATCTTATCTACAGACATAGATAACATAATTTGAATTGACAAAAATGGCAAATACACCTCTGGTGGAAATTAGTAAAAATTGAGGACATAGTCGATGTTGTCAATGAGTTAGCAAGCATGAATTGTGGGTGCAAAATACCGCACATCCATTTGGTACGCTAAATGATTCCTTTAGTATAAAGCGAACATGAACGCGTGCGTGCAACATATCCAGGATGATGAACTAGATGACGTCACTAAGTCACGATAATAGTGTGAATATCTATGCGACAATGAATAAATCGTGCGGTATTATAAATGTTAGAGCGACAATGACGCGCCCCATATCCAAAATTAGGGGCTTTATTAGTTGTCCTCTACTATGTAAACTCCTATAAAATAAGCGAAAGACCCTTGTGGTAGGGAGAGATCTTTTTGGTGAGCAGAGATAAGATATTTAAGAGAGAGAAAGTTAATTGTTTTCCAAGTTAGGGTTTTCTCTTATCATCTTTGTATTTGTTCTAAGTTTTAATAAAAGTTCTTGAGTATTTCATCATGGTTTCTTAGATTACTTCATAGATTATCATCAGGGTGTAGTTGTGGGATTTCCTGCAACTACATTTTGGCGCTAGAATTCAGCTCGGATGATAATTTGTGGGTGAAGTTCTTTAAAATCTTAGCTTAAAATTATTCATTACTTTTCAAAATCTCATCATTAAACTTTGAGAGTTTTAGATTATATGTTTCTATTATCATTAATCTTTGAGAGTTTAGAAGTACAGATCTGTAAAAAGAGACCAAAAATTTTCATCTAAGAATAATAACTTTCATCAATAACATTTTAGGTTATTTGAAGAATACTTTTTACTTTGTCAAAAGTAGATATTGTTACAGGAACAAAAGATGGTGAGGCAAGCATCTGCAGCAGAACAGATGATAGCAACCAGGAGGAGCAGAAGAATCGAAGAATGCGGTGAAAACAAAGTGACATACAAAGGAAACATGAACAAAGTTAATCCATTTGGTACGCGAAATGAGTTATCAAGCATGACTTGTGGGTGCAAAATACCGCACATCCATTTGGTATGCGAAATGATTCCTTTAGTATTAAGCGAACATGAATGCGTGCAACATATCCAAGATGACGAACTAGATGACGTCACTAAGTCACGATAATAGTGTGAATATCTATGCGATAGTGAAGAAATCATGCGGTATTATAAATGTAAGAGAGACAATGACGTGCCCACGATCCAAAATTAGGGGATTTATTAGCTGTCCTCTACAATGTAAACTCCTATAAAAGGAGCGAAAGACCCTTGTGGTATGGAGAGATCTTTTTGGTGAGCAGAGGTAAGATATTTAGGAGAGAGAAAGTTAATTGTTTTCCAAGTTAGGGTTTTCTCTTATCATCTTTGTATTTTTTCTAAGTTTTAATAAAAGTTCTTGAGTATTTCATCATGGTTTCTTAGATTACTTCATAGATTATCATTAAGGTGTAGTTGTAGGATTTCTTGCAACTATATTTTGGCGCTAGAATTCAGCTCGGATGATAATCCTTGTGGGTGAAGTTCTTTAAAATCTTAGCTTAAAATTATTCATTACTTTTCAAAATCTTATCATTATCTTTGAGAGTTTTAGAAGTACAAATCTGTAAAAAGAGACCAAAAATTTTCGTCTCAGAATAGTAAGTTTCATCAATAACATTTTAGGTTCTTTGAAGAATACTTTTTCCTTTCAAAAGTAGATACTGTTACAGGAACAAAAGATGGTGAGGCTGAAAAGGCTAGGGTACCCCAAATATATCTCAAGCTATTACTTTTCCTTCTTATAAGTCATTTCCCAAAAGTGATTGTCTATAGACTGAGTTGAGACAATACAACAAATCGGTTCACACTTTGTGTGATCGTCTATGGATACGAGATCGAGACAATACAACAAAAAAGTGTGTTTACTTGATACAAAGGTTCAGACTTAACCAAACTCGATATTAGCATTCATGTATCAAGTAAATATGAATTAACGTTTGTGCAATTTACTTTAATTATAATAAAAAAATTATAATGCGAAAATATAAAGTAAATGACATAGCAAGATTTTGTTAACGAGGAAACCACAAATGCAGAAAAACCCTGGGACCTAGTCCAGAATTGAATACTCTCAGGATTAAGCCGCTACACAAAATAAACCAACTTCGTATAGTTGAGACCAAGCAACTAAACCTATAGTTCAGCTAGTCTGTCTGTATTCCCACACCTCCAACCAGTAAACAAGTCACGTACTTGGATCAATTCCTTTGGTTTGTATTCCAAACAGTAAAGGAACAACAAATCTGTTAGGTATCAACTCTCTTCAACCAAGTGATATGAGTTGCGCAAAGGTTCCCTTATTTATCTTAACATAAACTCCTTTGCCAGGTTCCAAGATCTATCTTATATTCAATCACCCAAAGGCAATCGTTAAGATTAAGCCATGCAATATCTTTAATCACAAGGAAACGTATTGATGCCGATCTTCCTCAACTATTCTATCAAAATACCCAAAAGAATAATTCAATTATAGTCGGATCCTCTTTTTCCCAAACAAGTATTGTGCACACCAAAGATTATAAAAACCAAGTCAGAAATCTTCAATATCTTCTTTGTCTTCAAATCTTCTTAGATCTTCAATAAACACCTGCACACAACTAATTGAATCTCTTGTGATCAATTATACACAGAATAAAGTCTGTTAACAATGGATTATCACAATATCGTCTTTAGATCTAACAACAGTATAAAGATCCCTATCGAAACCTTGAACTAGTTTGAGTGAATCTTATATCAGAAGAGACGATTCTCAAGCATAAACAAACTAGGTGCAATCAAATTTCAACCACCGTTAGTCAATCAAATAAATATGAAAACTAAAGATAAATCGCAATATCTAGTTTCCCACCAATGGGTCGCGCTAGAGCTTCTCAATCCCAAAGAAGACTTTAAATTGAGCGGACGTAAGAGATTTCACCTAATTAGATTACTCTCCTCTCCGATAGACGGCTTCACCAGTAACAAAGACAAAAGAGGAAGTCTATGTCACGCAGGATTAATTTGCTAGAAATGCAAACTCAAAGTATTTATAGACAAGGAAGTTTGGACACCAAGGAATTTCCAAAACCAAAAATATTCTCAAGATATTTTTTATTACTCCACCAAATTCGGTTTTCATAATTCCTGTGAATGCACTGCCCAAAAATACATGATCGAAATCTCCTTGGAAAATCTTTAATTAACAAATGCACATTACTAATTCTTATTTTCCATATATAATTAAAAACCCTAATTAAAAAGATTCTTAACTTATTTAAATTCGATCTTGGGATTTACTTCCTTCTTAGCCGTTAAGGAATATCTTTGAACAATATAGAATAAACATTAATGCACCGTGTTCAAAGTATGTCGACATCTTACTATTGCAAGTCCTTTTTCATACTTGCTCACTTGAAACCGATTTACTACGCTTCCAAACAAGTTTAGAATTGGTTCATCTGACTTTCAAGAACTGCATGATTGATCAAGTAACACTCAATCACAACTCATGGGTTTATGATTCTACCAAAACAAGTTTCGGTTCTACCTCCATGTGAGTATTGTGCATAGTTACACTAGCTTACCAAAGATATGGCTGACTAGGTACTAAGATCGGTTCCCCACATATATTTGGTATCTAACTTGTATCCACTGCACATGTCCATAAGATCGGTTACCCCTTCCCAAAAATGTGTTGCACATGTTGATAGGATCGGTTCCCCTTTCTTCCATAAACCTTGTTGCACCTCATACAAGGATCGGTTCCCCTTGTGATGCACTGCCACTCTTACTAGGATCAGTTCCCCTTCTCCCAGTATAAGTTCAGACACTCACAACCCGATCATACCCCAGGTGATTACTTAAGATCGGTTTCACTAATAAAAGTCATACCAATACATAAGTCAGGCCTCATGTGAATAGTTTTACCAAGAACACAAATAAGTCATGAGCGGTTATACTAATCACACATATTGGTCGTTGATAAGATATGCATTGAAGAACAACCCCAATAACGCCTGGCGATTTCCTTTTAGGTTCACAACACATATCATGAACTTATTTCCTTAGAACACATGTAAACATTGTTCCCTATGATGAAATCCTCACCTCATACCCATACATAATCACAATAGCATTCATACGATTATGTCGATGTATTATATACAAAGTTTAATGGTTAAGCAAGAAACTTCATATTGTATTCCTTAATACTATGTCTATCTAGAGTGTTCATGCTTTGCAGTTTTATGTTTTCAATATGCACGACTTGAAATATACGTTAGGGAATGAAACAGTTCAAGTCAAATTTCACTAACCTCAAGTGGAAGGATGATGTTGTGGTTGTAGCTCCATTATTCTTCACTTCTTCAAGTCTTCACAATACTTGTAATGTCTCACCTTAATACTTTCAAGCTAACCTATACGAAGTTGACTCTAGTATATTTAAATCAAGCGACTCTTAAATGAGTTTTGGCTCACTAAAATATGACAACCAAACTTGACATACCAACGCTTGGTGGGTTCAACCGAGCTATGCTCTAACAATCTCCCCCTTTGTCAATTACTCAAGTTTAGTGACAAAACTCTTACAATCATATGGATAAACAAATTACAATAATTCATTACACATACGCTTGATTCCCAAATTCAACAGCACATAACCTACATTAATTCAATCCTTAAAATTCCATTGTTGACATTATAATAACAAAGCTCATACTCCCCCTAAAGGTGAGATAGATAGATTTTAAATCCGCACGTCTTTGTTATCCCAGTCATATGATATGTTACTCCCCCTTAGTCTGTGCTTTTCCTCATTCGTTAGATAAACGTTCAAGCACCATTGTCCTCTTCCCTAGTGACACCAATCAACCATAAAATTGATACCATCATCACTTGTTTACTCCATATATTTCTCCCCCTTTTTGTCACAAAAATGACAAAGAAACGAAAAAATAATGGACAACACGAAAAGGATCTTACAAATATCAAAAATAGACTTGCAACCTGTTGAGTCAAGCACGAGGGTCCACATACCATTTTTGATAACCAATATCAAAACCGAAACTACAAAGTAATTACGTTTTGATATGTTATCATGGAAATAATTTCCCGAAGCAATTTTCCCAACTAGTTTAGCAAACCAAAAATCAACTAAGTAACTTAGTTCCTTTGCTAAACTGATTGTATGAATACAACCGCTTCATTCGATAAAACCAAAACAAAGATAAACTCCATTTTTCTCATCAGGTTCTAATTATCCATATAACTTAGACCTTTAGATTTTATACAAGCCAAATACTAGGTTAGTTAACTAGAATTTCCTTGTTTAGGCTTTCGGATTGACTTTAATAACCGAAACCTCCACTTTGATAAGTCTAACTAAGATCAGAATTAACTTAGTTTATCTTATCCTGAATCGAATTGGACTAAATAACTTGTCCCGTCAACATATTCATTCGTTAAGCCATAAATAATTCATACAAACCAATAAATCAACTTGCATAATTATTCACCTTAACCGGATACAATAGAAATAACATATATATATATATATATATCAAGGTTTCACTATTGCACCGAAATTTTGTAAGCCTAAATAATTGATACTACACAATAAAGCAAAAATAACAATTATTTTACTTAACTGGAAGCAATTGAATTAACATAAACATTAAAGCATCGCAATTGCACCAATTTTCGTAAGCCTAGACGATTGATATCCCACAACAAATCAAGATAACAATAGTTTTACTTAACCGGAAATAATTGAATCACACAAACATCCACACATACATAATGGAATAAACAAATCAATTATACCAACTATTTCTTTTAAGCAAAAGAAATATATATATATATATATATATATAGCAACTACAAATAGGCTTTTCTTAAAACAAGAAAATAATTAACTAACAAGATTATTACCTCAATTTCGCATCCAACTTCTCCAAATATGATCGCATCGTTTTCTTCTTCCGGGAGAATTGATATCGAAATACCATTATATTGTCATTCTCATGCCAAAAATAGAAAAATAAAAACAACCAACCTTTACCAGAGAAAGGTTGAAAATCGGTTTTAACAAATACAAGCAAGAGTTGAAAACCGGCGAAACACATATGCTTTTATGCTAAACCAAAACCGATTCAACATATTGTGACTTTTTCACATATTGTTTCTATAGGAACCCCCTCATGATCCTTTAATAAAGCCTACCAACATGGGCTAGAACTTAATCCTGCTAAACCAAAAAGTCACCCAAACCATAAGGGTTCACAACATATTATGAGATCGAATATCAAGGTAGTAAAACCGAAATCAAACATCCCATACACATACATAACAAATAAAATAAAGCATTAAAGTACCGGCTATGTAAATCAAAAACTATCACAAGAAAAATTATAAATCAAATCAAATAACTTTATTCATAATAGTTTTATTCAATAGACTTATACAATCAATGAAAGCAATCAAAAATTGATGTCTATTTTTCTAATACAACTCAATCCTTCATATCAACACCACATGAAGGAAGGTTTCTATTTTCATTCTTCAGCTTGTGAATTTCTTCAAGTAGAAAACCTTGTTGCTTAACCAGAACCTCTTGCAGGTGAGAAATTTTCGTGAAGGATTTTGCAAGAGCATGTAGTTCTATCTTTGATTGTACACAAAAGAGTGTCAATGCTTCAATACACTGATCTTTCTTCAGCGTATTCTCTCTCTCCTTCTTGCTAAGCCAATCTCCCTTTTTGATTTTACTCCTAATCTCAAGAGAAGCCCCTGACTTATTCTTAGGATGATCATTCTGATCTATCATCTTTTCATACAAATATGTTTGATCCAGACTCATGGTTCAGACAAGGGAAGATCACAAAACAAAAGGATCTCTTTATATTTCTCATATTTCCGAAAATATAATATATCTACTGTTTGTAGGTGAAAATAGTTTCTGTTGATTTCGGTAATTTCGAGTGTACAGGTGAGAAACAATTTAAACCCTAAACAATGTACTGCAAGGGATTACTTTAAGTTCGAGAGATCAATCTGTACAAATCCAGCCTATACCAAGAAATGGCCGTTCCGGACTTGCTTCGGTCACAAAGTGGAGGAGAATGGGTTGGTTTTGAGGAGGGAAGCAAGGAAAGTGATGAGACCAGAATAGTTGATTCTGGAAGATCAGTTGTGTTACAGTGACTTGTATCAGAAAAGTGGGAAGGCTAACAAGTGGTAAGCTAGCAAGTATTTTCTGAGTGTTGTATATTCCCGAATGAACTTGTTGTTCTGTGGAAATAGGTAAGACCTATTTATACAAGTCAAAGTGAAACGTACTCTGGTCTCATTAAGTGATGGATAAATGGATAAGTAAATGGGAGGAGGTGATAACCGCATGCATGGAATTGATGTTCCATAAAACCATTAACGTATAGAATTGATGTTCCATAAGGCTGTTAACGCATGAAATTGATTGTTGAGCGTTTCACCATTGACTCCCTACATTTACTGAACGCCTCACCCTTATGATACTTCCTTATGAGAGGCGTAGTGTATGTCGCACGCTGTAAACCGCCAAACCAATACCCAAAGAGGATCCCCCAGTTTGTGATATGTGTTTGATGTCTCGAATGTTTTTGTGGAAAACATGTGGCACGTCGTGGTTTCCTGGCAAGTCGAGCTTGGGAGACTTGGTAGCTTGGTGACCTTCGACATTCGAGATCTTGCATCTTAATAGGCAAGGTATATGTTGATCGTCGCACGCTTTCGTTCGTTAGTGGCCGCATGGGGAAGGCTATCATAGTGGTGCAGCTAGGTTGGCATGATGTTGGCATGGCCAAACTTAGGTTTTCGGGCCAAAGGTTACCATCTATTGTCTGGTAACCTTGGATGGCTAGGATTTTCTCCTGGGGTTGAAGGGCAACCGTTGATTGTTGCACGTCTTCGTTTTGGTAGCCGTGTAGGGAAGGCCAGCATGGTGGCATGGCTAGGTTGGCATGCCATTGGAATGGCATGGTTTGGCGTGGCCAAACTTAGGTTTTCAGGCCAAAGGTTACCATGTATCTTCGGGTAACCTCGGATGGCTAGGATTTGCTCCTGGGGTTGAAGGGAAACCGTTGATTGTTGCACGCCTTCGTTTTGGTAGCCATGTAGGGAAGGCCTGCGTGGTGGTGCGGCTAGGTGCGTTTGGCATGTGGGTCCAAGGGTTTGGAAAGCCGTTGGCACATAGTGCGGCTAGCTTGGCTAGGTGCGGTTTGGCTTGGCATGTGGGACCAAGGTTTTGGCAAGCCGTTGGCATATAGTGTGGCTAGCTTGGCTAGGTGCAGCTTGGACTTGGCATGTGGATCCAAGGGTTCTCCATGGGCGCATGAAGTGGATAGATTCGGCTAGGTGCGGGTTTGGCTTGGCATGTGGGGCCAAGGATTTACCATGGGCGCATGGCATGGCTAGCTTTGGCTAGGTGCGTGACCAAACTAGGGTTTCGGGCCAAAGGTCGTTTGGTAACCTTAGACGGCTAGGATTTTCTCCTGCTACTGAAGGGCAACCGTTGATTGTTGCATGCCTTCGTTTTGGTAGCCGCGTAGGGAAGGCCATCATGGTGGAGCGGCTAAGTTGGTCATGGGGCCATGGCGAGGTGCTTTTGGCATGGCGCGGTAGGTGTGGATGGCATGGTTTGCCGTTGGCACAGGGGTGCGGTTAGCATGGTTGGCATGCTTTGGTGCGGTTAGTGTAGCTGGCATGGTTTTTCCATTGGCACAGGGGTGCGGCTAGCATGGTTGGCATGCCTTGGTGCGGTTTGGTGTAGCTGGCATGGCTTTACATTGGCACTGGGGTGCGGATAACATGGTTGGCATGCTTTGGCGCGGTTAGTGTGGCTGGAATGGTTTTCCATTGGCACAGAGATGCGGCTAGCATGGTTGGCATGCTTTGGCGCGGTTAGTTTGGCTGACATGGTTTGCCATTGGCACAGAGGTGTGGCTAGCATGGTTGGCATGCTTTGGCATGGTTAGTGTGGCTGGCATGGTTTGCCATTGGCACATAGGTACAACTAGCATGGTTGGCATGCTTTGGATCGGTTAGTGTGGCTGGCATGGTTTGCCATTGGCACACATGGGAATTAGGGTTTGGCTTGTCGTAACCCTAATTTGAAAAAGATACCCCGGTAATTATTTATAGACACATTAAAGATTCCAATAAATGCGTCTAGTAAATGCTTATTACTTAAATGTTGTGACGTCACCGTCTACTAGGGTTTAGGGTTTTACGATTTTAACCCTAGGCTAAAAACCACCATCAACATTAAGTCCCCTGCTTAGCTCGGAACAGGTGCCTTGTTGCGAGGTAAGCATATGATGGTGACAAATAAGAACGGAATCGAGACGTAAATCATTGAAAAGATGGTCAGGAAAATTCGACTAACCTTTTTGATGGATGAAGATATTTTTTTCTTCCCGTGTTGGCGGCCCTGCGTAAGTCGTACTGAGGATGCAGACCGTGGAGATGTGAAACAAAAATTGTTGGCTTGGTCTGGTCGTACATCTCTGAGGCGAAGCGTGCGCGGTCTTGGAAGGTAAAGCATAATGGATGGCTTGGATCGTGGGGCCAAGGGGTGGCGCGGTCTTGGAAAGGCAAGCACACGTAGATAACTTGGCATAATAGGGCTATGACAATGGAGCGGGAGGTCTGGCATAGTGCGGCCATGGTAAGATGAGATGTACACGGACGACTAGGCATGGTGGGGCCGCAACAATGGAGCGGATGGCTTGGCCTGGTGCAGCCATGGCAGGGCGCGGCTCAGTGAGGTGATGCGTGCACGAACGGCTAAGCGTGGTGGGGCCGCGACAATGTCATGAGCGGTCTTGGGCATGGAAATTGGTCTTTGCGGGACCAGTTTTCTCTTTTCCTTTCTTGGCTCAAAATAGGAAATCCTTTCCTTGTTCAAACTTTCACTTACCATGTATATATAAAAGGATAGCCAGCTTCTCTTTTGTTTCACGCCTATTTATTTATTCCAGTCGTGTGGTAGCAGTAAAGCAGAGCAGACGAGCAAATCCCAGGTATGCCTTCCAACACTTCTTCTTTAACTTGTTTTCTCTTTTCTTTTGTGTTGGTGTAAACCCTAGTTGTAGGCGTACCTTTTTATGACCTTGTAGAAAATGTTGGTGTTAATCCTAGCCGTATGCAGGTTTTGCACGAGCTTGTAGTAGCACTTAGGCATGAATACCATAGTAACGTTGACCGCCCTAACTCACTGTGCAAGGTAAGCACGTGATAGTAATTGCCATGTATTCCCATGAAAACCTAGTTTTTAGGGTTTGCTCCTTGTTTTGTTGTGTCCATGTGTATGGTTCCCATGGTAGGGCGCACTTCCTTGGTTGGACAAGAATTTTATGCTGCAGGGTACGTCTTTGAAACAAACTGGCTGGCGTCTTGGGTGAAAAAATAATTTTCGTGCACTTTCTATAATAATTTCTCTTCGCATTGTTCCATTGTAGTTGTTTGGAAGGTGAAAGTAGCGTGAGAGAATCTTCATTATGATGTCACTTGAGGAAAGTTATGTTGTACCGAAAGATATTTGTAATTCCAAACCAAACGTGGCTGATGAATTCTTCACGATAGTTTCTGCCATGAGAGTCATCTTAAGCATGTGCCGATTCTTCTGACCTGTTCGGAGAGTGAGGGAGGAGATCGGTCGGTTCCTCCCTGAAATGTAATACAGTTTTTCCTTTAGAAGAAATAGTATTTCGCCTCTCTTATTGATTTCAAAATCTCCGTGAGCCCATTGTGTTCCTTTGATAAATGGATGCAATTTATGATAAGTCAAGATCTTGTGAGAGCTAGTTTGACCAAGGCGCAAATCATTGATGTTGTTGCGGATTCCGCATTACTTCAAATTAGGAAAAACATCCCGGGCTTGGTTATTTTCATCTCCAGGTGGTGTCCAGATACTCACATGGCCGTATGCAGGTGGGGAGAAATGACTATATCCTTAGAAAATATAGCCATCCTGTTGAATCTTCCCATGACATGAACCTCAACATCAAGCTGTCAGATGATGAAGAAAAAATATGTACCGCCCTGGTTGCGAAGTCGAAAGGGTTTGTTCGAAAAGAGAATGACACGGAGTGTTTCTATATCTGGTGGGTATCTCAATGGTTCCCTGGTGAGTTGGCACCGGATCAAAAGAATAGTACACTCCACGTCGTGGCATTCTTGGCTCTTTGGTTATCCCGGGATGTTTTCGATGATGGCTCCGGTAAGAAGGAGATAAGGCCGGGACTCATTAATCTTGCTATAATATGGGAGAAAGGATTCGTTCTCCCCATTGGTGGCTTGTTTCTCGGTTCTCTGTACACACACTTGGATCACCTAGCTTTGGACATGCGCGCTTCAAATGGTTACATGAAAGTGGACTCGTATGTTCACGTTGCTTTTCTCCAGGCGTGGCTATGGGAGCATTTTGAAAAATACTCTCCTAAACCGTTGGCTTCGCTTCCCGCATCTTGGGGGGGGGGGGGGGGGGGGGGTTAGAGAATACTTCGCTGGTCGAATAGGCGTCCAAGGTCTGGCACAAACCTGTCTAATTTCCTCGATAATTTGTGTGCCTTTAATTTTTGTCCATGGGCCCCGGTGTGTTCATCCATATTCCAGGTCAATATTTTTGCTTTTGATCCAAACATTTCTTTGCTTTCCGACGAAGGGAACCTTGGCGTCGGAGAGATTGTATTCATGTGAAGTTGCACATCTGGTTATATACCGTCTTTCTTTCGAGGATCATGTCAATCAATCTCTTACAATATTGATCGGGCAGCTCGGCATATGGGTTTCGACCAAGGGGTACTCTTGGTCCCTCTCGTTCGTCAACTGGCAGCTAAAGAGGACTCATTACCTATCGTTGTTGATGCTAGCATTCTTGCGCCAGGCTAAAGCCTCCCTTTCTTTCTTTCGGAACGAAATCCTTCGACTACCTCCAAGTATAACGCATTCTGGCAGAGTGAATTCCTCGTTATCTAGGAATTTGTGAAAGTCGCAGTGGAGAACACTCGTGGTAGACCTTCTGCCTCGCTTTTAGAAAAGCATCCGTTGTTGAGAGATACTTCTTTAACCAAAAGAAAACCCGTTGGTCCAGTCACGAACGGTCCCCAAGCGAAGGAGCGAAGGTCTAAGAATCGTGCACGTGGTTTTCAGTCAGATTCCACAGCTCTACCGACTTTTAGTTCATCCAACATGCGGGTACGTATTTTTTTTCCTCTTGGCTTCAGCTAGATCATGTATATCCTTGTTTATTTTTTGAGAATACATTGTGTATCTCGTCCAGGGTTTCGGCAACATGAACGCCTTTGCCAAACTTGCAAGCAGTCAGAAAACCTTGTTTTTCTAGACGGAGGGTGGCGGTGTCGAGCCTATCCATGGTGATGAGGAATCCAAGAAGGATGAAAGTTCAGAGTCTGGCGATGGCGAGAGTAAATCTTCCGATAGCGGTGCTGAATCTTCCTCTAGTCGGTTTGACAGCAAATCAATGATCCTTTTCCACTCCTTTCTTCTTCTTTCTTTCTTCCTTTTTTTTTTGAGAGTGTCTAAGTCGTGATATCACAGAGTGATGCCGGTTCTGAAGCTGAACTCGATAAGGGAACCGGTGTAGACGCGGCTTCGTCTCCAGCCGTGTTAGCCAATCCTGGTAGCTTTGAAACAGAGGCCGATCAAGACGAAAGCGTTGTTGTGACTCGGACGACGGAGATTGCTCATGTGAACTCCGGTGCAATTATTGTTAGGGACCCTCTGTCGGTTACTGACGCAGTTGCATGCGCCACCTTTGTTCCTCCATATCATGTTCCTTATCCGAATGATGTGTTGATTGGGGGATTTAGCGTGACAATTAATCATGAGGTGTTATACACCAAGATATGGGAAATCCATAGTCATATTGCCACAACCAAGAAAATTACTAGTCGATACGCGCTGGTCAAGCGTATGGAGGAAATCTTGTCTTCGATCGACGACATGCGCAGCGTGACTGGTCACACAGTTTCTGAGGATGTAATTTCAAGCTGGCGGTTTCATCGCGACATGTGCATGGAGTTCGAGTTCAATGCTCCTTGGTTCGTTAACGGCTTATCTGAGGTTGAAAAGTTGCCGGTATAAATAGTCGAAGGTCCATCCGCAGATATGGTGAAGAAACAGGAAGCGGAATTCAAAAAATTGTGCAAGCAACTGAAGTTGAAAAGGGCGGCTCTCCAGAGTACGAAGGAGGCCTTTGTTAAGAAGAGCAAGCCGTTGTTGGAAAACTTTCCTTGAATACATCTCTGTCTTCTGAACTCTTTTTTTTTATATATCTTTTTTTTTTTGAAAGGCAAATGAAAACGCCTGGTTTATGGTTTTGATTTTGATTTTGATTTTCTGGATTTATTTTTTTGGGTTGATAGATAAATGTTACCTTGACGGTTTTGGATTATTCTTTTGAAATAAGATGTTTAGGATTGAATTGTTTTGGAATGAATTGTTTAGGATTTTTTTTTTTTTGATTGTGATTGAAAGTGGCGCAAATATCCCAGGGAAACCATGGAAACGTGTGTTGGTAGATGACATAGAATGAAACATAACATGGCTATCGGTCTTATCATTCTTGTGAAACTTGAAAAAGCAAACCATGTATTTTGTCTAGGTAAGACTTACTCGGTTTCTTAGGTCTTCTGATGAAAAGTAAGCCTTTCGGGTGTAGGACCGAGCTTTATGAGAAACGCGGCCGTGGGAAGTCCTCAGTCATTACTGAGCTGTCATTAACCGAGTCGTTGACCCTCGGGCGGATCGTTTTGCTTTCAACCTCTGGGAAGTCCCCAGTCATCCCTTGTCGTGTCATGACTGATAATTGATTTATCGGGTAACTGAGTCGGAGTGGATCGTCTTCCTCTGCCATCTTAGCGTCTGGGTCGAAGAACGAGATTGACGGATGAAAATTGACATTGTATCCGAAAGATCGAACCTCCCACTGTGGTCGCCAATTGTTTGTAGGTGAAAATAGTTTTTGTTGATTTCGGTAATTTAGAGTATACGGGTGAGAAATAATTTAAACTCTGAACAATGTACTGCAAGGGAGTACTTTAAGTTCGAGAGATCAATCTGTACAAATCCAGCCTAAACCAAGAAATGGCCGTTCCGGACTTGTTTCGGTCACAAAGTGGAGGAGAATGGGTTGGTTTTTGGGAGGGAAGCAAGGAAAGTGAAAAGGAAGTGATTTTCAAAACCCATTGTTGAGCGATTACAATTACAATTATTTCTTCTAAATAAAATAAACTCAATAAATTTATATAATATAAGAAGTGATATTATTCATTATTGACTTAACTCGTAAATACAAATTAGAATAAATTAATTTACAAGAAGTTAAATGAAATAAACAAATTTCAAGAAATATTTCAGGTAGGTCATACAATAATGAAATTGATTTTTTTCATTGACCTTTTAATTAAAAAAAAAATATTTAAAAATATTAACAGACAAATATTATCTTGTTTCTATATTTATCATTTTTAACACCTACTTGAGACACTTTCATACGATAATATATATGAAAACATTATCGAGTTATCTTTTAATATTTTATTTGAGAATTATTTTATTCGAGTTTTACTAACCAACCAAGGCTTTGTACGAATCTTAAGTATGTTGTCTTAATTTCATTTTATTTTCAAAAAGAAAAAGAAAAGAAGATAATACGAGTATGTTTGTTTGACGTTTTCTAGCAAAAAAACATATTCGAAAACCGGTTAAAAGGTAATCAAAGAATAAACAATGATTTGAACGCACATAAACTAAAACAACAGGACAGGGAACTAGAGCAGATAAACTTCAAACTTCTGAGGATAGTATCAACAACAAAATCTCATTGAAATCTAACTTCAGTGAAAAAATCCCAAATATATACAAATAATAAACCCAAATAAAAATTTTACATTCAAAAAGAATAAAACAACCACTTTGAAACCATGTTCAAATCTAGGAATCAACATTTATGCTTGGAACGTGTAGGTAAATCTCTCTGTTTTTACTGTTTGATTCATCATAGAAACCATTTTCCTTGTTCATGTAAGTTTGTTCTCAATTTTCTTTTCAAGATTTTCTTTTTACTTTTTAGCTCTAGTATGGATCCTCCTTGTGACCAAAATTCTCTTAGGATTAGATTTGTGGATGATTCATGTGCTAGAATTTTTGATAAGATTACATATAAAGGGTTTATTTTAGAAAGGAAATTGGATTTTTCTAGTGGACATGATGAGGATTTAACTTGTTTCAAAAAGTTCAATCTTGGAAATATCTTTGATGGTCTTGGTCAAGGTTTTGATAGAAAAAGGATTCATTTTTATATTTTTGTCCTTTTAAACAGTATCAAAATCTAGATATCTTTTTCACCCAGGAATTGTTGATTTTGGTCTTTTTAACCAATTTTGTGTAGAAAATAAAATATGCAGAATGAAACTAGGACTAGGAATAAAAGAGACACAAATCAAAATAGAGAGAGATTACTTTAGCTTTGGGATGGAATTCTGAAGGATGGTCATCACTTTGAGATTTCGAACCATACAAAACAAAGTTGCCAGTATCCTCCAGCTTTGCATACTTGTATCTGGGGTATTAAGTCATTCTCTTCCTGATCTGGCAATGTCCGCAGTACCAATCTTCCGCCGTCGGTAAAGATAATCGTGGATGGCTTGTAGTTGTTCCTAAAGCTTGCCCAGTGCAGATTGCTAGATGAATAGTCCATCCTTTGGATCCCAATCACATACCTGTCTTCTGGACAAATTGGTGAAGAAGTTTAACAAATCAGTCTAAAAACCCCAAAAGCAGCCATTTGAGACTCCCAATAATCAATTTTGGTTTTACTAACAACAAAGGATAAGTAACTAATCTATTGAAGAGTATAACTAAGAAATGTCTTTTTTTTTTTCGTTATAAGATATCACACGTTTATTGAAACACTTGAAACATATATTTTTACTAACAACCATTTTTTTTCTTCAATTAATTATTATAATATATTTTTACACACATTTGTGATTGGGATATCACACGTATCACATATATTTACCACATTTGTATACATATTCGTAAAAATTTAAAAAAATCTATTATATATTTAATAAAATAAACTCAATAAATTTATATAATATAAGAAGTGATATCATTCATTATTGACTTAACTCGTAAATACAAATTAGAATAAATTAATTTACAAGAAGTTAAATGAAATAAACAAATTTCAAGAAATATTTCACGTAGGTCATACAATAATGAAATTGATTTTTTTCATTAACCTTTTAATTAAAAAAAATATTTAAAAATATTAACAGGCAAATATTGAGTAAATCATATCTTGTTTCTATATTTATCATTTTTAACACCTACTTGAGACACTTTCAAACGATAATATATATGAAAACATTATCGAGTTTTTTTTAATATTTTATTTGAGAATTATTTTATTCGAGTTTTACTAACCAACCGAGGCTTTGTACGAATCTTAAGTATGTTGTCTTAATTTCATTTTATTTTCAAAAAAAAAAAAAAGAAGATAATACGAGTATGTTTGTTTGACGTTTTCTAGCAAAAAAACATATTCGAAAACCGGTTAAAAGGTAATCAAAGAATAAACAATGATTTGAACGCACATAAACTAAAACAACGGGACCGGGAACTAGAGCAGATAAACTTCAAACTTCTGAGGTTAGTATCAACAACAAAATCTCATTGAAATCAAACTTCAGAGAAAAAACCCCAAATATATACAAATAATAAACCCAAATAAAAATTTAATATTCAAAAAGAATAAAACAACCACTTTGAAACCATGTTCAAATCTAGGAATCAGCATTTCTGCTTGGAATGTATAAATAAATCTCTCTGTTTTTACTGTTTGATTCATCATAGAAAACATTTTCCTTGTTCATGTAAGTTTGTTCTCAATTTTCTTTTTAGGATTTTCTTTTTACTTTTTAAACTCTCCCCCCCCCCATTAGGTCAAGAACATTGACATTTACGGTGTTAATGAATTACAGATATGAAGATCTTCATACCATAACATGATAAGGGTTAATGAAGTTCAGAAGCACATGGACATTTCCGGTGTTCAACATTATGTAATCAACAGTGCTAAAATCGTTTTTTCTCAAAGAACGCCCCCAGCAAGACCAGGTAAAGGAGTTACAAATACATGTGAAAATTTATTCCAGAAGCTTACTCGATTCATTCAGATTTTATTCTTCGGGTTGTAATGTAAATTTCTCATTCAAAATCCCCTATTAATTAATTTAACGAGCTTTTCTGAAAATCCTTCATTAGTTTTAAACTTTCTTTTAATATGAGCTTTTCCCCAAATTTTTGCTTCAATCAATAAAGTTAAATATATTGATCTCGTTAGAACAATAATAAATAACCTTGAATGCTCCCGATCAATATCAAGTTAAAATCAGAGATTTACTTAATAAAGTGCTTTTGTATATTAAAACAAGTATAACAAAAAAAAATTGAACTATTATTTTAAGAAAATCTTTAAAAAAAAAAACAAGATAGATCTCAATGAATCTTGAAATTACCAAACAAGATATACTCCAAACCTTTAAATTCAATTTCTTTTCCTTTACCTTCCGATTTGAAATATGACCTACAAGATCTTACAATAACCTTGCTCTAGGTACTAATTGTTAAGTGCTTCGTGACAAGGAGGGTTTACTTCGAGGGTAACTCCTAAAATCTCAAATGATTAAGTTACATTAAAATCAAGCTCTGCAAGAAAATCTCTCAAACACACATATTCATTCCATAACGAATACAACATACACAATCCCATTCTATAAGGTTCTTACATAATTTGTTACTTATAACTATAACCTCTAATCCTATGTGACCTCTGAAATAAACAATACACAATACATAGCAAAAGAATTTATGTGTATCCTCAATTCCTTGAGCAGAGCATCACAAGGAACAAGATGTATATGAGCTTTCCTTTTATGGGCAATATTGACATTTTCTACAATTTTTATAAAGTCAATCCCTTTTTTCAAAATTTAAATTCCCACACCATTATCCTTCTCGTATCCGTTCTTTCCCTCCTAATAACAACACTCTAAAAATGGATAGCCAATTGTATTCCAAGTTTTAATTTTTTTAATTTGAATTTGAATGTAATAAACATTTAACAACCATTATACACACCAAAAACTAATGAATTCTTCGGAATATGTACACCGAAAAGTCCACTCTCAATCAGGGAAGGGCCTATGATGAGCTAATTGCGGTTGTAGCTCGTCCCTCAACTTATCCAATGGCCACACACAAAAACAGGCATACATATTTGCTTGATTATTATTTTTAGCCTAGTAAGTAAAGAGATAGTATCCCACTTTCATTATCAGCCCCTATAAAACTTAACTGATCGAAAACTTTACTAATAACCAATCCCACTAGCAAGTGATGCAGATGTGTTGTCTTCCACTAGGGGTGAGCATGGGACGTTTTTTACTTCATCTTTATCCATTTCAATACATGACGGATTCCAAATTTTGCATCTGCATCCAATCCAACATCAAACGGATTTGCATCCAATAAATGCATTGATGGATGGATAGGATGCGGATGATCCGATGGATCTCATTTATAATTAAAATTTTAAACTAAAAGACTAAAACTAACAAAAATGACTTGAATAATGACCGATCAGGGAATAAAAAAAGAAGAATATGATTTAATTTTGCATTTTAAGCTCTACAAGTTTGATCGAAGAAAATGATGAAAATTATAAATCGACTATATGGTGGACTATTGAAAAAACATAATTAACATCATATTTTATAAAAATCTAATAAGTATTTTAAATCTAACGGATGCGAATGACCAACGTATTTTTAAGAGTGCATCCGCATCAAATCCAAAATCCGTCGAATCCTAAAAGTTGCATCCGCATCCAATCCATTAGTGAATGGTCCGAGAATCCATCCACAAAAATATGGTTGGGCCAGATGGAAACCGCGGATTTTGGGCCAAATGCTCACCCTTATCTTCTACTACCAAGACACTAGACACATAAAATTTTGAACCAACATTAGCCAACCGCCTATGTGATTTGCTTCAATATAAACTATTTCGGCTTTCGAGCGTTTATGTAGTCCATGGCATGCCATCCTACCCAAGGAGAAGTCTTGGGTCTGTCCCTATTGGAAAGTTGAGTTATAAAGGTTACTGATTTAGGGTCATTTGGAAGATGTTGATCAAGATAGAAGGTCGTGCAATTTTTATTAGGGTACATTCACCGCCTTAGTTTTGTATTTTGTATTGTATTTACATGTTGTTACTTGCAGGAACTCAACGAAAAATTATAATGAAGATATATTGGAAATGATGAAACACTTGGACTTGGAAAAAATACATGAACATGAGACGTTTTTCACTCAAACATTGATGTCCTTAATGGCCGCCTATAAGCAGGTTCCATCGGTCCTTAATCGTAGCTTATGAGTATTGCATAGATTACATAGAAAAATGTAACATGCATTGCGTGTCAACTGTAATTAGCAAGTAAAGAATAAACATTATACAAGATTCAACAACGCAGTTACAAACTAAACCAAATTTAGTATCAGAATCGATTACCCGATTTGCTCAAAATCGAATGATAACCGGACGATTGATTGAAACCTCGGAATAACCCTGAATCGAATTCATAAATTTCCAAGGTTTTTATTTTGTGGTTACTTGATTCATGTTTTTTCCCCAACTCAAGCGCTAGTACTCAAGCAAGGCGTCTAGAGGCATTGTGAAAATATGAAGGATGCTTCCATTTATAGATGATTGAGGGTCCACTATCTTAGCCGAGATGTATATTTCTCTGATATCACATGCGTGGGTTCGACAGACATCAAGGGTCTATAGGGTCTGCTTGAGGTAAATATGACAATACATATCCTTTGACTTAAATTAGTCAAAAATAAATTTAGCAAGTAACTAAGTTTCAGCATTGGTGGTATACACATTTGCACATTAGTATACCTAGAATTTTAGACAACACTAAAAAATATTTACATCTTTGTCGTTTCTTTCGAGCTCGTAAGACAAATTCAACATTGGTTTCATCTTTAAGTCGATACCGATTGACAACCCAAACTAAATCTATAAATTCTTGTACTTGTTTTCTTATAGTTTGACATCGACAAAATATCTTAATTGCATCACGGTTATTCGGGTTACCGGTATTTGTACCGAAGTTTTCACAAATTCTGCTTCAATAGCTCAAACTCAATAAACCATTTTGCGTCGTTCTGCACCCTTAGAAGGATAACATACTAAAAGGTTTCTAACAGAGTCATTGCCCACCCGAACTACAGCCTTTTGATGAAAATAGCCGTTATCGACTTTAAAAGGTCGACCGGCTGTCTCAACTTTAGATGACCAGCGTCTCTAACAGAGTTGAGCCTCCGCCTTCCCTATGCCGAGCGTCTCAATTTGTTACGGGATGGGCAATCTCTCGGATTTGAGAGGTGGCCCATCCTTTTTTGCCCTTGCCTACCCATTGTCATTGCTCTTACCGTTGATAAAAAAAAAAAAAGACTTCATCGAGATAACAATATAGATAGAGAGTGGATCCCCAATTCAAGTAAAGAGTGTGACTATGATATTTACTCAGCTCTTCTTATTCTTGAAGCCTCAATTCCTCTCTCTCCCAGAGAGTATGAAGAACACCTCCACATGACCCTCTACAGAACTTACTGCCAATTTCAAAACCCTAAATTACATTCTCTGTGCCCTAGATGTTTCTGCTTTTCGTCAATCCTCCCTTCTTCTTCATCTATAGAACTCAAGGAAGAGTATTGTTTTAAACCTCCAGAGTCCAGACCATCTCTCAAAAAACCCTAACAAACCCAATGAGTCTAAAAACCTCAAATCAAAGAAACAAAAACCCTAGTGTAAACCACATTCATCACTTAACACAACTGATTTCAAACCATTACATTCAGATTTAATGTAGTCCAGATGTTAGACCAATTGGTTTAAGAGAACCGAAGTATTCGCCTTTTGGTCCATCGAGTATGGACTGGTGTTTGTGTGCCTGTTATTGATCCAATTGTTAAATCCATTGATGATGGAAATGAAGGGGAGGTCAATTTGGAAGAGAAGACGTACTTGGAAAGCCATTAAGTGATGCTGAGAGGAAGATTTTAGTTGATAAATGTCGGAGGATTAGAACTAAACGTCAAATTAACTTGGGTAAGTTGGGGAGTTTACTGCATTTTGTGGGATTTTGTTGTTTGTTCTGTCATTGCTTACTGTTCTATTGATGCGCAGGAAGAGATGGCTTTGCTCACAACATGCTTAACAATATCCATGATAATTGGAAGACTTGTGAGGCTGTAAGGATACAATGTTTAG
The DNA here is from genome assembly GCA_023529315.1 of Papaver bracteatum. Lineage (NCBI taxonomy): Eukaryota > Viridiplantae > Streptophyta > Magnoliopsida > Ranunculales > Papaveraceae > Papaver > Papaver bracteatum. The sequence continues at coordinate 412,149 of JAJJWX010005187.1, read as the reverse complement.
GTGTTCCTGCTGTCGATATGAAAAACGTGTACAACCAACTCGAGGTATTTTACTTATATAATTGATCGACCAAGTAAAGGATGGTTCTTATGCCACTTTATTGTGTAGGGTGTTCCTAAAGAATGATAATTGCGGGTACTGACAAAAGAAAAAGAAAACCGTAAATGTAGGGGGAATATGGAATTTGCTAAACTGTCGTTAATTGTTTTTCAGAAGTATGATTGCTATGTTATCCAGGATGATTGAGCTCGGATTGGTTTAGTGATACATTCAACAAAATTTAGAATTTATTTCGCGTAAATACTAACTAAACAGTGACAAAATATAGTTGCAACTGTACTATTGAGGATTGCCTACCACCTGCTGATGATGATGGTTTGAAGTAGAATATTTTCATATGCCCATAAGGCATTTGAAGTAGGTTAGGTATTATTTTGAACCACTTCCCAAATAATTAAATTTAGAGGTAAAAGGGAAAGAGACAAGATGGCAACTTAGGAAAAGCAAAATGAAAACTGGACCAACTGCCTTGAGTCGTTGGCTAAATTGGACCACAAATTCCCTGTGCTGTTTTGAATATAGTAGCCCTAAGTTTCCGCAGTGATCATTGATGATCTATGGTTATTGGCCTCTAGCTTTTGCTGTTCTGAATGCGATTCTCAAGTTAATATGATCTGTTGAGGATTGTTATTGCTTACAGTATGCTTTTTCCAGTAGTGGATTGCCTTATATGTAGCTGAAGTTGGACTTTGCAGCTCAGTAATGGTGTGACTTTGGTATGCAGGACAGAGCGAATGAGATATATAAGAAGGTGGGACATCAGAAGTCCATTAGAGGAAAAAATCAAGATGCAATGTTGGCTGCATGCCAGTATATAGCTTGTCGTCAAGAGGATAAACCTCGCACGGTGAAGGGTAACCCTTAGCTTAAATGCGACATGGTTTGTATCCAATGGAGCAACAAAGAAGGAAATAGCGCGAAAGAGTACATTGTGAAACAGATGGAGTCAGAGTCCGGCCAGTCAGTTCCATTTACTGGTATAAATATGCTGGAGACTTTTTGGTGAGTTGTCTGGTATCTCAGTTTTCTCCCTATACTACGGTGGTGAGATCTCTGCAATGATGCTAATTTCCTGAAGCTGCATAGGTGTTTCTGTTCCCATCTTGGCATGACCAACAAAGCCGTTAAAGCTGCCCAAGAAGCAGTTCAAAAGTCAGACTCGATTGACATAAGGTAATATAGTTCTGTGTTTTCCTTGAGTTTGCGTGACAGGGCCAAATTAGCAGTTGTAATCGCTATGATTTTAGGGTCTTTTGTTTTCCTTTTAATTTCTTCATTCGTATGTTTATGTATCCTTATTCCCAACTGACTTCACCGTTTCAGAAGTTTGAACTTGGAACCGTAGATACAACGTAGCTTAGATATGGTAGAACAATAAACAATTTTCTTCACTAAATCAACTATATAAACCAATATGGACTAGGATAATTTAGTCTATGTTATAGCGTTAGAGATATAAACTGTTATGGAGAAGGCGAATTTGGTCTGCTACTTAAAGACTTACTGTATCATCGTTGTGCTCCAGATCTTGTTATGGAAATAATGGAAGTTATCGATAACTTGCAGGAGGAGTTCTATTTCAGTAGCAGCTGCTGTTATTCACTTAATAACCCAGCTATCTGATGAGAAGAAATTACTCCGAGGTCTGGGTAGCAGCAGGCACTCAGTTTCCTTCTGTTACTTCTAGAATCTTCTCTTACTCTCTTTTGTGGGGTTATTAATTCCTCAAATCATTTGTGTGTAGATATATCCATGGCAACTGGAGTTGTTGAGGGTACCATTAGGAACTCATATGAAGATCTCTATCCCTACGCTGTTAGGTTAATACCTACCTGGTATGCAAAAGAGGAGGAAGTTATGCAGCCCTTGAAGGTTATCTTATAAAATTGATAACCTTCCCATTGACCAGGTTAGTTGGTTGATTATTCATTATGTGAAACTGAAACTGGCTGCCCATAAAATTGATGTTGATGATAAGTGATAACCCTCAGTCCAGATTTTTCTTTTATCAATGGAATGTTCCTTGTATGTTCCATCTTAGAGTGGAACTTAGATGTCAGTGGTTGAGGCCTGAGGGAGATGCTGTTATGATCAATATTGATGGTTCTTGGAGAGATGACATGGGGGGGTTTTGGTGCTATCATTAGGGATAGTCCCGGGTCTTGTTTAATGGCGGTTGCTGGTTCTGGTATGGCCATTTCTATTCTTGGTCATGAATTACAGGAAATTCAAGTTGGTCTTATGGCTGCTGTGAGTAGGGGTTTCAGGAGGGCTCATCTCTGTCTGGATTCTTTGGCTGCTGTTGTCCTGCTCAACAGTAATGATCCAGACACATTGTTAAGTTGAGAAGGCACTGGTTAGCTGGGCTGTATCCCCTTCTGCTTTGGAGGTTCTTGACTGGGAAAGGTTTGGAGACGAGTTTGCTGGTATTCTCCATGATGATAGTAGTCGGATGGTTTATTCCGCCTGTAATTTCTGTTTGCTTTGTGTTGCAGTCTAGGTTTCTCTAGTCTGCGTGTCTGTTTTTTCTTTTCTTTGTTGGGTTAGAGGCCCTTAATCCCTGCTGAATGTGTCGAAAAAAAAAAAAAGATTCTCTGATGAGTGATGAGCTTGTCCTCTCCTTTCTCTTCATGAAGACACTTTCTGAAGGCTTGAACTCAGTTGCTTTATTGTAAGGTCACAGATTTCAGTACATCTTTATTTCATTCTTTCTTTTCGGTTGTTCTGTATCGGACTTGTATGCCATCAGAGCTCTTATGGTTGGTAGGTACCATATGGTCCTTGCTCTGCAATAATTTAGTAGAGCAAGAAACAGGATAGGCTATGCCTGTGCCAAATGATAAATTCACATTTCTAGAATCTTAGTTCTTGTTCATCTTTCAAGACAAATTACATAATGGAGAATAGCAGGTTAGTTGAACTTTATCAATTGCAGGAAATTTGAGTTGTTACAGTTTGAGCCAGTGGCAGGGGCAGGGAAATATTGAAGTGCAAATTATATTTTTGCCCAGAGAGTCTGCAACAATGTTTGCTCTGCTGGGAGTGACACCCAAGATTCAACATTAGAATAAAGCCTAATAGTTTCTTTAATGATCTTACTAGCTATCCATCTGGTGACACTAGTCACACTACCACTACCACTACCATTATCCCCTCTCCGAGCACAGATGCTGTGCTTTGTGCTTGATTGCCCATTCCAAGACCCTCTGCGTGTTCCTTTGTCCAGAACCAGAACTGACATGCATCTTGCTCCACAGCATTGCGCAACAAGAATGACTTGATCAAATCCCAATCCAGCAGGCTATGGATTCTTAAAGTATTGCATCAAAGTTAACACTTGAACTGCCAAGGGACTTCAACAACAGGCCTAGATAATGAAGAAGCAGAAATGGGGTCATGTATTGGTGCATCTTATAAAAGGCCACGGCAGATTCAGGGTGCTTCTTCAATCAGAATTGAGGGCTTCAAGAACAAAATCAAATCAGACAAGTACTGGTGTATTTTATAGAAGGCCATTATTTGTATGATTTAAGGTTACAAATCTAACTGGAATTTAGGATTCAGTTCAATCAAAATTTGGGATTTGAAGAATAGGAGTCAAATCAGACAAGCAAAAGATGAAAATCAAAATAGAATTAAAGATAAAACTGTGAATGTTTTTCATTAGATGAATCATCTCAGAACACACAGTTCAACCATACCAAAATTAAAAGACAGAACCTACTAAAACCCATAGATCTAAAACCTCCAACACATTTACACAGAAAACCCCAAAAGATAAGAAGAGAAATTGAACAAAATCCTTCATTAATCAAGCACGTTCACCTCTAATTCTCCTTGCAAGTTGAATATCCTTTGGCATAATAGTGACCCTTTTAGCATGAATTGCACAGAGATTAGTATCTTCAAACAAACCAACAAGATAAGCTTCGGCTGCTTCCTGTAAAGCTGCAACTGCTGAACTCTGGAACCTCAAATCAGTCTTGAAATCTTGAGCAATCTCACGAACTAATCTCTGAAATGGGAGTTTGCGAATCAACAGTTCAGTACTCTTCTGGTATTTCCTGATCTCACGAAGAGCGACGGTTCCTGGCCTGAATCTGTGGGGTTTCTTCACTCCTCCGGTTGCTGGTGCTGATTTCCGGGCTGCTTTTGTTGCTAATTGCTTCCTTGGGGCTTTTCCTCCGGTGGATTTCCTTGCTGTTTGCTTGGTACGAGCCATTGCTGAAGATGAAAATTAAGTAGACCTGAGAAATTAGGATTTCAGAGAGAAAATTGTGAGATTGATTTGTGAGGAAGATGGATTTGGGAATGGGGATTTATAGATGAAAAGAGTAAGATTTGGGCGGGATTGTGTTTTCTCTTTGGGTTCTTATCGACGGTTGATAATAAATTGAAAGGTTCATGCGGATTACGATCTTTGTTCGGCTTTTTCAATGGCTTAAAAAGTGTCATGCGGATTTTTATCAACGGTTGATATTAAGTTGGATGGTTTCATCCGGATTGTGGAGTTGGGTGAAAATTTTGGCGGAGTTTGAAAGTGAAAACTCTAAAATTAAATATTTGAACAGAATTGGGAGGGGCGCGATATTTTAAGTTTTCGACCCAAGCATCATCAGAGAGGGAGTTCAACTCGGAGCTAATGTGCTGGATGAAATAAGAAGAACAAGAAGTGCAAGAGGTGCACTTTAGCGCAATTTTAGTACGTTAGAAGATGAATGCATCAGGAATTATGTTTTTTTTATTAATCATCCCATCGTTGATGGTGCACTGCAGGCTACTCCGTTTAAGGGACGTGTTTTACAAAAATTTGAAGAACAAACAATGAACCTGAACAATCGTTATGCGTTGATGTTGGAGGCGCGGTTTGTTGTAATTTTTTTTAAGAATGTTAACAAGTATAATCCAATTTACTCCCTCCGTTTCAGGAAAAGTGTTACTTTCACTTTTTCAATTTGGCCTATTTTTAGGCCAAATTGAAAAAGTGAAAGTAACATTTTTTCTGAAACGGAGGTAGTATATGTTTTAGTTTCTTAATTTTTAAAAGCAAAAAACTTTAAAAGAATATTTTAATTTATCAAACAAAAGTGCAATTATATTAAAGCACGATTCAATAAAAGTTCGAGTACATTAAAAGGAATTAGCATCTATCAAACTAACGATTTCCAAAGATATATTCTCTTATTTGATTGATCCTCCTAAACTTACTAGCTTGAATCTGAGATGGTGGTTGAGTAGCATCAGATGATTCATAACCTTGATATAGTACCAGAAATGGCTGAATTGGATGAGCAGGTGCTTGGAATGGGTGAAATGTTGAAGTAGTTGTTGGGGTTCAAATTGCAGATTGCCTAAATGCATCCATATTTACGCCACCACCAGAAGTAAGTACAGGACCTTGGGACATGTAACCAGTAGGAGTCTGGAAATGAATATCCATCATCTCCAACTCATCCTGCTGGTGGTGCTACCTGAGTCTCTTATATTAAATTTGGAGTGGAATGACGACTTCTACGCCCTCGAAGACTTCCACGACTTCTTAGACTGCTACTACCAAGGGACATGCCATCATGACCTAAACTCACTTGAGAACTTGTTCCTAGTATAGCAAGATCAAAACACGCAACTACAATCCCAATGAAGTCTTCAAGTCGTTAACCTACTGGGTTTTGGAAAAACCTAAGGTTAAAGGAGAATCGACTCTAGTCGCAACTAGTATCACACATGAGGTGTGGGGATTGGGTTTCCCAGTTGCTAGAGTTCTCCTTTATATAGTCTTCAAATCAGGGCTTGCAATCAATGTTACCTTGGCAACAAAGAATTCAATATTCACCGTTAGATGAAAACCTGATTAGATTCAAGCTAATATCTTTCAACCGTTAGATCGAACTTAGCTTGTTGCACACAAAAGAAAAGTGACTTCAATTAGATATGAGTAACCGTACCTAAACGTGTACACCTTGTTGGCTCAACAATAATTAACCGAAGTTAACCATATGATCACTTTCATATCAACCATATTCATCTTAACCATAACTAGTTCAAATGACTCAAATGAAACTAGTTCTAGAGTTGTTCAATTTTTTATATTCTCATAGAAGTATACAAGACACAATTGAAGCAAAATCGGTTTTGATTCACTCGAATCAATTCATGAACATTATAACGACGGTTTGCAAAAGATTGCATTCCTTATTATATAAATGTAAAATGTATTAGTTCATGAACAAACCGATTTTAGAACATAACCTACTCTAGTGTGCAAAAGGGTACGCATACCTAAGTGGTCGGACTAAGTTTGGGTTCGCCAGTATGCAAACGTGTACGCATACCTTCCAAACTCAATTGAATTTTTGGAACTTGAAACTCACGCCAGTACGCATACCGGTATGCATACTAAGTTCCCGGACTTTTATTAACCAACTAGTACGCATACGGGTATGCATACTATGGTTCCCGGACTTGGAATAACTTGCAACAGTTAGCATAGAAGTACGCATACTATGTTATATCCAATCATGGTTAATTGTTCAAAACTCCCATTTCAATCATTGAAATATTCTTGGAAAACGACAATATCTGTCACACACAAACTATTAGCTTTAAAGCAATTTTCAAGTGATCGAATGATCAATACGAAACATTTAGAGTCTACATCAAATGACAGTTTCACACAAATCATGTAAGATGTTACAAGGAGATTTTCACATGATCATCTTTTGACTTTCGTCAAGAATATAAGATGAACTTGGTTAAAGCGAAAGCTTTCCAACACATATTTCGAGAAATGTGTAAGCGAGTTAAACTCAGCTCGAAATATCAAATGTGTATAATCGAAGTCTATATAGCTATACGACTTTTGTCTGAAATAGGAGATATATAGATAGACTTTTGAGTGATAGATGAGTTCAAGTCTCCACATACCTTTTGTTAATGAATTTCTACAAGCTCTCCTTAGTAGTTCTTCGTCTTCATTCGATGAACGCCGTGAAGTTTAATGCTCAACTACACTTTCTATCCTATTCCGAGACTTAGCTATAAGTATACTAGAAATCAAGACTTATAGTTTTGGCAACTAAACTTGACAACAAGCTTGAGATAGCAACGCTTGCGATTTCGACCGAGCAGTGCTCTAACAATCTCCCCCTTTGTCAATTTTAGTGACAAAACTATCAATACATATGGAATACAAAATAAATAAACATTGTAGCTCTCAGTACAAATGCTTGATTTCCTTGGTTCTTCAACATTACTCGAAATCTTCGTCACTTCCAAGTACTCCAGTGATTCTGAATGTGTTCAACTCATCATCATAGCTGTTGAAGATCCGTATCTATAACAATGATAAAACAATTGCTCTCAATCATTGTTATACAGTGTCATAGTATTATTACACAACATCAAAGTATAATTGTATCACAACTTTGACAATAATACTATGGTGATATGTGTCACTCACCCTTAGTCAATACTTCATCTCACATGAAAACCACTCCCCCTTACATAATGATCCGTAAATCATATGTATTTGTAGTATGAACTACACATTAATTCTCTCCCTTTTTGTCTATATAAATTGGCAAAGGTACTAAAACTAGTGGGATCATAATGAAATTATCATGGAGATACTTCATGAATAAAAGAGAACATATCAACTTTGTTTCGATGATTTCACATAGTCGAAACTTAGTGTATTCATCAAGGAGTTCATAAAGATACAAGAAAACTCCTACAGTATTCCACGGCCGCACTCCCCACAAAGATAAGGCAATTAAGCACAAGTTCGATTAAGAACTCTCCACCATAAAATGTTATTCCCGAAAGAACAACAAGAGTCAACTTACTTTTATAAGAAAAAAAGGATATAATTGAATACTTTGATACCTAACATAATTGTTATCTACGTAGAAACAAATGTGAAATTGAAACAACACTACACTGATGTTTTAAGCCTTGATTGCCAGATATGAATGAGTCCAGGGGCAAAAGTCTAGAAAACTAATGAACCAAAACAACACTAATAGACTGCCCTAAGTGTTGAAATATAACAGTATCTAAAGGTTTGGTGATAATATCAGCCAATTGTTGTTCGGAAGGCACAAATTCCATATTGATGATACCATTTTCATAGAGATCTCTAATAAAATGATACGTTATGTCAATGTGCTTAGTTCTTGAGTGCTCAAAAGGATTCCCAGTGATGCAAATTGCACTTGAGTTATCACAAAAGATCTTCAATACACCAGTGTCAATTCCATAATCAACAAGCATTTGTTTCATCCATAGAAGTTGAGTACAACATGAACCTGCAACAATGTATTCTGATTCGCACATAGACATGGATTGTGAATTTTGTTTCTTGCCATGCCACGTCACAAGATTCAACCCAACATAGTGAATTCCCCCACAGAAGTACTCTTTTCGTCTTCCACACATCCTGCCCAATCTGTATCTGAATGGGCAGTAAGATCAGTGTTAGTATCAAAAGTATAAGATAAACCATACCAGATAGTGTGTTGGATATATCGCATGATCCTCTTTGTAGGTGCAAAATGAGATTCCTTTGGATTAACCTGAAATCTAGCACAACAACCAACACTAAAAGCAATATCAGGTCTAGTAGATGTAAGATATAAGAGGCTTCCAATGATAGATCGATAAAGCTTCTGATTCACATTTACTCATTTCTCACCTCGATGTAGTTTACCAGTATTGGGCATAGACGCTAGTTTTGGACTTATAAAGACCGAACCTTGTCACAAGATCTTTAGCATATTTTTCTTGGGATAAGTAAATTGCATCCTTATGTTGTTGAATCTGTAATCCTAAAAAGAATTTTAATTCACCAACACTGCTCATTTCCAAGCGATACTTGAAAATCTCTTGAAAGTTTCTCAGAAGTCGATCCATAAATGATATCATCTACATAAACTTGAGCAATGACAACATATTTCCCACTCTACTTGGTAAACAAGGTTTTATCAGCTCTACCTCTCGAAAAACCTTTCCTGAGTAGAGAAGTAGTTAGTTTTTTGAACCAGGCACGGGGAGCTTATTTCAACCCATATAATGCCTTTTTGAGTGTAAGGACATGATCTGGGAAGTCAGGATTTTCAAATCCCTTTGGTTGAGAAACATAGACCTCTTCCTTTTCCTTTTAGGAACGCGTATTTTATGTTCGTTTGAAACAGCTAAACCTGAAGAAAACAAGCATGAGCTTCTTTTTTTTTCTTTTTTTTCTTTTTTTTTTGGTAGAAAACAAGCATGACCTAATAGTAACCGAATGGACTTAAGTCATGCCATGTGAGCAAAGGTTTCGTCAATGTTGATACCTTAAATCTTTGAATATCCTTGAGCAACAAGTCTGGCTTTGTTTCTGACAATGGTGCCAAATTCATCAGACTTGTTCTTGAATATCCATTTGGTACCAACAATATTGATATTGGAGGGACAAGGTACGAGCTCCCATACATCTTGTCTTTGAAATTGATTTAAATCTTCATGCATCACATTCACCCAAAAGGGATTGCTAAGAGCTTCATCAATATTTATGGGTTCTACTTGTGAAAGATAACAACCAAAATTGCAAATATTTTGAAGTTGTCCTCTTGTCTTAGCTATAGAATCTTTTCCTCCAATAATATTGTTAGTGTCGTGATTCCTGTGAACCCAGAGGTGTCTTGGAGGAACACGTTCTTGTTCAACAGGAACATCCTGATTAGTGCTCTTCTCCTCGTCACTGGATATATCAGGATCAACGACTGTTGGAACAACTTCAACTGATTCTGGGATTTTCTTGACTTTCTCAATTGTCTCAGTGGGAGGCAATTCAGCAGGAGGACTATCATGACGAAAATTTTTCAGATCATCAATGATGACATTTGCATATTCCATTATAACTTGGGTTTTGAGATTAAATACTCGAAACCCATGACTATCAGATGCATAGCAAAGAAAGATATCTTTCGCTTTTAGAATCAAATTTCCCTTTCTGTTCTCGATCTTTCAGAATGTAGCACTTACTTCTAAACAATCTGAGATAATATAAGTTGGGATTCCTTCCGTACCACAACTTATAAGGAGTGTTTAGGGTTTTAGACCACAGGTAGACACGGTTGATCAAGTAACATGTTGTGAAAAAAACTTCTTCCCAAAACCTTAACGGTAAGTTTTTGTTATGGAGCATTACCCTGACCATTTGATGAATGTTCATATTCTTCCTTTTCTGCAACTCTATTAGCTTGAGGAGTAATGGGTGGCGAGTGTTGTTGAATAATCCCCAGTTTGTCACAAAATTCAAACACCTTAGTGTTTTTGAATTCAGTTCCACGATCACTTATAGTTTCTTTTGTTTGCGACCTTGTTCATTCTGGATTTTATTAACAGTAATCTTGAATTCATTAAAGGTTTTATTCTTATGAATTAAAAATGCCACCCAAGTGAATCTGGTGTAATCATATACCATAACTAAAGCATACTTCTTCCCAGCAACCGTAGGTTATTGTATATGAACGAAAAGATCCATATGAATTAAATCAAGAGGAGCTTTAGTGAGAATATCTCGAGATGATTTATGTGGAACTTTTTTTTTAACCCTTTTGATAGACACCACAGACACCATCAGTCTTTATATTGATTTTGGGAACGCCTCTAACAAGTTCTTTGTTAATGATCTTAGTTAGAAGGCGATAATTGATGTGACCAAAATGCTCATGTCAAAGATGTGTAGATTCCACCTTAGTCAAATTGCAACAATTACAAAAACAAGTATCAAGAAGATAACAGTGATTTTTGTAGGATCAGAATATCGCAACAACGACGCACTAGCGAAAATCACATTAGCAACATTGCGAAAACGTCGCAAAACAATTACATGAATGACGTTACAAGTGACGATAGCGTAAACATGAGAAAGGTGTGAAGATTTGGCGAGATTTAGGACGTTTGCGAAATTTTTCATTTGTAAACTTGCAAAATACCGCAAGCCAGATCCTAAAATAAAAGACGGATTAGCTGTCATCCACTATGTAATTTCCTATATAAAGAGCTAAACAGGCTTAAGGGAGGAGATATTAATTTTTGGAGTGTTGAGAAAGTTTTGAGGAGAGAGAAAGTCCAAAACAATATTTGTATTCTTGATTTCATTTCTTTCCTGTAACATTTTTAGAATCAATTAATAAAAGGTGTTGTTCTTGATCATAAAGATGTGTTGATTATTATAAATTCTTGTGAGGGATGTATTGTGGGATTTCCTGTAACTACATAATGGCGCTAGAAACAGGGATTGAAAGTTGAAAATTGTGGAGAAACAAGGTTAAAGATTGTTATTAAGAAAGTTGAAGTCAAGAAAATGATGAAACAAACCAATTAAGGAAGAGAAGGTTAAAATCAAGGAATGCAACATGAGATTGGAGTGTAGTTTAATTACAAAAAAAATGATCAATGAATTTTATGAAAACATCAGAGGGAGAATACATAAACGAGATTTCGAAGGAAAGAAAATCATGATGGTGGAGAAGATATCACCCTTGAAGGATTGGGAAAAGCATAAAATTACATTTACAGCAGCAGAAATACCAAGAGAAAATTTGAGCCACACACCTCCTTTGGTAATCACAATAACCACACAGAAAGAAAAGATGAAATCCGCAAAAACCATGGAAGAATGGGCGGTAAACAGAACTTTGATGGATACAGGAAGTTCAGTGGATATAATGCTTTATCATACATATAAAGGAATGGGATACAAAGATGAAGAAATGACTCCACCAACATATCATGTTCATGGCTTTGAAAAATCTACAACAAGACCGAAAGGGGAAATAGTGGTGTGAATTTCGCTAGGGGAAATTGAAACACAAGTAACGATGTGTGTGGTGGATATGAAATCGCCATATAACATGCTATTGGGAAGGCCATGGATACACGCAATTAAATATGTAGCGTCAACATTACATCAATGCATCAAATTTCCTATTCCTAGTGGAATTGTTGAAATTAGAGGAGATACTGACAGTGAGAAATTATGTTATCAAATTGAAGTAAGGTGTTATGAAGGACGAGCAAATAGGAGAAAAACTCGCAGAAAAATGGTGAAAGAGGCGAAGAAAGGAGAAGAATTTAGAATTTACATGATAAGAGCAGAAGAAGGAAGAGGAATACCCAGCGAAATTTCAGAAGAAGGTAATGAACTTGTGAAGGAGATGAATGAACCAACACTCATGGGAGAACCAAAGGCCAGTTACACCGCAGCGGAACCAACAAAGAAAGTGAATATTGGAACTAAAGAAGAACCCAAAATGCTAAGAATTGGAACCAAGATAGAGGCAGATGAAGAAGAAAGAACTATTAATATTTTGCGAGATTATAAAGATATTTTCGCATGGAATATGGATGAGATTCCTGGAATAGATCCATCTGTGGTGTGTCATAAGTTGGAAATTAACAAAAATGCAAGACCATTCAAACAAATAATAAGAAAAATCCAACAACATATCATCCCCAAATAGAAGAAGAGTTACAGAAGATGCTTGATGCAGGAATTATAAGACGAGCTAAATATCCGGAGTGGATAGCCAACATGGTCGTGGTCCCAAAGAAAAATAAAGGGATAAGAATTTGTATAGACTTTACTGATTTAAATAAAGCGTGTCCGAAAGACATCTTTCCATTACTAGATATTCCACAAATGGTTGAGTCAGTGGCGGGAAATGAAAGAATATATTCTCTAGACGGGTACAAAGGTTACAATCAGATTCCTCTCGCTGGAGAAGATCAAGAGCACACTGCTTTTTTCGCACTAAGAGGAATCTGTTCGCACCAAGAGCACGCTGCTTTTTTCGCCATCTGCACCATACTTGTAGTTAGTTTAGAGTCACATAGTATCCATGTCGCTAAGATTACATCGAGATTCTCATAAGAGTGACTGAACTTAGAGATGACAGAGAACATGATCGGGTTTCTTACTTGTATGAGAGTTAAAGTTGGATTTAACCATGCCAATGGCAAATATGGTGCAGACTGAATTCGGTAGTAGAGTAGTGGTCCCCTATAGTGGATACTACCCATGTTACATCATGAGAGGCACCGACCTTTATTTCTTTGTACCTGTCTAAATTTGTGCTTTTAGAGTGTGTGTCACCGTACGTAAACTCCGGGTATAATGGTGATCTACCCAACCTCCCACCAATAGAAGCACTATTTTGATCTCTTGAGTGCTATTTTATCAATCATGAATGGTGACATCGAATTGCTAACTTACATACCACTTGTAATCTTGTTCGCAGTTATCACCATCCACTTTATCTCTCTCTACACCAACAGGTCCATAGAAACACCATCATCATCAACAAGGGAAGCATCACAAGTTCTAAGGAAAGTTGAAGACGTTTTTGGTTTATAAGCAACGGTACAAAAATGAGCAGATTTCAGATTCAAGTATAGCAACAAGACAAGGAGCAGAATTTTTACAAGTTGAAGACTATTGTACAAGAGTGAAGATTTTCAAGATGAGAATTCAAGAAGTTTATGATATCGAGACATACAAGTTGTGAAGAATCAAGCGGTAAAGTACTCACACCATGGCATTTGTACTTGCATTTTTATTTTTATTTTTATTTTTATTATATTCTCTTCTCACACAAAAAAAAAATGGAAAATAGTTATCATTATGCTAGTTCCCTAAAGTAAAAAAAAAAAAAAAAGACAAGAGAAAAGAGAAAAGAGAAAAGTTCTTTAGGATCATCATTAGTTTTTATTTTTGTTTGTTTTCATTTTGTATTTACTTTTTACACAAAAAAAAAATCATTGCATCATATTTTGGTTTGTTTAGATCATATTTTGGTTTTATATTCATTCAATAAGCCAACAGAAGAAGAGATATCTACAGTGAAGTTTCAAGCAACAAGGAATGAGAGGAAAGAATCACATTGTCAAGATTCTACGAAGTTCAAGAGTTATCATCAAGAGTTGAAGACCGAAGATGAAGACAGAGATTGAAGACCGAAGACGTTTCTATGGATGTTGTGAGATTGGTGCTAGCTGCACGCCAAACGGATAACGAGGTAAGTAAGCATATTTCCACCTTCGTTAAGTGGTTGATTTCCTTTCTTAGAGATCGTCAGAAAAAAGGGTTTTCAAAATGAATAAAAGATGTGGGTTTTCAAAACATTTCGGAGGGTTTGCCTTCCTACTATTTAACGTGTCGCAGGAGTCTCTCTTCATTCCTACCTGGACACATGTGTGACCCATAAAGAGTTGTTTATTATTGAATGCAATTTCATAAAACCCTTTCTTGTGAGGCAGAGTCAAGACTTTTGATCACTCCGAACCCGAATTTCTTTCGATAAGGGATGGTTATTTCTCTCTCAACTTTTAAGAATGAGATTGTGTTCATTTATGTGTCTAACTTCTTATGACTAGTGTGCAGAATCTCTATGTCTTCTTAGCACGTTGGATACTATCTTTTCGGAGAACTTGTAAGTTGGAAATGTAGGTTGTGTGGGTATTTATCTAGAAAACGCTCACGGGAGTTGTAAGTATCTTTTAGAATAAGTTTTGTTTGATTTGCTCGAGGACTAGCAAAGTCTAAGTGTGGGGGAATTTGATAGGTGTTGTAAAACACCTAATTTTATATCTAGTATTTATGCTTTCTTTGTTATTTATTTTGTAAAATATGTATCTTATGTTTAGTTTTGAGTTTTTAGGTGCAATGGAGCACTTGGGGGAAAAAGAAGGAAATTTCCCATTTGGAGCGTAAAGGCAAACACTTCAATTCACAAGCAAGCTATGTTTTGAGCGGGCTGAGGTGCGCAAGAAGGAGTGGAAGAATAAACCGTCAGTTCTCTGGAACCGATAAGATATGTATAGAGTGGTTAACCCTTAACCAGGACAATGGGTGTTCTTTAGTAACTCCTAGTTACTACCAAAACCCTAAAACTAAGCAGATGGTTGTTTCAATCATTGGCTTCCCTTTCTTTCACCAAATTCAGAGATGGGAAAGAGAGTTGTGGCTGCTGTGATTAAGAGAGGCAGATTGAATCTGAATTTGAGAGAAGGTGGGAAATGGAAGCACAACTATCTGAAGTTGAGTGATGATGAACACAGGGAGATTCGAGTCTGTTTTTGCTTGAATTTGAGCCTTTGAGTTTTCGTCAGAGTTTGAGAGCAAGAATCCAGGGAAGAAAGGTTTGATTGAGAGGAAATTGAGATGGGCAGATAGAAGATGGAATAGAAATTGCAATGGATATTGTTGTTGCAGGATGCTACTGTGTTTGGTTTAAGCTATAAGAGAAGTGGTTTAAGATGATTTCTCTATGGGTTTGAAAGAGTGAGCTAATGGGTGTTGGTGGAATTCAGTATGGCTTGAACCTGGTGCTGGTTTCAGTGGAGTTGATGGGAAGGCTGTAGATTGGTAGAGCGGCAATGATGAACTGAGCACAAGAATAAGCTTGAGACAGCATGTTTGAGGTTGAAGTCTGCAGGAAATCTGAAATGGAGATGAGTATGTTGGTGCTGGTATTTAGAATTTCAGATGGTATTGTGTTCTTGATGTTGCTTCTGGAGCTGGTTATGGGTCACTGGAGTGGATGAATATTTTGCAGAGAAGCTGCTTGTGTTGTAATTGATTGAATGGCACTGGGGTGGTTGCATTTGGTTCTGAAATTGGTCGTATTGTTTGTAAGTGTAGCTTGATATGAAGTTGTGTAGCAGGACAACAAATGGTCTGCTTATGAACTGCAATTGCAGGGAGTGGCTGTGTTGTTCAAAATCTCAGGGGAATACAAGGTTGTTGTTGTTGCTTGAATGAAGTGATTGTTGTTAGATGAATGTTTAGGTTTGCAGTTCAGATGATCTTGTAAGTGTTACAGGGAAGTAGTGTTTTGGTTGCATCTGTGAGTTGGTAATGGTGAAGTCTGATAATGAGATGCAGCTGAGTGTTTTTGCAGTTAAGGGCAGGTGTATGCTTGGTGGTGTAGACACTGAGAAGAACACATGGAGAAAGTGATTTGAGCAGTGTAAGATTAATATTGGGGGTTACCAGAATTTGGAGCTGTTCTATTGATTTTGTAGTTGGATGGTGAGAAGGTATGAAGCTAAGAAAGTGCAGTCAAGAAAAACTGCAAGTACTGGTGGTTGAATCTGAGAAGCTAGGGTTTTTGCTGGTTGATTTGTAAGTGGTGGTGCCACATTTGGTGTTGGATAACAGCAGCAAGAACTGTAGCCGAGACAATGGTGATGGAATGGTAGTGTTGTGCTGGTGAAGCAGAGAGTACAGGTGGAGGAACTGAAGTGGGGCATTGGTTTAGGTATTGCAGGGCATGATGGTTGTTGGAAATGGAGTGTACTGAAATTTGCAGGTAGATTTGGAATCTGGCAAAGGAAATGAAGATGGTGAATTATGAAGCTGCAATGGCTGTGGCCTTCGTATGAGAAGCAACAGTTGCAGGAGTGAACTAGGAAGCATCTGGGATTGCAGATTTGGAACTGCAGTGAAAATTGCAGTTGGAGATGTAGTCTGTGGAATTGAGAGTACAAGTCACGGGAAGGGTTTCTACAGGTGATGAAATTGCAGTGGAGTTACTGACTTTTGAGTTGAAGTGCAGGCATGAGAACAAATGGAGTTGATGGTTTGAATGACATGTAATGATCAGTTAACATGAATACACTAGAGATAGCATAGTTTAGATGAGCAAGGGTTAGCTGCATTCGCAGAAATAGTGCGAAAACTGAGTGAAAATGGCGCGCCGGTGAGCATAGTTCCGGTAGCCAGATTTCGGAAGTTAAAGCATGGATTGCAATATTTCAGTGAATCGCGAAGGGGGTATGTGTTGGATACAAGAGTTGGCGGCCGGATATATGAGCTATGGGTCACGCTTTTGGGTGCGTTTTCGCAAGAACAAGGAATTGGTTTAGGTGGTATTTTGTGAATGTTTGAATTGCAGAAAAATCGAGTTGAGCTTCTGGGAGTGTGCACTTGCCTGGTGACGTCTTCCAATGCTTCAAGTGATCGGAGAAAGTTTTCCGGTGGCCGGATTCCAGCGACGGTGACCGGATTTCGGCCATATTCCGGCCTGTGCATCAGTTTTCCGGCGATCATATTTTTGGGACATAATTTCAAATGGGTTTCTCACACTTGGTTCATGGGCTTGGTGGACTTCTTGCTATTGGACCGTGGGCTTTGAAGACCTAATTTGGAAAGTTGGAAAGCTATAAAAGGAGGAGTTTCTATTCTTTTAGGAGATATCATACATAATATATCATCTTTCTACTGGGTTTTTGGAGGAGAGCAGCGACTAGGGTTTGCTTCCATTTATTTTTATGTTCTTCATTTTATTGTTAATAATAATTATGTTGAGTTCAAAAACCATGAGTAGCTAAATTCTTAATATTGGTTATGGGATAATAAGTGGATTTCACAAATAAAATCTGATTCAATGCATTAGTTTTGTCTCAAGTTTATTGTTTATGTTTCATTGTTAATATTGATATATGATTTGATTGTTTGTTTGGTTGAGTCCGGAATCAATCCGATTTACTTTCATTTCTAGAGCTATATTAGGGTTTTCAATACGAAAACGTTGTTTGTCCCTGATTCTAAGTAGCGTAAATGTGGGTAGTGCTTGTAGAGATATATCCTACTAATCACATATGAATCATAACTTGGGTTAAATTTATTTAGTGCTTTTACACATTTCGATTGCCTTGATTAGTCTTATTCCATATAGCTTATTGCTTCTAGGGAGTTAAATTTAATTGTGCTTTTACACTTTAGGTTGCTTTCTAGGAAGAATTCACATATGCATCTTTTAATGTGGTTGTGATGAAATCAGGGAATTATCGGGATATTCTTGCGATCAAGGTATCCTAGGACTTTTATTAAATGAGAGATTAAATATCAATTCTAGTCATTGATGAAAATATGTGTTTGTGAATGAAACTATCCCGTGACCAATACTTTCTCCTTATTGATTACTTTAATACTTTATTGCTTTCAAATTAGTTTTATAGCTTTGATAACTCAAACCCCCCCCCCCTTTGG
Source organism: Papaver bracteatum (assembly GCA_023529315.1). Taxonomy (NCBI): domain Eukaryota; kingdom Viridiplantae; phylum Streptophyta; class Magnoliopsida; order Ranunculales; family Papaveraceae; genus Papaver; species Papaver bracteatum. The sequence goes on along the minus strand of JAJJWX010005187.1, from coordinate 394,049 downwards.
TTACTAAGAAACTGAAAAATTACATAACAACAAAAAGCATCTCCGTGGATACGAACTCTTTCTTATTGCATACTACTTTATTTTAGGAAGTAAGAAAGTGAAATTATATCTGCGTCGGCTGACAACCAATCAGATTTTGGCGCCGTTGCTGGGGAGAGGCTAAGATTACATCGAGATTTAACATCAAAATAAATCTCGATGTGAATAAAAAGTAAAGAAGCCAAAGACCATGTACAAGATCTGAAGGAAATTTTTGAACAGATGCGGCAATTTAGCATCAAAATAAATCCAGAGAAGTGTATTTTTGGGGTTGCGTCTGGAAAATTTCTAGGCTACATTATATCAAAACAAGGAATACAAGTTGATCCAGAGAAATTGCAAGCAGTTCGCGACATGCCGACACCAGCAACGGTAAAAGATGTGCATAAGTTAAATGGACTCTTGGCTTCGCTGAGAAGATTTATTTTGCGATCTTCAGACAAATGTAAACATTTCTTCAACATACTCAAAAATGGGACAAAATTCATATGGAAAGATGAATGTGAGAAACCTTTCCAAGGAATAAAAGAACATCTGATGAATATATCCATTTTACAAAAAGCAGAACTAGGAGAAGAACTATTGATCTATCTTGCGACAACTTCTCATGCATTAAGTGTTGTGCTGTTGCGAAATGACGCAGGAGATGAAAAACAAATTTACTACATCAGTAAAACATTCAATGTCGTGGAGAGAAATTATTCAAAAATCGAAAAACTAATTCTGGCATTAGTTTACGCAACGTTCAAGCTTTGCATATATTTTCAAGCACATAAAGTAAAGGTGTTGACAAAGGTACCCATTGAATCAGTGATGAAGAATTCAAAAATGTCAGGCAGGGTAGAGAGATGGAATTCACAAGTGGGACATTTCAAAATTAAGAATGAAATATTTTCTTCACCAAAGTCACAGGTTATCACAGACTTCTTAGCAGAATTTCCTCTAGAAGATGATGATGCTGTGGAAGAAATGATGGATGTGGAAGAAGAACATGGAAACCCAAGAGATCTATTGACAGAACCCGATAGATAGGAAATATTGGTAGATGGGTCCTCAAATGGGGAAGGTAATGGAGTTGGAATTGTCCTAATTTCTCCAGAAGGAACCAAAATGGATTTTTCCTTCAGACTGGAGTTCGCATCTACTAACAATGAAACAGAATATGAAGTTGTGGTGCATGCCTTAAAATTCGCAATAGAAATGAAGTTGGAGAATATGAGAATTACCAGCGAGTTGCAGTTAGTCATTCGCCAAATAAAAGGAGAATACACTACAAATGAACCATTTTTGAAGAAATATAAAAAACTTGTTGAAGAATTGTCAGCGAAAATCCCAAAAATAAAGTGGAGGCACATTTCAAGGAAAGATAATAGACTTGTAGATGCTTATTCTTTCATTTCAAGCATGATGACCGATCCATATACGAGGTGCATAAAGATACAAATACTTCAATTACCATCAGTAAATAAAGAAGAAGAAGAAGTAGACGTAATGATAATAGAAGGTGGCGAATAAGAGAAAATAAATGAAATCACAAATTGGAGAACAGAACTTCATGCATATTTGGCAAAAGGGGAAAAACCAAGGAACAAATTAGAGGCACACAAATTAAAGAGCCGTGCAACGAATTATGAATTAAGAGATGGGATATTGTATCGAAAATCTTTTAATGGACCATCACTTAGGTGTTTGACATGGGAAGAATGATAAAAGGTGCTAAAAATGTTACATAGTTGGGATGCTGGCAATCACAGCGGAGGAAGATCTTTGGCATACAGAACAAAAATGCAAGGTTATTACTGGACATATATGCACGAAGACGCAAAGAAAATATCAAGGCGTTGTGAAGATTGTCAGCGGCACAGAAAGAAAATACATGCACCTGGAGCACCATTAACATCTTCAACAAGTGTATGGCCCTTTGGAAAATGGGGTTTAGATATTGTGGGATGATAGAAGCATTTATGTGTCTAATTTGTCCTCAATGTTTCATATTGTTAGTACTCGTTTTTGTCCTTATTATGGTGTTTTGTGTGTTTGTAGGTATTTTTTGGAAATAAAGATTGTTGGAAAATTCGGCTCGAAAAGTTGCTCGGAAAACCCCCGGAGAACATTTACTATTCGGACTCCCACTTTGGATAAGGGGTAACCCAATTACTAAGGGGCACCCACATGATATTCGCACCCAAGCAGCTGGATAAGGGGCAACCTCATCTCTTTCATTTGAATTACATAATTTGGCGGGAAAAAAATGTTTGAAACTGGCTGATTTAGGGTTCGAATTTTGAAGGTGTTCTAGTGAGATTAAATGGCTGATTTTGAGAGGGATGACTTGGATGAGTGTAACAGGAAAGGTATGGTCGTTGGTTTCGGTTAGATTTGGCCAGATAATCCATGAGTTCAAAATAGGGCAGTCCGTGCATGGGAGAGTTATTCACGAGATTATATGAGATTTGAACGTGATTTGTACGTGTATGATGACTCAAACTAACAACCAGGAGCGTGTAGGAGTTATACAAGGAATGTTTGACAAATTGAGGACGCGTGGAAGATCAAATATATGAAGATATTGCCGTGAGAATAAAGGAGTAATGAGAAGATATTTTGGATTTATGAGGAGTAATTTTTGGTTCTTTCGAGTATATATAAGTTTCTGGGGTCGATTAGAAAGGGTATGGAGATATTGGGAGAGCTTTAGAGCACCAGAAGATCGAGAAATCAAGCCGCGAAAAATTCCAGTTCTGCTGCTGCTGCTCCTCCGAAAACGTGAAGAACAGACTCTTCACAAAGAATCGTTTATTTGGTAACAGTTCTACGACAAAAGAACGTGGGTCGCACATTCTGAAACAACAACAACAACAGTTTTCGGTCTTTGTAACGGTTTTTTCAACATTTATAAGCGTTGCAAATGCTCGATTTTCATCATTTTCTTCTTTGTAAGCACATTTTGAGCAATGAAAAATCATTTTGAGCGTGTCTACAACATGAGAAGCTAGAACCCAACACTGGGACGACGGAGGAAGCCAAATTTCATACATGGGTAATTTTAATTAATTCTTTATATGACTTTTGCATTATTTTTAATTGATTTATGATTCGATAAAATTGGTTGTGATTCAATTAGATAGGTTATGCTTTGTATTAAGATAATCTATGCTTAGGGGATACAATTAATGTTTTGAGGATCTACTTTGGCAAAAATAAGAGTCTAAATTTTTATTTGTTGAGCGATAATTGTTAAAAGAATTAATATTTGAATTTCTTGTTATGAGTTTGGCCGAATCCTGAGTCCCAGCATATATCTCCATCCTGTGAAAAATTTGTATATATTTTCCTTTTATTTTTCCTAAAATCAATTCAACGAGTCCGAGTGAACGACAACCTTTTCTTACCACTTTCTACAACATTATTGATTCACATCATGGGACCATTCTTACCAGGATCTGGACAAAAAAGATACTTAATTGTCGCAACAGATTATTTCACAAAATGGGCAGAAGTAAAGGCAATATAACATATTCGCGATAAAGACATCTTTACATTCATATTTGAAAACATAATTTGCATATTTAGAATTCCCGCACAATTGGTATCTGATAATGGGAAACAGTTTAAAGGGCAGAACATAAAAATGTTGCTCAATGCATTTAAGATAAAGTGTGGAAAGTCCACTCCTTTATATCCACATGCTAATGGGAAAGCAGAAGTAACAAATAAGATAATCACAGACATATTGAATAAGAAATTAGAAGGACATAATAGAGCTTGGTGCAAACAAGTACATAATGCAGTCTGGGCTTACAACACAACTAGGCGAGAAGCTATTGGAATGTCACCTTTTTGTTTAACATATGGAGCTGAAGCTGTGTTACCAACAGAAGTTGTTATTGCCACAACAAAGAGAGAGGCATGGGAGAAAAATCTTAGTGCGGGTATAATTTTAACTAAGCTTGATGAATTAGAAGAAAAGAGAGAAAGATCATTGCAACATATGGAAAATTACCATCGAAGATTAGCACGAGAGTATAATAAACGTGTCAAAAAACGTGAATTTCAACCAGGTGATTTAGTGTTGCGAGAAACACCAGTATATCAGCGAGAAAATGGTGGAAAATTAGCGAGAAAATGGGATGAACCTTATATCATTAAAGAGATTGTTGGGACAGGGGCATATAAATTGATGGATCCTGAAGTTAGAGATGTGGGTCAGAGACTTGGTAGACCATGGAACAAATTATACCTAAAAAGATATTACCCATAAGAGATCTTGAGAAAGAATAGGTTTCGAAGTAATGTATGAATGAAATGAGATGAATGAATGCAAAAAATTTACGAAAGAGAAGATGCGAGATTACAAATATCAAAAGCAGAATGAAAATATGCGAAACTTTCGCAAGAGACGATCTAAGATCCATAATGGGGAGAACCTTTATGGCGTACACCCTAGTTCGCGAATAAAATTCCGCAAGAGGAAAATGTAAGACCTAAAGTACGTCATATTAGGGGGTACCTCTTGCATGGCTTAGCGATAAGGTTACACCGCTATTGGAACCTGATCCATGGAGATTTGGGGTCAATAAAGCCCATCCAGGAAAGGCGCCTTGGATTCTCAACTTAAGCATATGACTTGAGTTGGGCGACTAAGGTAACAAGGACTCTCCTAAAGAGTGCAGAGTATGATCAAGGCGCCGAGGTACACGGTTCAGCCAAGAGTGCCCAGGGCGTATGAAACTACCCTGGCCATTCTTGGCAAGTCTTGACTATGATGCACTCGGCCCGAAAGCCATATAGGCAAAAGAGATAAGAGGCTGCGAAAACAACTGGTTGTTGTCAAGACTGGATGGGAGGATCTAGTCTTGTATGGTAGAAGTACGTCTCCTTGAAGGGGAAACCAGGGGGAAGATAAGGGAGGAACCCTCCATTAGGGAGCTGATAAGTGTCTTAAGACGCAAATTTCATGAGCCTTTTTACTCATGGGAGTATCAAGGCTTGTCATATTTGTGTGACAATCCTGAAGAGGCAATAATACAAGAGAAAAAGATAAGACGAGAACAATGGATTTTTACATGAAAGTGTAAAGACGTCCTGCGATTTCGTCGCAAGAAGACAATGTCATGGGACTTTATTTTTGAAAGAATATTTAGGCCTGTCATATTGCCGCAACAAAATTGACAAAAGAAAAAGTTAAGGCAAGATCAATGGGTTTATGCATGAAAGTGCAGAAACGTCCTACGATTTTGTCGCAATGACAAGAGGTGGCATAATAATACCTTTAACTAGGAAGGCAAAATAAGACCACATGACAAAACAAAAATTTATAAAAATTAACTATTCTTTATGCACGAAATATTTGTTCATCGCAGGAAAGATAATGCCTCTTGTCTATTGCTTCCACAGTTTCTCTAGAAAAAGGAAGATATTCAGATGAAGAAGTGGTGATAACAGAAGACTGAGGGATCAAATCATTCTTAGCAATAACTGTGTCATTTTAATGAAAAAATTGAGGAAGATCAAAAGTTGAAACCAAGGAAGAATCAACTTGAGAAGCTTTAACAATAGAAGAAGAAGCTTCATTCGCAGGAGGGTTAATTAGAGAAGTTTCATTTGTAGGAAGATCGGTTGAAGGGGCGAAATCTGAGGCAATATTTTCACAAATAGGAAGTAAAGGTTCAGTTTGCGAAGGAATCGCAGGAGATTTTAAAGCACCCAACTTAGGGAAAGGAACGGAAGTTTCCACAACTTTAAGGTGGCGAGATTTCTTAGGGGGCTTATTGGCATATCCATCACCCTACGAATAACAATATAGATAAGAAACAGAGGCAACAATATTATTATTAAAAGAATAAATGTTTCTTACTACCTTGTGATTCGCAGACTTTCTTTTCTTTACAGCGACTTTAGGCTGCGAATATTTGGGAGCATTAGGGTTTTGGACTGTAAATCTGGTGTTGGAGGTGGTTTTGCTGAAACATAAATAGTATGGGAATTACATGAAGTTGAATAAGGTCATATGAGATAAATTTCAATAAACAAAATCGATTTCAGCAAAATCAGAAGAATATCTACCTTGATGACTCCATGAAAACAGTAGCAGATGAATCTTCAAAAGGATAAAGTTGCAGATGATGAGAACTTGCAGAGAACGTAGAGATGAGGAAGATAGAAAACTAAAAGAAGAGAATTATCCAATTACCCTATCTCTCCTTAAATAGGCAACATAATGATGACTGGATGGTAATGGATGCGCCAGTAAGTAGAGGAGTATTTGACACGTGTAGGCGGACCTTCTTGATTCACGGAATCTTGTCGAGAGAAGAATATAGGAAGATGGACAGCTGCGGCATTCTGAAGTACAAATTCTCATGACATTATCCCCTTCGCAAAGAAGACATGAGAAGAGGCAAGATGTAGGATCAGAATATCGCAACAACGACGCACTAGCGAAAATCACATTAGCAACATTGTGAAGACCTCGCAAAACAATTACATGAATGACGTTACAAGTGACGATAGCGTAAACATGAGAAAGGTGTGAAGATTTATCGAGATTTAGTACATTTGCGAAATTGTACATTTGTAAACTTGCGAAATACCGCAAGCCAGATCCTAAAATAAAGGACGGATTAGCTGTCATCCACTATGTAATTTCCTATATAAAGATCTGAACATGCTTAAGGGAGGAGAGATTAATTTTTGGAGTGTTGAGAAAGTTTTGAGGAGAGAGAAAGTCCAAAACAATATTGAAAATGCGGGGGTCTAACAACCTCACCCAATATTTCGATTAGCAATCTGTATGGACCACTCCGAGTTGTTTTCTAGAGAATCAACAAGACTCAATCAATAGAAAATATCTCAAGGAGTTATTATCTCAATCTCTCGATTTTATTTACTCAAGCAAATATGATTCGCAAGTCTAATCAAAGAGAGATAACTTGGATGGTACCAAAGACCAATATCCAAGTGTCAATCGATTTAAATCAACAACCAATAAGGTCGGATATTCTAATCGATTGAACAACGCACAACCTGTATTATTTCAATTATATAACAAAATATAATGCGGAATAGAAATAACACAGACACCAGAATTTTGTTAACGAGGAAACCGCAAATGCATAAAACCCCCTGGACCTAGTCCAGATTAAACATACACTGTATTAAGCCGCTACAGACACTAGCCTACTCCAAATTAACTTCGGTCTGGACTGTAGTTGAACCCAAACCAATCTCACAATGATCCAAGGTATAGTTATGCTCCTACGCCTCTGATCCCATCAGGATACTGCGCACTTGATTCCCTTAGCTGATCTCACCCATAACCAAGAGTTGCTACGACCCAAAGTCGAAGACTTTAGTTAACAAATCTGTCTCACACAGAAAAGTCTACAAGTAATAGATAAATTCGTATCCCACGAATAAACCTATGAGTTTTGTTCCGTCTTTTGATAAATCAAGGTGAATAGGAACCAATCGATAAAACCAGACTTATAATCCCGAAGAACAACTCAGTTTTATCAATCACCTCACAATAGTCTTAATCGGCGCAGCGAAACAAGATATTGTGGAATCACAAACGATAAGATGAAGATGTTTGTGATTACTTTTACATCTTGCCTATCGGGGATAGAAATCTCAAGCTAATTATTACAATTGTACTCGTACAATAGAAATAGCAAGATCATATCACACAACTACAAAAAAAGTAGTATCGGTCTGGCTTCACAATCCCAATGAAGTCTTTAAGTCGTTAACCTGGTTTTAGAAGAAGAAAATCAAAGGTTAAAAGAGAATCGACTCTAGCTTAGAGAAAACTAGTATCACACAATAAAAGTGTGGGGATTAGTTTTTCCAATGGCTAGAGTTCTCCCATATATAATCTTTCAAATCAGGGTTTGCAATCAATGTTAGCTTAGTAACAAAGCATTTAATATTCACCGTTAGATGAAAACCTGATTAGATACAAGCTAATATCTCTCAACCGTTAGATCAAAAACTTAGCTTACCATACACACATGTACTTGACGTTTTGAGTTTGTGTAACCGTACCCAAACGTGTACAATGGTTGGTTCAATATTAGTCAACCAAATGGTTAGCCAAATGATAACTTTCATATCAACCATATTTTTCTTCACCATAACTAGTCCAAATGACTCAAATGAACTAGTTAGAGAGTTGTTCAATTGATATGAGATCTCAAATACTACAAGAGACACAATTGAATCAAAAATGATGTGATTCACTCGAATCATTAATCATGAACTATAAATCCACGGTTTGCAAAAGCATTCCTTAGTAATTTAGAATAAGTTCACGAACAACGTTTTCAGACATAACCTCTTGAGTTCGCGGACTCAAGCTAACCGGTTGAAGTTATAAACTCCAGCAGAAATTCCCGGGATGAGAAATTCCATCAGTTTGCGGACTGAGTTCACGGATTACACCTGATCTTTTCAACTTCAGCAGATATTCTCGGGTTCGAGAACTTATGCAAGTTCGCGGACTGGGTTCGCGGACTGAGTTGCTGCTCACGTTTCGGTTTCACTTGATCAACAAAGTTCGCAAACTTCGGTTCAAGTGCTAAGGACTTATACATATATGTGTTTCCACAACAATGTTTATTTCCCCAAGTGGTTATATAATCTAAACTCTCATTTCAATCATTGAAACATTCTCAGAGGGCGTTATATAGTTGTTATTCACAAACTATTTTTTGTCAGAGCGATTTCCAAACCATGTCGAGAAATAGATAAGAGAGATATACTCAGCTCGAAATGTCACATGTGCATATTTTTAGTCTATATAGCAAAACAACTTTTGTCTCAAGATAGGAGATAGAGTAGATAGACTTTTGAGTGATAGATAAGTTCAAGTCTCCACATACCTTTTAGTCGATGAAGATCCACCGGTTCCTTGAGTAGTCCTTCGTCTTGTATGATGATCGCCATGGAGTTCTTGAGCTCAACTACACTTTTTATCCTAGTCCGAGACCTTAGCTATAGTAGACTAGAAATCAAGACTTCATAGTTTTGATCACTAAGATTGAAAAACATGCTTGAGACAGCAACGCATGCGAGTTTGACTGAGCAGTGCTCTAACAAATATTTGTATTCTTGATTTCATTTATTTCCTGTAACATTTATATAATCAATTAATAAAAGGTGTTGTTATTGATCATAAAGATGTGTTGATTATTATGAATTCTTGTGAGGGATGTATTGTGGGATTTCCTGCAAATACAATTTTTACCACGAGTTCCCTGAAAAATTACTTTTCTAGTTTTGTCTACAATGTCACATCCATTCGCATTGAAGACAACTTTATGGCCTTTGTCACAAATTTTACTAACAGAAATAAGGTTTGCAGTTATACCTTTAACGTATACTACATCATGGATTTCATAAATGCGAGGAAGTTTGATTGTCCCATTCTTGCTTATGTAGAAACAACTCCCATCTCTGAATGTTACAGGACCTCCTTCAAAGTCGCTTGAATTCACAAACCACAAAAGATCTACAGTCATTTGTCGGTTACATGCACTATCAAGAAACCATTGAAAAGGCGATGTTGATTTTAGAGCAAAATCTCCCATACTAACACTACTATCCTGTTTGGGATTTCTTGTTATATTTGTACACCATTTTAGATAAATAAACAGTTGTTCATATTTCTTAAGAAGATTACTCGTAACCTTTAAACTTTTCTTGAAAGATGTACATGTATGTTGAAAATGATTGTGAGAATCACAGAAAATTCATGGACCAACATCTTTAATCTCATCTGAGTAGTTCTGAGTCCCATCAGGTTTCACAAAGCCTAAACCTGGCTTATCCCCTGACTTGAAACAATTCTTCAGAGAATAATTAAAGGAGTTATTCAAATCCATTGAAGGAACTTTGACAGACTTCAAATCCTTATACTTTGCAATTTCTGTAATAATATCAGAATTGCTCCGGATTTGTTCATCCAACTTCTTCTGGAGAATAACCAGCTCTTTAGAACTTTCTCTAAGATCATAGTTAAATCCCGGTGAAGCGTTTATAGAGACTTCACTATCCATAGAGTCAAATCGCTAAAAACACGGACTTATAAGGTTTTAAATGTGTTTGACTTCTCTGATACCAATTGAAAAAGCGGTGGTCTAACAACCACACCTAATATTTCTCTTAAAAATCTGTATAGAATAACTCCAATATACTTACAAGAGAATCAACTAGACAGTGAGACTCAATCTTAAGAAAAGTATATCCAAGAGTTATATCTCTGAAAAAGCGGAGTTCTAAAAACTACACCCAATAGTTCGCTTAGCAATCTGTATGGACTAACTCCAATATACTTTCAAGAGAATCAACTAGACATTTAGACTCAATCTTAAGAAAAGTATATCAAAGAGTTATATCTAAATTTCTCAATTAAATCCGCAATCAAACAAATAAGAATTTGAGAGCCTGATTGAATATAAGAGAAATAACTTGAACGATACCAAAGACCAATGTTCATGGATCAGTAAATTTTAATCAACAACCAAAGGTTGAATTTACCAATTGATCAATTCAAACGCAAAACCTGTGATATTTCAATTATATAACAAAATATAATGCGGAAAAGAAATAACACAAACACCATAAGTTTTGTTAACGATGAAACCACAAATGCAGAAAACCCCCGGGACCTAGCCCAGATTTGAACACCATACTGTATTAATCCGCTACATACACTAGCCTACTACCAACCTAACTTTGGCCTGGAATATAGTTGAGCCCTAATCAATCTCACACTGATCAAGGTACAGTCGCGTTTCTTACTCCTCTTGAACCACGCCGAATTCTGCACACCTGATTCCCTTCGCTGATCTCACCCACAACTAAGATTTGTTACGACCCAAAGTCGAAGACTTGATAAATAAATCTGTATCACACAAAAAAGTCTATTGAATAGATAAATCTGTTTCCCACAGATATACCTACGAGTTTTTGTTCCGTATTTTGATAAATCAAGGTGAATAGGAACCAATTGATAACCCCGACTTATATTACCGAAGAATAGCCTATTATTATCAATCACCTCACAACAATCTTAATCGATTAACGAAACAAGATATTGTGGAATCACAAACGATGAGACAAAGGTGTTTGTGACTACTTTTCAATCTTGCCTACCGGAGATATAAATCTCCAGCCAATCTTAAGATTGTACTCAATCACGATAGAAAATAACAAGGTCAGATTACGCAACTACAGAGAAAATAGTTAGGTCTTGCTTCACAATCCCAATGAAGTCTTTAAGTCGTTAACCTACATGGTTTCGTGAAAAACCTAAGGTTAAAGGAGAATCGACTCTAGCTTATACAACTAGTATCACACAGGAGGTGTGGGGATTAGGTTTCCCAGTTGCTAGAGTTCTCATTATATAGATTTTAAATCAGGGTTTGCAATCTAAGTTACCTTGGTAACAAAGCATTCAATATTTACCGTTAGATGAAAACCTGATTAGATTCGAGTTAATATCTTTCAACTGTTAGATCAAACTTAGATTGTTATACATACCTTTATTTAGATTTGAGTAACCGTACCTAATAATGAGACGCAACAGACACTAGCCTACTCCAAGTTAACTTTGTACTAGAATGTAGTGGGGCCCTAACCAATCTCACACTGATCAAGGTACAATAGTGTTCCTTACTCCTCTAGAACCACGCCGGATTCTACGCGCTTGATTCCCTTAGCTGATCTCACCCACAACTAAGAGTTTCTATAACCCAAAGTCAAAGACTTATAAACCAATCTGTCTCACACAGAAAAGTCTATGGATTAGATAAATCTGTCTCCTACAAATATACTTATGAGTTTTATTCCGTCTTTTGATAAATCAAGGTGAACATGAACCAATTGATATACCAGACTTATTTTCTCGAAGAACAACCTAGGAATATCAATCACCTTATAATAATCTTAATCGTATGGTAGTGAAACAAGATATTGTGGAATCAGAAACGATGAGCCGAAGATGTTTGTGACTACTTTTTATCTTGCCTATCGGAGATTAAATCTTGAGCAAATCTTAGAGAAGATAGTACTCAATAAGATAGAAGATAGCAAGATCAGAACACGCAACTACAGAGAAAATAGTTGGGTCTGGCTTCACAATCCCAATGAAGTCTTCAAGTCGTGAACCAATTGGGTTGTGGAAAAACCTAAGGTTAAAGGTGAATCGACTCTAGTTTCAACTAGTATCACACATGAGGTGTGGGGATTAGGTTTCCCAATTGATAGAGTTCTCCTTTATATAGTTTTTGAATCAGGGTTTGCAATCAATGTTACCTTGGTAACAAAGTATTTAATATTTACCGTTCGATAAAAACCTGATTAGACTCAAGCTAATGCCTTTCAACCGTTAGATCGAACTTAGCTTGTTACACAAAAATGAAAAGTGACTTCATTTAGATATGAATAACCGTACCTAAACGTGTACACCTTGTTGGCTCAACAATAATTAACTGAAGTTAGACATATGATCACTTTTATATCAACCATATTCATCTTAATCATAACTAGTTCAAATGACTCCAATGAAACTAGTTCTAGAATTGTTCAATTGTTTATATTCTCATAGAAGTATACAAGACACAATTGAAGAAAAATCGATTTTGATTCACTCGAATCAATTCATGAACATTATACCCACAATTTGCAAAATATTTTATTCCTTATTATATAAATGTATTAGTTCATAAACAAACCGATTTTAGAACATAACCTACTCAAGTATGCAAACGGGTACGCATACCTAAGTGGCCAGACTAAGTTTGGGTTTTCCAGTATGCGAACGGGTACGCATACATTCCAAACTCAGTTGAATTTACAGAACTTGAAACTCACGCCAGTACGCATACCGGTATGCTTACCGAGTTCCCGGACTTTCATTAACCAACCAGTACGCATACGGGTATGCGTACTATGGTTCCCGGACTTGGAAATAACTTGCAACAGTTAGCATAGAAGTACGCATACTGTGATATATCCAATCATGGTTAATTGTTCTAAACTCCCATTTCAATCATTGAAACATTCTTGGAAGACGACAATAGCTGTCTCACACTAACTATTAGCTTCAAAGAAATTTTCAAGTGATCGAATGACCAATACGAAATATTCCAAGTCTACATCAAATGACTGTCTCACACAAATCATGTAAGATGTTACAAGGCGATCTTCACATGATCATCTTTTGACTTTCGTCAAGAATATAAGATGAAATTGGTTAAAGAGAAAGCTTACCAACACATATTTCAAGAAATATGAAAGCGAGTTAACCTCAGATCGAAATATCAAATGTGTATAATCGAAGTCTATATAGCTATACGACTTTTGTCTCAAATAGGATATAAAGTAAATATATTTTTGAGTGATAGATGAGTTTAAGTCTCCACATATCTTTTGTTGATGGAGTTCCACAAGCTCCCCTTAGTAGTTTTTCGTCTTCAATCGATAAACGCCGTGAAGTCTAATGCTCAACTACACTTTATATCCTAGTCTGAAACTTAGCTATAAGTAGACTAGAAATCAAGACTTATAGTTTTGACAACTAAACTTGACAAAAAGTTTGAGATAGCAACTCTCGCGAGTTCGACCGAGTAGTGCTCTAACAATAACATCATCCTTTGTAGTTCCCCATTGTGTTTGGAAGAAGCCATGTAGAAATCCATCACGTCCTGATGCTTTCCATGGTTTCATACTCTGAAGATTTGTAAAGTTTTCAGCCTCATTTAGGATGCTAGTTAAAGCATTATTTTTCGTCTTCTCAGTAATATTGTCTGTTAATAAGCTCTGAAGATCTTCATTTACTGCTGGGTCAGATGATCTCATGATTCCTTTAAAATGAGATGTGATAACTATGAATCTCTTCCAAGTTTTTCCTACCAGTACGCCAGTTTCCTATCAAGATTTAGGTATAATTCATGTATGGTTTCTTTTCACTAAATTAGTTGAGTTAGAGTCTTGCAAATCAATATATATATATGTATGATTACAAAGTCTTTTTTGTTATGTATATATAAAATGATCATCAATACGATTTGCCTGGAGAGAAGCAATCCAAATATTCAATAATCAATATAGTATCACCTAGTTTCTATCTTTCAGTGACCGAATTGAATTTTTTTTTTTTTTTCCTCCTTTTACAAAATAACTCACATAGTTTCTGTCAAGCTTACAGATTCTAATTCTCTTATTTGGATAACACAGTCCACCCCTATTCCTCGTGGTTACCTTCTTAAGAGGTTTATCGATCATCCCTTCCCTCCACATAAACCACCTGACAACAATGATAATCCAGCTCATAATAAATGGATCGAGGAAGACGCAATTATTATTGGATGGTTGTTTTCTTTAATGTCTGATTATTTTTTACTTACAGTTGTTGTTCTTGAGACTTGTAACAAAGTTTGGGATGCTTTATATGCCTCAATGTCTGAACCTCGATTGATACAACTACAATTTAAATTACGGACGTACGGTATGTAAAGGTAACCGCACAATGCAAGATTATCTTATTCATCCTAAAAATTGATTGATCAACTTGCAGTATATAAAAAAATTATTTCTAAGTCTGAACCCAAAAAAACTATTCTCCAAGGTCATTGATGCTCTTGTGGTTTCATCAATACGTCTTCGCAAACGACCATGTCTTTTGAGGATTTTAAATTTTTCCTTATTGCTTATGATACGTGTCTTACTTAATAAAAAGTTATTATTTCTATTCCTACCACTGTCCATTTTGATTCCACCTCTTTTGAACCTCACTCTTCTTATGTTTCTCGCCTTACAAATTCTACCTTTTAACCGTCCTAATAACCACCAATGTCCTAATAATAAACTCGATCATGGATGGTTAAAACCCCAATCTCCTAATTTTAATAATTCAAGTAAATACCAAGGATTTTGTCAACTATGTGATGTTCGTAATCACATTGTTATAAAGAGTTGGCATGGTTATGATCCCAACTTCACACCTCGGTTCCATAATCACCAAAAATCTCCTCGACCGAATCCAACTTCGGCATATGTGGTTTCTCTAGGATTCATACAAAAAAAATCCATGGATTGTATATTTTGGCACTTCACATCATGTTACTGGTGATGTGCAAGATTTACGTATTCATAATCCATATTATGGCCCTGATCAAGTCAAAGTATAATGCTGATTCTTTAACAATTTCTAATATTGGTAAGGCTACGTTAAATTTTGGTGGGCGTTATTTTCATTTACACCTTCTTTATCATGTTCCTAAAATTAAGCCAACTTAATATCATTCTCTCAATTTTGTGTTGATAATAATGTTTAATTCAAATTTCATTCTTCTTTATTTTGAATGATCGACAAATAAACAAAGTGGTGCTCCGTGGAAAAGTTGAAAATGATCTACAAGAATTTATACAACCAACATATTCTTCTTTATCATCTTGGTTAATTTTCAATATTGAGTCATATCTTGATTCATGCACCAAAGATTAGGACATCCTGTGCTTCAAACTGTGAAGCATGCAATTAGAGATTTTTGTGTTTTAATTATTTATCTTGATGTGTCATTGTTGTTTTATCAGTTTTCTTTGATTTGATTATGAACTAACGAGTTAGTTATCTTTTATAAAAGTTCTTGTTCATTCCATGGTGTTATAAAAGTACTGAGATACCTTTCTCATTCATTGTTGCTGATCTTTGGGGTCCTTATCCTCATTTTTCTCGTTATCAATTTCGTTATTATATGTTGATTACGGATGTTTTTAGTTGCTTTTCATGGATCTTTTCGTTAGCCCGAAAATCAGATCTTGTATATAATTTCTTAGTTTTTAAAACCAAAAATAAAAATCTTTTGAACAAGAAAATAAATAAAAAAACTCGATGATTGATCATAAAATTACGCCTGTGGTGCCCACCTGCGGAAGCTAAAGCTACCTGATGCGCCACTATGATGCTAGTCATCGGGTCATAAAGCTTTTCTTCTTGACAGGTAAATATATGTCCATTTGCTTTTGCAAGCATGCTCCGCAAGCATGATGCCTCAAACTTAACTTCCACATCGTTCCAACTTACCGTTGTTCTACGAAGGGTGAAAATCCATAAAGGCTAAGATGAATTCTCGCATGCATCATTGGATTTCAAGTCTTTGTCCAGGTATAAGGCATGCCTTGGACTGGTGCATATGCTATTTCAAGCCTATTTCTAGCTTCCTTCTTAGCTTCGACATTGCTGAAAGCATGCACCGATCTTACTCGTATCAAGTATTCATTAGTCAGGCTCATGCCGTACTTGCATTTCATCATCCTTGTGATGCAAGTGGATTATATATGCTCCAATAAGAATTTCATGCCTAAATTAGCTTACTTTCCTTTCCACTCCCAATGCGCAATTGTTGCATACCTACATCGAACGACTTGATAGGAAGTGTGAGTATCCAAGGAATGGATTGCAACTTACCTCATCAAGTATAGAAACAATCATCTCTTTCATCGCCTTGCCGACCCAAATCATATGAGTTACCATAATGTCACAATTACCTCGCAATTAGATGATATGGATGATAGGATCAAAAACCTACAATAGATATACTTCAAGTACACAATGTGTAACTAGTATAACAATGGAAAGTACAAGTCGTTCGCACAAAGAGTGTGAAATACTACTACTAACTAATATAAAAAATTAACTAATCAAATTCAATATTTTAGAAGTCTATGGAACAATGGAAACAAAATAATAAAAACGTAACCAAGGATGTGAAAGTGTTAAGGTTCTGAGAATCGTTGTAGGTGATTTATTTGTATTCAATCACAAAGATCTCTAATTTACTCATGTAAAATAGCAAAACCAAGATACTAGTATGTGGAAATAGAGTAAGCCACGTCCCCACTTCATTTCGAGCCTACATCAAACCATACTGGACAAACTTAACACGTCCCATTATATGACCAGTCATGCTCCACTTCAGCAAGAACACCTCTTTTGTCAGTGATATTGTTTAGTATGGGTAGACAAACACAAGGGAGTTACATGCCACCCATGATTAATTGATCAAGCTCTAACTTCTTTGATGTCATGAAGCACAAATGCCATCTTAACTCTCCATAGTTTTTTATTCTTCTGGATTATCGAATTCACTTGAACTTTCTACAAAAGCACTAAAATAGTGTTATAAGCCAAAATATCGACTCCTAGATAATATAAATATGGGTATAAAATGTAGCACTTATGTGCTTATCAATGGACGACAAGATTCCTTCCATCAATGATGCAACTCATTTCGGATTCTTACATACCGTCCTCCGTGAATCAAAGGGATCAAATGTACTGATCGTAGTTCATCCCCTTCTATACAAACAACTAAATCCAACTCGTGGTGCAATGCCTATTCCGTATAGGCGAAAGGGTCATTTACAAATGATGCGCAAGGATATGCATCATTAGCATTTCCTTTGTGTTACATAATGGTGGTGAAGTCTTAGCTCGCAATATTACAATGATGATACCTAAGCATCAAACAACTCTCTTCACTAAGCCACGTGCCACAATCATTTAGGCTTTAATGGCTAAGTTATGAAGCTTAAGGCACATCTCCACTATATGCACCTTCAACCAACTACCCCTCCCTATATATGTCTTACTGACATTTCAAAAACTAAAATATTGGGAGCACTTTGGCACGCTTGCTTCGCTATTCATGGTTGTTTCCCTTCCACTTGAATAATACGCCATAATGGTGTGTTTTCAATCCTGGCCCGTATGCCTCAGTATTGCACCATGATTGTGCAATACCGCACTGACCAGCCTTATATTGGCATGAAGCACCGTGATGGTGCAACATTTCTCTCGGCCATCCACCACGGGCGTGATGCACCATGATGGTGCAATTTGGATTTTGGCCAATATAACTCACGTAACACACCATGATGGTGTGGTATCTCTCTTGGCCAGCCACCCACTGGCTGATGCACCATGATGGGGCAATGTCGCACTTGGATAACCCCTAACTGGCGTCATGCACCATTGTGGTACAACTTTTATCCTTGGCAGAAATGCCCTAAATACGCAACATAGGCTTTAGATAAAGCTTCATCTCATGCTAGTGATGCATATTTGAGCATGCACCATGCAAAAAGTACGAGTATTATATTTTCAATCTGAAAATGGCGGCGAGTTTAAATATCTCACTTCATATCTTGATTTGGAGGGTGTTTATTACCATTTTTCATGCCTCATGTTGCGAAACAAAATATACTTACTAAACATTGTTATCGTCATATTACATTTACACACCACATTTGCACCCACATCTTTTCGTGTGACCTTCTCAGTCGTTTTCCATAAACTATTTTTGTGTAGTTTTGTCGCCATATTAAAAGTTATTTAACCCAAATGCAGACTATTCCTTAGATATCATTCGTCATATAAAGGTTATATGTGTTGTCATATTCCGACTAAAAGGCTTTATTTCTCGACATGTTAAGTTTTTCTAAAATCATTTTCCTTTTACAGGTCCAAGCACCACATATACATTCCTGCTCCTCCATATCCAAATGTTTACTCTCCAACACCAACCTCGTTACCACCTCTTTACACCCGTACCATTTTCAACACAACAATCACTTAAGGTAAGCTCTTTTATTCCAAGTCATTCCAAATCTAATAACAATATTATTTCGAAGTATTCATTTCCCTCTTTATAATAGGTCCATTTGCTACCTACTCCATTAATAGTAGACAACTTGAATTAAGTTCAAACTCTGTCATAGTTCCACCTGCACCACCGGCCTCATCTGACCGATTTAGTTCCATCTTCCGGAAGCTTTGCAACTGCCCGGTCGACGACAACTCGTTCCAAAAATGGTAGTTTGTAAACCCAATATTTGTACTGCCACAAAATATCCTTTAATTAGGATGATGAATACTTTGAGCCACGTATATGCTCTCGAGCTGCTACACTTCCTCATTGGTAGATATATATGGATTCTGAATATAATTCTCTTTTGAAGAATAATTTTTTTTTTTTTATAATTCCCCTTTATCCTGGTCATAATATTATTGGAAATGAATTAGTTTATCGAATAAACTTAATTTTTATGGTAGTATTGACCGTTATAAAGTATTCCTTGTTGCCATGGGGTATAGCCAATAAGAACGAATTGAGTATCAAGAAATGTTTAGTATGACTGTGAAACCATGCACTATTCGTGAAATTATTTCTCTCGCTCTATCTAAGAATTGGTTTATGAGTCTTCTGGACATACCAAATGATTTTCTAAATGAATTCCTTCAAGAAGAAGTATATACGATCAAATCATATATATTTGGTTAATTGGTTAATATAGCTTTCGTCATATTGACCCTCGCTTCCTAAATCATATTTGTTGGTCACATCAATCTTTTCAAGGATTAAAACATGCCCCTTAAGCATGGTATCATCATCTTCGTGCTCATTTTATTCATCTCGGTTTTATAAGATCCAAATATGACACCTCTTTGTTCATACAATGACACAACAACAATATTACTTATATCTTTGTCTATGTCGTCTCTTCTACCTCTTTGATTCAACAACTTATAAGCGATCTATATAAGGCTTTATCAATCATTGATCTTCGTGATTTATCTTATTTTTTGGATATTGAAGTTCATCACTCTTCTTCAGGTCTAGTTCCATCGTAATAGAAACATATCATGGAACTTCTGTTACGATCTAAGATAAATGGTGCCAAACCCATTTCGACTCTTATTGGTCTAAGGTTTTTTTTATCCAGGTGTGAAGGTTCTAAATTTGTTGATCCAACTTGAAAAAGCGTGGGTCTAACAACTTCACCCAATATTTATCTTAGCAATATGTATGGACTAACTCCAATATACTTACAAGAGAATCAACTAGATAGTTAGACTCAATCTTATAAAAGTATATCAAAGAGTTATATCTCAATCTCTCAATTCAATCCGCAATCAAATAAATAATAATTTGCGAGCCCGATTGAATATAAAAGAGAGATAACTTAAACGGTACCAAAGACCAGTATCCAAGGATCAATCAATAACCAAAGGTTGGATTTACCAATTGATCGATTCGACGCACAACCTGTGATATTTCAATTATATAACAAAATATAATGCTGAAAAGAAATAACACAGATACCAGA
The DNA here is from genome assembly GCA_023529315.1 of Papaver bracteatum. NCBI lineage: Eukaryota > Viridiplantae > Streptophyta > Magnoliopsida > Ranunculales > Papaveraceae > Papaver > Papaver bracteatum. The sequence continues at coordinate 373,835 of JAJJWX010005187.1, read as the reverse complement.
AGTTTTGTTAACGAGGAAACCACAAATTCAGAAAAAACCCGGGACCTAGTCCAAATTTGAACACCATACTGTATTAAGCCGCTACAGACACTAGCCTACTATAAAGATAACTTCGGTTTGGAATGTAGTTGAACCCTAATCAATCTCACGTTGATTCAAGGTACAGTCGTGCTCCTTACGTATTTGATCCAAGCAGGATACTACGCACTTGATTCCCTTAGATGATCTCACCCATAACCAAGAGTTTCTACGACCTAAAGTCGAAGACTTGATAAACAAATCTGTATCACATAGAAAAGTCTATTGAATAGATAAATCTGTCTCCCACAGATATACCTACGAGTTTTTGTTACGTCTTTTGATAAATCAAGGTGAACAATAACCAATTGACAACCCGGACTTATATTCTCAAAGAACAACCTAGAATTATCAATCACCTCACAATAATCTTAATCGGTTAACGAAACAAGATATTGTGGAATCACAAATGATGAGACGAAGGTGTTTGTGACTACTTTTCTATCTTTCCTATCAGAGATATAAATCTCAAGCCAATCTTATGATTAACTCAAACACGATAGAAACAACAATATTAGATCATGCAACTACAGAGAAAATAGTTGGGTCTGGCTTCACAATACCAATGAAGTCTTTAAGTCGTTAACCTAAAGGGTCTCGTGAGAAACCTAAGGTTAAAGGAGAATCGACTCTAGCTTATACAACTAGTATCACACATGAGGTGTGGGGATTAGGTTTCCCAGTTGATAGAGTTCTCCTTTTTATAGTCTCCAAATCAGGGTTTGCAATCTTAGTTATCTTGGTAACAAAGCATTCAATATTCATTGTTAGATGAAAACCTGATTAGATTCGAGCTAATATCTTTCAACCGTTAGATTGAACTTAACTTGTTATACATAAATGAAATGTAAATTCGTTTAGGTTTGAGTAACCGTACCTAAACGTGTACACTTGGTTGATTCAACAATAGTTAACTAATGGTTAGCCATATGAGCACTTTCATATCAACCTTATTCATATTTACCATAACTAGTTCAAATGACTCAAATGAACTAGTTAGATAGTTGTTCAATCGCATAGATCTTATAGAAGTATACAAGACACAATCGAAGTAAAATTGGTTTTGATTCACTTGGATCGATTCATGAACATTATAGCCATGGTTTGCCAAGATTGCATTACTTAATATATAAATATTTTAGTTCATGAACAAACCGATTTTAGAAACTAACCTACTTAAGTATGCATACGGGTACGCATACTTTAGCAACCGGATTGAGTTTGTTTTTCACTTTCAAACTCCAGCAGAAATTCACGGACGTGAACTTTCCTTCAGTATGCGTACCAACAACCGCCAGTACGCGTACGGGTACGCATAATTTGGGTTTCCGGTTTTGGAATTTTACATAAATGTGAGAACACACCATGTTTATATCCAAAGATGGTTACATGTTCTAAACTCTCATTTCAATCATTGAAACTTTCTTAGAGGATGTTATATAGTTGTTATTCACAAACTATTTTTCATCAAAGCAATTTTCAAGTTATTGAAATAATCAACATGACTTTCGTCACGAGTAGAGATGAACTTGTCCAAAGAGAAAGCTTACCAACACATATTTCGAGAAATAGATAAACGAGATAAACTCGGATCAAAATAGCGAATGTGTATAATCGCAGTCTATATAGCACTACCACTTTTATCTCAAAATAGGAGATAAAATAGATAGACTTTTGAGTGATAATTAAGTTCAAGTATCCACATACCTTTTGTTGATGAATTTCCACAAGTTCCTTGAGTAGTTCTTCGTCTTCATATGATGAACGTCGTGGAGTCAGAGCTCAACTACACTTTCTATCCTAGTCCGAGACTTAGATATAAGTAGACTAGAAATCAAGACTCATAGTTTTGGAAACTATACTTGACAAACAAGCTTGAGATAGCAACGCTTGCGAGTTCAACCGAGCAGTGCTCTAACAATCACCCCATTTGTCAATTTTAGACAAAACTATCAATACATATGGAATGCAAAATAAATAAACTTTGTAGCTTCTCATCCAAATGCATGATCTCCTTGGTTCTTCAATATTACTCGAAATTTTTGTCACTTCCAAGTACTCCAATGATTCTAAAGATGCTCAGTTCAACATCATTGTTGTTGAAGATCCGTAGCCATAACAATGAGAGAAAAAATAGCTCTCAATCATTGTTATATAGTCTCATATATAGTATTATTAAACGACATCAAAGTTTAATTGTATCACAACTTCGACAATAATACTATGGTGATATGTATCACTCCCCCTTAGTCAATACTTCATCTCACATGAAAACCACCCCCCATTACATAATGATCCGAAAACCATATATATTTGTTGTGTGAACTACATATTAATTCTCTCCCTTTTTGTCAATAAAATTGGAAAAGGTACGGAAATTAGTGGGATCCTAATGAAATTTCCATAGAGATTGTAATACCATCCTCAATTTCGAGGGCATTTATGTCATTTTACTAATAGGGGTAAATTAGTCATTTTACGTTGAAAAAGTATTTTAGTAATTTAAGTATTTTATATATATTGGTGGGAATGAACTTCTGTTCATGTTAAGTTAAATTAGAAAATAAAAATAAATAAAGAGATTTCTTAAGAGACGTGCGGCTTGAATGCCTCGAGAGTTTGCTCTGGAATTCATTTTTTTTTTTGGATGTACCTAACTAATGTTTATCTCTAACTATCGTTAGCATTCCTTCTTGTAGCATACAAGAGAATGCCCTAAGAACTTGGCAATGAAAAACGACTTAGTGAAACCACCTTGTTTCACTCAAAAGAAAACTCCTAGAGAAAAAAATGGAAAAATAAAACTTGTTTTTCTCATTTTTCTCTCCTATTATTTTTCCACAAAAAACAGATGAGTTAATGTTGAATTGTAGTGGGGAGTAGCTTGGATACAAAAAGCAACAAAGAAACCAACATATTTGAATTACATTCACACTAATGGTGTCGATCTTGGTGCCGATGATTATGATAATGTGTTTGGTTGGGATAATAAACATGTTGGTGCTAGGATTCTTCTTTCCAAGCTAAGCACGTGAAGAATTAATTCTTGACAGCTTTGCATCGTTCTCTTCCCATCTCTCTTTTATGCCCGACCCATGTTTTGACAAAAGCAAAAGAACTACACACTCTTTGATGTCTGACTCATGCTTTTACTGCTGTTTTAAAAAAAAAACATTGCTTTAATTGTTTTTAAGATGCTGTTTTCTATGCAAGTGTTTTGTCACGCGTGGGAATATTGCTTTGTTCCTAACGGGTCATTTTTTTTTTCTTCTGTTGACTACAAATGCAGAAATCAATTAACAACATTTTAGTGGGTTGTCCTCTTACTCTAAAAGTCCCATACTCCTATCCCATTGTGACAGCTCTTGTTTACTTTATTTTCACCTAATTCTCCACTTACTTACTCGACAACCACAAGACCCATAGACAAAGGCATCGATCCCATAAATTGGGTGGCTCGTCTCACAAGACCAGTTACCGATCTCTTTCCTAAGATACACATTTTAAAATAAATTTCATGCTTGCTCCACATTCCATGATGTGTGACAACACAAAGGAATAACTTCATCATTTGATTTATGTTCACCATTATTAATGTTATTTTCAAAATTTGAAAAAAGGATTCCCCAACAGTCGGCTGCTCACTATGTATGCCCACTTAACCCGACCCCCCTACTTGAATTTTCGGCATATATTCCCATTTACTCGAAACAGTCTCACCACTAGCCGAATGGGCCACCTCCTTAGCTGACTAATAGCCAATTTCTTTTGTACTTTCCATAACTAACGCCTGACTTCTCGCCACCATTAGCTCACTCATTGCATGCTATATAAGACGTATAATATTAGCAGTCAGGGGTTCTTTTCTATGTTTATCTAGGGAAACAAAACAAAACATAGAAATAGAAACTTAATAGGTCACACCAGAGAAACTAAATTGGCTTGTTACGGCGGTGAGTCGGTTTGGTTAGAATAAACATAGAAGAAAAGAAAAAGGAGGCAGTACCATTTTTCCTTTCCTCCAAGAACTATAAGTGGTGTTTTTATTTTTGTCATTCCCAGCATCATTTCGGTATGGAATTGAGGTAGGCGCAACATAATCAAAAATCTTCTTTTTATTTAAGTTTCTTTTAATTAAATTTATGTTTGCAAGTTTTCATTGATATATGAATGATAATCTATGTTGTGAGCATGATTATGAATGTTGGGTTGCGGTCCATAGATTGTGATTCTTAAAAATTATTTATGACGGGATACGAGATATCCTTGGAAACGGTTTTGTTTCCTAAACCCACGTGGGGCTCCCTGGGGCGAGCGGATTGATTGAATTTATTATTGTTCATGGATGAGGTGTTTCCATGTGTTGTTAATAATGCTAGATGTTGTTTTAAAAGGGATTGAAAAATATTGCATAAAATGTTTTGTTGATTCTTTGCCTACTGAGTGTCAAAACTCACGTCGTATTATGACAAAAATTCCATATTTGACGCATGACAAGGAGTTGATCAACGTGGAGCCTATATAATAATTTTAGATCCTTAATATTGTTGTTTTAGCGTAAAATTCTAGTTTAAAGATGTAATTAGTTTTATATTTAAAGCTGTAAAATATTGTTTGGCATTGAGTTGATTGTTTATCATTTTAAATTCCCAATAGATTTTGATATGATTCTTTTTGTAACACATGTAAAACATCTTAAGGGACATTTTGTTAAAATTATAGATTTTTCTAAGTAGTATACATATTTTTAATATAATTCTTTGTACCATTGTTAAATCCAGAAAATATCCGACTAGTTTAAATATCTCATAAATATCCTATTTTAGAACTACGATACGTTGGTTTTTAGACCTTGGTGTCTCTGTAAACGTGAATATCTTCATTTGTACTTTTTAAAATGGTAAACTAAGCCTGATTTAGAGTTGTGAGTGATTTGATATGATTTTTGTAAAATGAACTATCACTGTTTTACATTTCTGCAGTTCTGGTCAACTACACGTTTGACTGTGGTCATAGGATACTCAACTCATTTAAAAATCCCGAATAATTTAGGCCTAATAGTATTTATAGTATAGATTTTATCCGTATAATTACTATAAATTTTGGAACCCGCATGAAGCCTTTAAAATTCTAGTAATCCACCTTGGACTGTTTTTAGTTTTACAATTTGGGGTTGAAATCGTTTCTTATTAATTAATATTAAGACTTGAACGGTGTTAGTTTTTTATTTGAGAACCAAAATATGTTTTACTTCAGGTGTCTTTCAAATTAGGTTAAATCTACGGTTAGATTCTTCCAAATTGAATTTCTGAGTATTCCGCTGCGACAAAATTCTTAAAACGGCCATGAATTAATTAAGCCCAAATGAATTATTTAACGAGCCTGTGCTTGGTAGCCGGGCCTCGTCTATGGTATCCAAGTGGCACTCCGGGATTTGAAAACCGGGGCGTCACAAATTGGTATCAGAGTAGCGATTAGATCCTTCGGGAACTAGTTGTTGCAAAAACAGTTAATAAATGTAAACTGTGTTCGATAAAAATTAATTGTGTGTTTTTAATTTTAGCTTGAAATTTTTGTCACTATGCTACTTTAAATTTAGGGACTAAATTTCCAAAGTGGGAGAGATTGTAATACCAGTCTCAATTTCGAGGGCATTTATGTCATTTTACTAATAGGGGTAAATTAGTCATTTTACGTTGAAAAAGTATTTTAGTGATTTAAGTATTTTATATATATTGGTGGGAATGAACTTCTGTTCATGTTAAGTTAAATTAAAAAATAAAAATAAATAAAGAGATTTCTTAAGAGACGTGCGGCTTGAATGCCTCGAGAGTTTGCTCTGGAATTCATTTTTTTTTTGGATGTACCTAACTAATGTTTATCTCTAACTATCGTTAGCATTCCTTCTTGTAGTATATAAGAGAAGGCCCTAAGAACTTGGCAATGAAAAACGACTTAGTGAAACCACCTTGTTTCACTCAAAAGAAAACTCCTAGAGAAAAAAATGGAAAAATAAAACTTGTTTTTCTCATTTTTCTCTCCTATTATTTTTCCACCAAAAACAGAGGAGTTAATGTTGAATTGTAGTGGGGAGCAGCTTGGTTACAAAAAGCAACAAAGAAACCAACATATTTGAATTACATTCACACTAATGGTGTCGATCTTGGTGCCGATGATTATGATAATGTATTTGGTTGGGATAATAAACATGTTGGTGCTAGGATTTTTCTTTCCAATCTTAGCACGTGAAGAATTAATTCTTGACAGCTTTGCATCGTTCTCTTCCCATATCTCTTTTATGTCCGACGCATGTTTTGACAAAAGCAAAAGAACTACACACTCTTGTAGTTGCAGGAATTCCCACACTACACCCTATTCAAGAATTTATCAATATTTATGACATAATTTGAAGATTAAGGATCTTTTTTATTAATATGATCTTAAAAGAATTACAGAAATCAAGAACACAGAACACTTAATAAGATTTTCTCTCTCCTAAAAACTTTCTTAGCACTCAAAAATTCATCTCTCACTCTGGAAGTATTCATTTCCTTTATATAGGTATTTACATAATGGATTACAGCTCATTTACAGTTAAGATTCCCTTTAATTTCGGATCTGAGTAATTGCGATAAATCGCAATTAGCACCGCCTTATTCATTCGCAAGTCTTATTGGTCCGTCGCAGAAATGTCACACTTTACTCATGTTTCTGTCGTTTTCATCTGATATGTCATTCCTTACGTCAATTTGAGACATGTCGCAGAATATTATTGATGTGTCGAAGAACTGTTGTTTATTTCGCAAGGATATTATTGAGACAATATTCTGATCCTACATCTTGCCTCTTCTCATATCTTTTCTGCGAAAGAGATAAAGATCATGAGAATTTAAGTTTCTTGATTTGCCGCAACTCCTTACTTTTTACCCGACAAAGTTCCCTGTTTTTACGTTTTTCTGTTGGCACGTGTCAATCTTTACTTTTTTACCGATCAACCCGGTTACCCATCCTTCATCTATAAATAGATGTCCCACTCAAGGAAAGATTTTCTTTCGTCATCTCTCTTTTCTTCATCTTCTTTCTTTTTCGTCTGCAATTTTTTCTTTCCTAATATCCTTCCTGTTGCTGCTCTAATGGAGACTCAAAGGTATGTTCTTATCTTGAACCTTATTTTGTTCATGTTTCATCATTTCTATCGCCTGATTTTCTTTGTAATTTCCATATTCTATATTATCCTTTTCAGTAACACTACTTCTCAGATTAAGATTACTGTCAAAAACCCTAACCCTAAAGTTTCTCAAAAAAGGCGTGTTGGAAAGGCGAAAAGATCTGAGAATGACAAGGTAGTAAGAAACACTTATTTCTTTGAAATAACAATATTGTTGCCTCTGTTTCTTATCTACATTATTATTCGCAGGGTGAAGAAAATATTTCTAGACCTCTTAAGCGTTCTCGTCAAATTAAAGCTCTTCCAGATGAAGTGGATATTCTTGATTTCTTGCCTGCAGACCCTGTTCCGCCGCAAGATAAATCTTATCCTTCTCCTCGCGTAAATTCTAATATTAACACCACCACTACTCCTTCATCAATTCCAAATGAACCTATTGATGCTAATATTTCCACCAACATTTCAAGAGTTGCGATGGATGAATCTTTAATAGCCGAAACTAAAGTGAATGAATCGGCAGCCAATGATCCTGCGATTAATGAAACTGTGGTGAATGAAACCACGGTAAATAAAACTGCGGTGAATGAAGCCGTGATGAATGAAGTTGCTATGAAAGATGTTGCGGTGAATGAAGCCGTGATGAATGAAGTTGCGATGAAGGATGCTTCGGTGAATGAGACTGTAACTGCGACTAACCAAGTTCCTTCTTCCACCCCTACTACCGCGAGTGATTCTAATCTTCAAGTTATTGTCGCCAAAGCTTCTTCCTCTACTTCTCTTCCTTCTTCTCAAGAAATAGCAACAGAGGTTGAAGCTGCTTTTCAAATATTATCTGAAGTTTTGAATGATGCTATGAAATATTCTACAGACCCTGCGAGACAAGATATTTGTATGATTCTAAGCAAGCATCTTAGATCCTGCGGTTCTTCGTCTAAGCTAACTGCTTTAGAAAGTGAAATTTAAACCTTGAAGAAGAATCTTCAAGCAAAAACTTTAGAATGTGAACTTCTCGATCATAAGTTTCGCAATTCTGAATTAGACTGCGAAAATCTTCGCAGCATAAATGATGATCTGAAAGGTACCACTTTCTTGCCTCTGTTTTTGCCTCAATAATCCTTTGTTTTCTATGTACTCAATTTTTCTTTATTTATTTGTTGACGCATATTTAGCTTCAAAACATAACCAATTATTGAAGATACTTGAATGGGAAACAATCGCTGATGAGGCCCGTATTGGGAAAGAGTCTTGGAAGAATCAATTTGATAGATTGAATACTCTTCACACATATTCAATTGACGAGATAAATAATCTTAAGAATGAGAATAATCAGCTAATTTGTGAACGGGATCGCCTAAGTAATGAAGCCACTCAACTTTTATATTCGCTAAATCAGACTAATTTGAGGGTGGAATCTTTATTAGATGAAAACAAAACCTTATCTCAAGAGAAACGTAGCTTTGTGAGTAAAACAATGGTTTATTCGCAGCAATTGAGTAATATTCAAAAGTTGTGTGACAACCAAGAGCAATCTCTTCATGTATTGAAAGATGAGCTTAAAAAGATAACCGAATCATCTGCCGCTGAACAAGAGAAACTTATAAAAGGTAGATTAGATATGAGAGTAAAAGTCAACAGTCTCAAAGATGACTATGCTCTACTGAAGAACTCCCATTCCTCCTTAAAAGAAGAAAACACTCATCTTCTTTCTAAAGAAAAAAGTATAAAATCTCGTTTGAAAGGTAGAGTTGGTGATACTTTCGATGATACCATGAATCAATGGAAGAATTGCTTCCTTAACATAATTCAAACTTTATCCTCGTGAAAGGAAGGTAGTCATTTTGACTGCCTCGTCTATCTAATTATTTCATTATATTTTCCCATCTTATTTCTTGCGAAAATTCCATCTAATTTGTGATTTTTCTTCTGCAGAATCTGAGAAGCACCTTCAAGCTTCAATCTTTGATATGTCTATGAGGTTGGCCAAACTTCGCAAAAAGAACACTGCGCTTTCTAACTCTTGCAACAGAGCTTTAAGAAGATTTGACTATCTTGAATATTTCAAAGATATAGAGATCAGAAACCGGGAAAAGAATTGCCTCCGTAAGGCGCATTTAGACGCTGAGGTTCTCATAAACAATGTTCTATTCTCTCATTATTTACCTCCTATGAAGATCAAACCCTTGGAGATAGATAATAATGAAGTCCCTCGTCTCATAGATGAAGATCTAAATTATTCAAGTAATGAAGAAGATTTTTCTGAGGATGAACAAAACCCACCTAAAGAAATAGAAGAAGAAGAAAACCCTCTCAATGATGGAGAATATCAAGAAAATCCTCATAAAGAATCAGAAGAACATAATTCTCCTCACAAAACAATCACTGGTGATGGGGAAACCCAAACTGAAAAAGGTGTCGCTGATGAAGATAATAGTAGCGAACAAGAATGATAAAGTTAAGGAAGAATATTCTCTGGAGTTTTATATTCTTGCAAAATATCTTGTTCTTTTCCTTGTCCTGCGAATGATTGTAATTTCTGAATCTCTTTTGCGAAACATTGCAGTTTTTGTAACCCCATCATCTTCTTCTAATTATATATTTTTATTAATCTGAATCCAATCTTCATAAATTCTTGTAACTTGATTATCTTCTTTTTTATTATTTTAATTCTTCTCAAGGAAGATAATGAAATATTGTTTTATAATTCCCATATTTGCCCCTCATAATCTTCCTTGTGAAGTATTGAATTTGTTACCCTTGTAAGAAATCCCATACTTGCCTCTTGTTATCAATCTGCAATATGATAAATGAATTATCGCAATCAACGCTGCGAAAAATTTGTTATATGCTTTGCAGATATAACCTCTCTTGTGGTCTTATTTCGCCTTCCTATTTAAAGGTCTTATTATGCCACTTTTATGCGACAAGATCGCAGGGATTCTTACTTTTACATTGATCTTGTAATAATCCATTGATCTTGCCTTATCATTTAATTTTAATCTCTGCGACAATATGATAAATCTAAGCCTTCTTGTGAGATTTAATCTCTCTTTGCTTTATAAGACTTATGACTTTGTCGTCTTTTCGATGAAATCGCAGGACGTCTTTGCGATTTATATCCTCTTATTATTTATTTCATTTATCTCATCTTTTGATCTTATCGCAAAAACCCATTGATCTCATCTTAACATTTCTCTTTAGGCTTTTTGGCCAGTCACGCGGCAATATGACGGGCCTAAATATTCTTGCGAATATAAAGTCCCATGACATTGTTGTCTGTGTCACACGACAATATGACGGGCCTAAATATTCTTGCGAATATAAAGTCCCATGACATTGCCGTCTTTTTTGATACACAGCTCCCTAATGGAGGGTATCGCCCTTATCTCCCCCCCCCCCGGTTTCCCCTTCAAGGATTATACATCGGCCATACAAGACTAGCACTTTCCCATCCGGTTCTGCCAACAACTGTTGTTTTCGCAGCCTTGTCCTTTATGCCTTATATGGCTTATAGTTACAAGACTGCACCCTAAGTGGGGTTTTCTTTGGGCCGAACACATCGTAAGCCAAGACTTGCCGTGGATGGACAGGGTAGGTTCATCCATCCCGGGCACCCACAGCTCAACCGTGTACCTCGGCGCCTTGATCATACTTTGCATTCCTTAGGAGAAACTCTCGGGCGCCCAACCATGGTATAACCTTATATAGTTGGGAATCCAAGTTATCTCTCCCGGATGGATTTTCTATAATCCCAAATCTCCATGACTAGGTTCCAGCAGAGGTATATCCTTTCCCATAGCCATGCAAAGAGATACCCCCCTTATGACGCACTTTAAGGACATTGCCTCTTACGGAATAGAATCCGCGAACTAAGGTGTACGCCATAAAAGTTCGTCCCATTCTTATATGTTTTTAGGCAATTTTCGCCCGTCTTATGCTTTTGCATTAAAATTCTTAATTATTTCGCAAGCTATTGCGGAAAATAGCTTTTATATTTAGCCAACTTTGTTCTTGCAAAACATCTCTTTTATTCTCTCACAATTTCTTGCGTGTAATCCATTCATTCTAATCTTTCAAACCTTTATTGATAATATTTTCTTAGATATTGTCTATTCCATGGTCTGCCAAGTCTTTGACCCATGTCTCTTCATTCTGGATCCATTAATTTATATGCTCCAGTTCCAACTATTTCTTTGATGATATATGGCCCGTCCCATTTTTTCGCTAATTTTCCTCCATTTTCTCGCTGATATTCTGGTGTTTCTCGCAGAACTAGATCTCCAACTTTGAACTCACGCTTCTTTACTCGTTTATTATATTCACGAGCTAATCTGCGATGGTAGTTTTCCATATGTTGTAATGCCTTTTCTCTCTTCTCTTCTACCTCATCAAGTTTGTCTAGAATCATACCAGCACTAAGATTCTTTTCCCAAGCTTCTCTTTTTGTTGTAGGAATAGCAACTTCTGTTGGTAATACTGCTTCAACCCCATATGTTAAACAAAAAGGAGATTCCCCAGTTGCTTCTCTTCGTGTTGTATTATAAGCCCAAACTGCATTATGAACTTGTTGACACCACGTTCTATGATGCCCTTCTAACTTATTTTTGAGAATATCTGTGATTGTTTTGTTAGTTGCTTCAGCTTGACCATTGGCCTATGGGTATAAAGGAGTCGATTTTCCGCACTTTATCTTGAATGCATTAAGTAACATCTCTATATTTTGTCCTTCAAATTGTTTTCCATTATCTGACACCAACTGCGCTGGAATTCCGAATCTGCAAATGATATTTTCAAATATAAATGTGAAAATGTCCTTATCACGAATATGTTGTACTGCTTTAACTTCCGCCCATTTTGTGAAGTAATCTGTTGTGACAATCAAGTATCTCTTTTGCCCTGCTCCCGACACAAATGGTCCCACAATATCTAAACCCCACTTTCCAAATGGCCAAACATTTTTTGAGGATGTTAATGTTTCACCGGGTGCATGTATTCTTTTTGCAAATCTCTGACATTCCTCGCAACTTCTTGATAAATTCTTTGCATCTTCATGCATATATGGCCAATAATAACCTTGCATTTTAGTTCTGTATGCTAAAGATCTTCCGCCGCTGTGATTACCAGCATCCCCACTATGTAACATTTTTAATATTTGCTTTCCTTCTTCTTGTGTCAAACATCTGAGGGAAGGCCCATTTAAAGATTTTTGATATAATACCCCATCTCTTAACTCATAATTTGTTGCTCTACTTTTTAATTTATGTGCTTCTAATCTGTTCCTTGGAATCTCCCCCTTGCTAGATATGCGTGAATTTCCGCACGCCAATTTGCGATAATTCGACTTGATTCTTCGCCATTATTTTCTACTACCATTGCCTCAGCTTCCTCATCTTCTTCTTTATTAATTGATGGTGCTATGAGTGTTTGTATTTTTATATTTCTCGCAGTCGGATCTACCATCATACTTGATATAAACGCAAAAGCATCTGCAAGTCTGTTATCTCTTCTTGAAATATGCCTCCATTTGAGTTTTGGAATTTTCGCAGATAATTCTTCAACAAGTTTCTTATATTTTTTCAAAGATATATCGTTAGTTGCATATTCCCCTTCAATTTGGCGGATAATCAATTGTGAATCACTGGTAACTCTTGCATTCTCCACCTTCATTTCTATCGCAAATCTTAGAGCATGTACTACAGCCTCATATTCTGTCTCATTATTGGTAGATTCAAATTCCAGTCGAAATGCAAATGCCATTTTTGCGCCTTCTGGAGAAATAAAAACGACTCCCACTCCATTTCCTTCTCCATTGGATGATCCATCTACTAATATCTCCCACCTATTTGGTTCTGTTAAAAGATCTCTAGGATCCCAATATTCTTCTTCTATATCCATCATGTCTTCTACAACTTCATCATCCTCCAAAGGAAATTCTGCGAGAAAATCTGCGACAATTTGAGATTTTGGCGAAGATAGAATTTCATATTGGATCTCAAAATGCCCCACTTGTGCGTTCCATCTTTCGACTCTTCCTGATCTGTTTGAATTTTTTATTACTGACTCAATTGGTACTTTTGTTAGTACTTTAATTTTATGCGCTTGGAAATATATGCGAAGTTTAGAAGCCGCATAAACTAATGCCAAAATTAGCTTTTCAATCTTTGAATAATTTTTCTCCGCAGCATTAAATGTTTTTCTGATGTAGTAAATAGGTTTTTCAATTCCTGCGTCATTTCGCAAAAGTACTGCGCTTAAAGCATGTGGAGTTGTCGCAAGATATATAAGCAATTCTTCTCCTGGTTCAGCCTTCTGTAAAATGGATATATTCATCAAATATTCCTTAATTCCTTGAAAATCTTTCACACATTCATCTGTCCATTTAAATTTTGTTCCCTTCTTTAGTATGTTGAAGAAATGCTTGCATTTATCTGATGATCGCGAAATAAATCTTCCTAGTGAGGCTAAAAGTCCATTCAATTTTTGTACATCTTTTACTGTTGCCGGAGTTGGCATATCTCGAACTGCTTGCACCTTTTCAGGATCAACTTGTATTCCTTCTTTTGATACAATATATCCCAAGAATTTCCCAGATGATACTCCGAAAGTACATTTCTCAGGATTTACTTTGATATTAAAAAGCCGCATCTGATCAAAAATTTCCCTTAAATCCTGCACATGATTTTTAGCTTCTTTGCTTTTTACCAACATATCATCCACATATACCTCTAAAGTTTTATGTATCCATTTCGCGAACACCTTTTCCACCATCCTTTGATAAGTTTCTCCTGCATTTCGTAACCCAAAAGGCATCTTTGTGTAGCAATATAGTCCTCTGGGAGCAAAGAATACAGTATTTTCTTGATCTTCTTCCGCAAGTGGGATTTGATTATAGCCCTTGTATCCATCTAACGAAGATATTTGATCATTTCCTGCGGCAGATTCCACTAGCTGCGGAATATCTGGCAAGGGAAAACTATCTTTGGGACATGCTTTATTTAAATCAGTAAAATCAATGCAAATTCTTATCCCCTTATTTTTCTTAGGAACTACTACCATGTTGGCGATCCATTCTGGATATTTTGCTTGCCTTATAATTCCTGCGTCTAGCATCTTCTGCAATTCTTCTTCTATTTTGGCATGATAAGTAGTCGCAATCTTTCTTATTCTTTGTTTGAATGGTCTGAAATTTTTGTTAATATCCAATCTGTGGCATGCAACAGATGGATCTATTCCAGGCATCTCGTCCATATTCCACGCAAAAATGTCTCTGTATTCTCGCAGAAGGTTTACAGTTTGCTCTTCTTCCTCCACATCCATCTTAGTTCCAATTTTCAGCACTTTTGGGTCTTCTTCACTGCCAACATTTACTTCTTTTGTGGGTTCTGCTGCAATATAACTAGCTTCATGTTCTCCCATTGGTGTTGGTGTTTTTATTACCTCCGCTAATTCATAACTTTCTTGCGATACATCGTTAAATATTCCTTTTACTTCTTCTGATCTTATCATGTAAATCTTGAATTCTTCTTCTTTCTTTTCTTCTTTCCTCATTTTTCTGCGCTGTTTTCGCAACTGAATTTGATTTTCACAATTCTTAACTTCATTCTGGAAACACAACGTTGCACAATCTGTATCTCCTCTAATCTCGCCAATTCCGCTAGGCATAGGAAATTTTATGCACTGATGTAGAGTTGATGATACAGCCTTGATTGCATGTATCCATTGTCTTCCCAACATCATATTATATGGTGATTTCACGTCCACTACACACAAAGTTATTTGCGTCTCTATTTCCCCCAGCGGAATTCGCACTATAATTTCACCTTTAGGTTTTGTTAGAGATTTTCCAAATCCATGAATATGATATGTTGGACTAAGCATTTCTTCATATTTGTATCCCATTTTCTTGAATGTGTGGTAAAACATTATATCCACAGAACTTCATGCGTCCGCTAGAGTCCTATTCACAACCCAATCTTCTGTAGATCTTATTGATTTCTCTTTTCTTGTTGTTACAACAGACACTGTGATCACCAATGGAGATGTATGGCTTAAATTTTCTTTCGGAATTTCTGCTGCCGTGAATGTGATCTTCTGTTTTTCCCAATCTTTTAGCGGTGATACCTCCTCTTCCAACATGATTTTCTTTCCTTCAAAATCTCGCTTGTGTATCCTTCCTCTAATATCTTCATGGAATTTATCTATCATTGTCTTTGTTATTACATCACACTCCACTTTATTTTGATTATCTTTGACTTTAACCATCTTTTCTTCCATCAATTTTCTTGATATTCTTCTAACTCTTGAATAATTTCTTTCTTTTACCTAACTTTTACTATGATTTTTAACTATTCATCCCTGTTTCTGGGCGCCAAAATGTAGTTGCAGGAATTCCCACACTACACCCTATTCAAGAATTTATCAATATTTATGACATAATTTAAAGATTAAGGATCTTTTTTATTAATATGATCTTAAAAGAATTACAGAAATCAAGAACACAGAACACTTAATAAGATTTTATCTCTCCTAAAAACTTTCTTAGCACTCAAAAATTCATCTCTCACTCTGGAAGTATTCATTTCCTTTATATAGGTATTTACATAATGGATTACAGCTCATGACAACTCATTTACAGTTAAGATTCCCTTTAATTTCAGATCTGATTAATTGCGATAAATCGCAATTAGCACCGCCTTATTCATTCGCAAGTCTTATTGGTTCGTCGCAGAAATGTCACACTTTACTCATGTTTCTGTCATTTTCATCTGATATGTCATTCCTTACATCACTCTGAGACATGTCGCAGAATATCATTGATGTGTCGCAGAACTGTTGTTTATTTCGCAAGGATATTATTGAGACAATATTATGATCCTACAACTCTTTTATGTCTGACTCATGCTTTAATTGCTGTTTAAAAAAAAACAATTTCTTTAATTATTTTTAAGATGCCTGTTTTCTATGCAAGTGTTTTGTCACGCGTGGGAATATTGCTTTGTTCCTAACGGGTCATTTTTTTTCTTCTGTTGACTACAAATGCATAAATCAATTAACAACATTTTAGTGGGTTGTCCTCTTACTCTAAAAGTCCCATACTCCCATCCCATTGTGACAACTCTTGTTTACTTTATTTTCACCTAATTCTCCACTTACTTACTCGACAACCACAAGACCCATAGACAAAGGCATCGATCCCATAAATTGGGTGGCTCGTCTCACAAGACCAGTTACCGATCTCTTTCCTAAGATACACATTTTAAAAGAAATTTCACGCCTGCTCCACATTCCATGATGTGTGACAACACAAAGGAATAACTTCATCATTTGATTTATGTTCACCATTATTAATGTTATTATCAAAATTTGAAAAAAAGATTCCCCAACAGTCGGTTGCTCACTATGTATGCCCACTTAACCCGACCCCCCTACTTGAATTTTCGGCATATATTCCCATTTACTCGAAACAGCCTCACCACTAGTCGAATGGGCCACCTCCTTAGATGACTAATAGCCAATTTCTTTTGTACTTTCCATAACTAACTCCTGATTTCTCGCCACCATTAGATCACTCATTGCATGCTATATAAGACGTATAATATTAGCAGTCAGGGGTTCTTTTATATGTTTATCTAGGGAAACAAAACAAAACATAGAAATAGAAACTTAATAGGTCACACCAGAGAAACTAAATTGGCTTGTTACGGCGGTGAGTCGGTTTGGTTAGAATAAACATAGAAGAAAAGAAAAAGGAGGCAGTACCATTTTTCCTTTCCTCCAAGAACTATAAATGGTGTTTTTATTTTTGTCATTCCCAGCATCGTTTCAGTATGGAATTGAGGTAGGCGCAACATAATCAAAAATCTTCTTTTTATTTAAGTTTATTTTAATTAAATTTATGTTTGCAAGTTTTCATTGATATATGAATGATAATCGATGTTGTGAGCATGATTATGAATGTTGGGATGCGGTCCATAGATTGTGATTCTTAAAAATTATTTATGATGGGATACGAGATATCCTTGGAAACGGTTTTGTTTCCTAAACCCACGTGGGGCTCCCTGGGGCGAGCAGATTGATTGAATTTATTATTGTTCATGGATGAGGTGTTTCCATGTGTTGTTAATAATGATAGATGTTGTTTTAAAAGGGATTGAAAAATATTGCATAAAATGTTTTGTTGCTTCTTTGCCTACTGAGTGTCAAAACTCACATCGTATTATGACAAAAATTCCAGATTTGACGCATGACAAGGAGTTGATCAACGTGGATCCTAGAGAATAATTTTAGATCCTTAATATTGTTGTTTTAGCATAAAATTCTAGTTCAAATATGTAATTAGTTTTATATTTAAAGCTATAAAATATTGTTTGACATTGAGTTGACTGTTTATCATTTTAAATTCCCAATAGATTTTGATATGATTCTTTTTGTAACAAATGTAAAACATCTTAAGGGACATTTTGTTAAAATTATAGATTTTTCTAAGTAGTATACATATTTTTAATATAATTCTTTGTACCATTGTTAAATCCAGAAAATATCCGACTGGTTTAAATATCTCATAAATATCCTATTTTAGAACTATGATACATTGGTTTTTAGACCTTGGTGTCTCTGTAAACTTGAATATCTTCATTTGTACTTTTTAAAATGGTAAACTAAGCCTGATTTAGAGTTGTGAGTGATTTGATATGATTTTTGTAAAATGAACTATCATTGTTTTACATTTCTGCAATTCTGGTCAACTACACGTTTGACTGTGGCCATAGGATACTCAACTCATTTAAAAATCCCGAATAATTTGGGCCTAATAGTATTTACAGTATAGATTTTATCCGTATAATTACCATAAATTTTGGAACCCGCATGAAGCCTGTAAAAGTCTAGTAATCCACCTTGGTTTGTTTTTAGTTTTACAATTTGGGGTTGAAATCGTTTCTTATTAATTAATCTTAAGACTTGAACGGTGTTAGTTTTTTATTTGAGAACCAAAATATGTTTTACTTTAGGTGGCTTTCAAATTAGGTTAAATCTACGGTTAGGTTCTTCCAAATTGAATTTCTGAGTATTCCGCTGCGATAAAATTCTTAAAACGGACATGAATTAATTAAGCCCAAATGAATTATTTAACGAGCCTGGGCTTGGTAGCCGGGCCTCGTCTATGGTATCCAAGTGTCACTCCGGGTTTTGAAAACCGGGGCGTCATAGAGATACTTCATGACCAAAAGAAAAGCACATATCAACTCTTTAGATGCAATCATATAGCCGAAACTAAATGCATTCATCAAGGAGTTTATAAAGATACAAGATAACCCCTATAATATTCCACAACCGCACTCCCCACAAAGATTTGGCAATTAAGCACAAGCTCAATCAAGAACTCTCCCCCATAAAATGTCATTCCCGAAAGAACAACAAGAGCGACCTTACTTTCATAAGAAAAGAAGGATTTCTTTTGACATTAACAAATCATATAAGAATATGAATTTGTATCCAAAAATCTCAATTAAATTAACCACAAGAGATCCCATGATTAATTTAATCGGAAATGCTCACATAAGAAAATTTACGGAGCCGCACAATATTTTACATAAAATATGGATCCGGGAAGATCAATACTGCAGAATAAACAAAGATTCATTCTATTCATCATCACTATTTTCACAATGACGTATAATAGACATAATATTTGTACACAAAAGTTCATCCTATCTTCCATCAATATTTGCATAATGACATAATAGGTTTAACTTTTGTTTGTCAAAAGTTCACTCAATCTTTTATCAATACTTGCATACTGACATATGAAAGACTTAACTTTTGATCATGTATGGGACAATCAAGGTTCACAGATGCAAACATACATATCACATAACAAGTTGCAATATATAAAACCATATAGATTAATACTGCAAAATCATTTTCTAAATAAACTTTAGAAAATCTAAAAACATTGCAAGATGAAAATCGCTGTACATAGCTATGTGTACTCACAATAATGGTTATTCCAAACCCTAGTTATCCTTCTTAAAAAAACAAGAATAAATTCTCATAAGAAGTTTTCTAAACAATAAGACAAATTCGTAATGCACATATAAGATGATTTGTCCTTAGAGGGTATAATCAATCTTTTTCGCACAGATTTATACCAAGAATAGCTACCAAAGGCGTATAAAAATATTTTCTTAACAAAGAAGAACATACAAAGTCAATAATGACCATGCAACATAGTTCACTAGAGATTGATTATGAACATTCAAGAATCTCATAGCAGTGCTATCTACTGCCCATTCTTGAACTTCCTTCTTTTAGATTCACCAACAACATTGTTGAAAAAGCTACAAATGAGCTTAGAATATTAGTTCTCTAAGAATCCAAGTTCCCAAGTCCATGAGAAGTGGAACAAGTGCGACGAAACGTAGCAAAACACTCAAAAAACAAGAGTCGGGACAAATACCAATCTTAACTAATCCAAATTCAAGAATTCTCATCTTCATTTTGAAGATAATTCAAAGAGGAATAGAATGGAAAAAGAATGAGGTCATTCCGAGTTCGGACGAAGAAGATACGGCCAAAACAAGTTTATCGAATATCGATGTCTACAGGAAAGTATGCATGCGGGTATGCAAACGGATTCTCAGTATGCAAACTGGTATGAATACGAATTTTCCTGGATATTACAGAAACTCATTTGTAAATTGGTATGCAAACTGGTATGCATACCTGAAGTGTACCATGAAGGCCAGAACATCCCGAACAATTATTTTCATACTAGAACATTTAAGAGCCTTAAACAAAAATAAAGTTAGGTAGACATGAATGATACACAAGGTACATAGATCATCATAAAACTATCTCAAGTTTAGAGACATACCTTTTTAGAAGAATCCGATCGAATTCTACAACGTTACCAAACATTCAAAATCATACCCAACTTAAAATGTGTGCCCCAATTTTTGTGCTTCCCTCACCGTATACATAACATGACATTTCTTGGTGAGGATGCACTTTCAACACAATCAAGTTGTGTTGAGGTGAACAATGTCTTGCTCACCATGGAACCAAGAAAGAGTTTCTTTCCAACTACTTTTGCATTCAACAAATTTAAGAAACATCTAAGAATTTGTTTTTACAAAATACTTTAGAGAGATACCCAAAAATTTGAGTCCCGGATGTCTCATTTTCAAACTTAGTAAAAACAGTGTCTGTAGATAATGTTTAGTACTGCGTAGGGAAACTCTTTTGATAAAAAGAGACGTCCTAAATCTTTCATGAAAGAAGACAATACTATTATCTTGACTGGGTGTATCAAAGAGATGAATCATGCTTTGAGATAATGCAGTCAGAAGACTGATATTTAAATTCCTCTTGCAATACGTTTACTTTGTGACAAACAAATGGATTACTCAGATGAGGAGCATTGCTCTTAATAATTTGTAAATCAAGATTAACCTCAACATGAATATTATTTATCATAACTTGGTTTAGATTATCAAGAGATAAGCTCTCAAGCTTCTTTTCAAGCCATGAAAACACTTCACGAGATTTTAAACCTGGTGGAGGTTTAGAAAAAATATTTTCTACAAAATTTATTAAATCAGTCATGGAAGAAAATTCTGAAATCCCTGGATCTGGTGGTGCGTTTATTGAGATAACACTACTGTCCATATTCAGATCGCTACAAACACAGACTTATGAGGTCTTTAATATGTTTGCCTTCTCTGATACCAATTGAAAAAGCGGGGGTCTAACAACCTCACCCAATATTTTGCTTAGCAATATGTATGGACTAACTCCAATATACCTACAAGAGAATCAACTAGACAGTTAGACTCAATCTTATAAAAAGTATATCAAAGAGTTATATCTCAATCTCTCAATTCAATCCGCAATCAAACAAATAATAATTTGCGATCTTGATTGAATATAAGAGAGATAATTTAAACGGTACCAAAGACCAATGTTCAAGGATCAATCAATTTCAATCAACAACCATACCAATTGACTGATTCAACGCACAACCTGTGGTATTTCAATTATATAACAAAATATAATGCAGAAAAGAAATAACACAGATACCAGAAGTTTTGTTAACGAGGAAACCGCAAATGCAGAAAAAACCCGGGACCTAGTCCAGATTTGAATACCACACTGTATTAAACCGCTACAGACACTAGCATACTACAAAGATAACTTCGGTCTGGAATGTAGTTGAACCCTAATCAATCTCACATGGATTCAAGGTACAGTCTTGTACCTTACGTCTCTGATCCCAGCAAGATACTGCGCACTTGATTCCCTTAACTGATCTCACCCACAACTGAGAGTTGCTACGACCCAAAGTCGAAGACTTGATAAACAAATATGTATCATACAGAAAAGTCTATTGAATAGATAAATCTGTCTCACACAGATATACCTACGAGTTTTTGTTTTGTCTTTTGATAAATCAAGGTGAATAGGAACCAATTGATAACCCGAAGAGCAGCCTAAAATTATCAATCACCTCACAATAATCTTAATCGATTAACGAAACAAGATATTGTGGAATCACAAACGATGAGACGAAGGTATTTGTGACTACTTTTCTATCTTGCCTATCGGAGATATAAATCTCAAGCTAATCTTATGATTGTACTCACACACGATAGAAACATCAATGTCAGATCACGCAACTACAGAGAAAATAGTTAGGTCTGGCTTCACAATCCCAATGAAGTCTTTAACTTGTTAACCTATATGGTCTCATGAGAAACCTAAGGTTAAATGAGAATCGACTCTATCTTATACAACTAGTATCACACAGGAGGTGTGGGGATTAGGTTTCCCATTTGCTAGAGTTACCCTTTATATAGTTTCCAAATCAGGGTTTGCAATCTTATTTACCTTGGTAACAAAGCATTCAATATTCACCGTTAGATGAAAACCTGATTAGATTCAAGCTAATATCTTTCAACCGTTATATTAAACTGAGCTTGTTAGATGAAATGTAACTTCATTCAGGTTTGAGTAACCGTATCTAAATGTGCACACTTGGTTGGTTCAATAATAGTTAACCAATGGTTAGCCACATGAGCACTTTCATATCAACCTTATTCATCTTCACATAACTAGTTCAAATGACTCGAATGAACTAGTTAGAGAGTTGTTCAATCGCTTAGATCTTGTAGAAGTATACAAGATATAATCGAAGCAAAATAGGTTTTGATTCACTTGAATCGTTTAATGAACATTATAACCACGGTTTGCAAAGATTTCATTCCTTAATATATAAATATTTTTGTTCATGAACAAAACGATTTTATAAAGTAACCTACTTAAGTATGCATATGGGTACGCATACTTAAGTAACCGGATTGAGTTTTTTTTTTCACTTTCAAACTCCAGCGAAAATTCACGGACGTGAACTTTCCGCAAGTATGCGTATGGGTATGCATACTCACCCGGATTTTCAACAACCGCCAGTACGCGTACGTATACGCATACTGATGCGTGTCGTATGCGTCAAAAATAATTCACTTCCTCACTCAACTAAATATAAATATAGTATTCGATAATAAAGAGTTCGTATCCACAGAGAGGCGATTGTTGTTATGCAATTTTCAGATTCTTAAGTAACCAAGTAACCCAGGGTGTGTTTTTGTTTTTATCAAAGTAATAATACTAAATAAAGCAAAGTAAATAGTTGGAATAATCAATAAGGAGAAGATATTGGTCAAGGGATAGTATCATTCACAAACATGTATTTTTCATCTATGATTAAAATTGGTAATTTAATCTCTCAATCATCAAAAGTCCTTGGATATCTTGATTGCAAGAGTATCCCGTTTATTTCCTGATTTTATCACAAATAACATTAAAAGATGCCATTATGAATTCTACTTAAAAAGCAACCTAAAGTGTAAAAGCACAATTAGGTTTAACTCCCCAAGAGCAATAAGTTCTATGAAATAAGACTAATCAATGCAAACAAACGTGTAAAAGCACTAATTCGTTTTAACAAAGGTTATGATTCATATGCGATTAAAAATATGTATCACTACAAGTATTAACCACAAGATGCTACTAAAAATCAGGGACAAACAACTTTTACGCATTGAAAACCCTAATATAACTATAGAGATGAAAACAAATCCAATTGATTCCGGACTCAACCAAACTAGCATACAAATCATATGATAATAAAAACGATGAATCATAAACGATAAAATTGAGACAAAACTAATTCATAGAATCAAATAACATGCTTGAAGAAATCAACTTTTATCCCATAACCAAGTATTGTATTTATCTACACATATTAATGGAGTTCATCATCATAATATTCAAAGAAAATAGATGAAACATAAAAGAAAGCAAACCCTAGTTGTAGTTCTTTGCAAAATCTCCAAGAATAGAATAAAACGTGATCTCCCAAAAGTTGTAGAAGTCTTCCCTTTTATGTCTCTTCTTAGGTCCAAAATTAGGTATAGTATTCAAAGTCCATTAGTTGGAAATTCACCCGGCCCACGAGAGAGAGAAACACATGTAGAAATTCCGTTCCAAAAACGCTCGCCGGAAAACTGGGGTTTTGGTCGGAATATGGCCGGAAAGTCTCCGCCGACAACCTGAAAATTCTGTCCGTCGGGAGAATATTCCGTCAGTCCACCGTTAGAGACAACGGTCAAGAAAGTCAAACCGTTAGTCAAGGGAGTCAGAGAATCAGAGTCAGCTAATCAGTCAGCTGACTAACTCTGGCTGAGTCATCTGAGTCGGTCTTAGTCACTGAGCTGGATCGGTTATCGCCGGTTCCGAGTCGACTCGCCGTAGTGGAAAATCGGCCGAGTTCTGTTCATTTACAGGATACTTCCGGCCAAATTTTCAGGCCTTTCTCTTCACCTGTAACACACCTAATCATACATCTAACAATTCAACACATAACCCATTTAGGCTTCCCTGTAATATTCTTCATCAGCTGTTACAGCAACAAACACCACCGATTTCCATCTGCTGAAGCTCAATCTATTTTCAACAACATTGCCATACCCATTAATCAATTATTTCTTCTCTGTAATTCGAGCACCAACCAAATCGATCTACAGCCACAAACCCATTTCTGATTCCTCATCAATTTCGTCTTCCAAATACAAGACCCATCTATATTTCTTCCTGTTCTTTGAATCAACCATAGACCAACAACTCAACAGATTCACTTTCTCTGCTTATTCCATCCAACTTCTACCAAAACCCATCTTTGATTTCCGCCAAACCCATCTCTGCTATCAACAAATTCAACTCTCAGCAGCTTCAATTTCCTTAAATCAACTACCAAGCTTGTTTTAATCCCAATCTTCACAGATCTCATCACCGAGCTTCAACAGAAAATCTCAGCTCATCGAAACCCATTAATTCCAGACAGTTCCATATCTTCATCGTCACTATTTCGATCCACAAAATTCTCAGCTCTATCGGTTTCATTTCTCTTCTAATTTCTCGGACAACAGCAACAAGAACAACTGTTTTTCTTCTCAATTTCTGGTGGGACTGAATGAGAGAACGGGAATGTCTCTCTTTTTTAGGTTTAGGTTATGATTAGGGGTTATATGGTACACCCCACTGCTGCATACGACCCACCCAAATGGGTGATTATAATGGGTGGTCACTTCTGATAAGGGCTAGCCTAAAGTCTCCAACCCCTTATCCTCAGCTGATCTATATTTAGTACTCCTCCTAATAGAGTTGTCCTTTAACCTTGACTGGGCTCCAGATAGTGTTTGCCTATGAAATAATAATTTTTGCTCTTTTTTATCTCCAAATGAATGCTTTTCCACAAGCCGCAGCCGCCTCTTACTTCTCAGATTCACTTCTTCCCTTCAGTGTCTCTTCATCACTAAAGTTGTCATGCTTTTCAGACAGAAATTGCATCACTAAAGCCGACATACTTTTCAGATAGAGATGAAGAATTAAAAGCAAATAATGATAAATAGTCCGCCTCCAACACTTTTGCCCTTTTTCCCTTGTAAGCGACGTTTCCTCTTCTTTTGTTCCAAATGACTCCAAAGTACCTAAATACTCAAAAACAAAACATAAGATACATAATTTACAAGAAAACTAGCAGAGAAAGCATAAACAATAGATAAATAATAAGGTGTTTTAGACACCTATCACATACTTTGGGTTCCCATTATTGGACTTTTACATAAATGTTAGAACACACCATGTTTATATCCAAATATAGTTATATGTTTTAAACTCTCATTTATATCATTGAAACTTTCTTAGAGGATGTTATATAGCTGTTATTCACAAACTATTTTTCATCAAAGCAATTTTCAAGTTATTGAGATATTCAACATGAATTTCGTCACGAGTAAAGATGATCTTGGCCAAAGCAAAAGCTTACCAACACATATTTCAAGAAATATATAAGCGAGATAAACTCGGCTTAAAGTAGGAAATGTGTATAATCGAAGTCTATATAGCACTATGACTTTTGTCTCAAAATATGAGATAAAATAGATAGACTTTTGAGCGATAGATAAGTTCAAGTCTCCATATACCTTTTGTTGATGAAGTTCCAAAAGTTTCTTGAGTATTTCTTCGTTTTCATATGATGAACGCCTTGGATTCTAGAGCTCAACAACACTTTTTATTCTATTCTGAGACTTAGTTATAAGTAGACTAAAAATCAAGACTTATAGTTTGGGCAACTAAACTTGACAAACAAGCTTGAGATTGCAATGCTTGCGAGTTCGACCGAGAAGTGCTCTAACACAACTCTTTATAAAAGTATTGCTAGGAGGCTCCAATATTTGACATTTTACTCGGCCTGACATATCCTTTGATATTAATCGAGTTTTCTAATTTATGCATGATCCTAAAGTGGATCATTGGGATGCTGTTAAGCGTATCTCGCGATACCTTAAAGGAACTTATGATTATGGTTTATTCGTGAGGGAAGATCAAAATCTCAAGTGAAGTACTTTCTTCAAATATACTTTTCTATTTGAATTCATTTAGTAATGTTGATAGTTGTCATGAGTTTGGTCCATCTACTAGTGGTTATTGTATATACTTGGGTGGTAATTTAATCTCTTGGAGTGCTCGCAAACAACCTATGGTATCACATTCAAGCACTGATGCTAAATATACAGTGTTTGATACTATTATAACAAACCTTATTTGGATTCAATCTCTTTTATATGAATTGGGTCTCTGCATATGTACTCTCCCTTTGTTGTGACGATCTAGGAGCTACATATCTCATAGTTAGCCCCGTTTTCATGCACGAGCGAAATACATCGAGATTAATTATCATTTTGTTCGATAAAGGGTCACACACCTCCTACTTGATGTTCGGTTCATTAATACGAAAGACCAGCTGTCTGATATTTCACAAAGAGTCTTGGGCCTGCTCGTCATGTGGATTTACGAAATAAGTTAATCCTCAATCAATGGACACTTAAGTTGAGGGGCATATTAATATCCTATTTGGATACCACTCCAGAAGTTACTTTTTAACTTTTGGAAGTAAAAAATTCAGAAGTTAGTTTGTACACAATTTTAGAATGACATATTGCTTATGACTCATGCTTCTGGTATCCAAACACGCTATAACGCCTGGATTGAGAGAAAAGTGAACATACAGATGACTCAGCGTAAAGGGATGTTTTTTTTTTTTTTTAATTTATTGTTGTTGTTGTTTTGATCAGACAGATGGGTATAAGGAGAACCCAAAACCTAACAAGCTAAACAAAAGAAACAAACAAAAACAAAAAAGAAAACAACTCTCTAAGGAAACTAAAACTATTACTCTCCTTGAAAAATCTCTCAACCAGCTATCTAAGGATACACAACCCTTGAAATCTACCTAAACCAATCTCACCAATCCTTGCAACAACAATTAGCAAATTGCTAGATTGACTTTCTTGACCTTATCCACTTTCTTATCCGCATTTTTACCCTTAAACTAGGTTTTCTTGGAGCTGCAAATCCATGAGAGAAATGTAATCTTGCACACACAAGCTCATCACATTCCAAAACCCTTTCCATCCTCTCCACATGAGATAAAACAACACCTACACTTTCATTACTATTACCAGATATATTTCCCCTGCAAACTCCTTCAGCGGACATAATTCCCTCTTCAAGCACCATATCACCATTTCCAACAAGTATAACCCCATCCATGTTAACCCCCTCATTTTCCTTATTATCATCAACACTAATGTCATTAGTAGCATTCTTAGTAGCTACCCTAGCCATTTTCATCATCTCTTCGGTCTTATCTCCGGACAATTGGTGGAATTTTTTGTTCATAAGAATAGAAATTTTATTCAAAGAACCAATTCCACTGCTAGAAGACCCATCATTACATTCATTACCATTCCATGTTCCTTTTGGATTATTCTTGCCTCCACTTCTCTTTAAATTCTTGACTGCGGCCCACCCTTCAGGTTCACTATTCTTCTTCTCATTCTCCAATTCAGCAGCCTTAGCTAACTGGGTATCCTTTGCATCACGAACAACTTCACAAGCAGAAACAACAACAGCCTCAACGACAACTTTGGCACACTTATCATCAGAGTGAACAAAAACAGCACAATGAACACATTTTTGGGGCTTCCAACTATATTACACTAGGATCTTAAGTTTCACATTACCCACTAATGCATCTATATAAGCAGGTAAATCAAAATCCATTCCAATTCCAACACATACTATTAGAGCACTGCTCGGTCGAACTCGTAAGCGTTTCTATCTCGATCTTGTTGTCAAGTTTAGTTGCCAAAACTATAAGTTTTGATTTCTAGTCTACTTATAGCTAAGTCTCGGATTAGGGTGGAAAGTGTAGTTGAGAATTAGACTTCACGACGTTCATCGAATGAAGACGAAGAAATACTAAGGAGAGCTTATGGAACTTCATCAACAAAAGGTATGTGGAGACTTGAACTCATCTATCACTCAAAAGTCTATCTACTATATCTCCTATTTGAGATAAAAGTCGTATAGCTATAAAGACTTCAATTATACATATTTGATGTTTCGAGCTCAGTTTAACTCGCTTACATATTTCTCAAAATATGTGTTGGTAAGCTTTCGCATTAACCAAGTTCATCTTATATTCTTGACGAAAGTCAAAAGACGATCATGTGAAAATCGTCTGGTAACATCTTACATGATTTGTGTGAGACAGTCATTTGATGTAGACTCGAAATGTTTCGTATTGATCATACGATTAAGATTATTATGAGGTGATTGATATTTCTAGGTTTTTCTTCGAGAATATAAGTCCGATATATCAATTGGTTCATGCGCACCTTGATTTATCAAAAGACGGAACAAAACTCATAGGTTTATCTGTGGGAGACAGATTTATCTATACAATAGACTTTTCTGTGTGAGACATATATGTTTATCAAGTCTTCAACTTTGAGTCATAGCAACTCTTAGTTGTGGGTGAGATCAGCTAAGGGAATCAATTGCTTAGAGTCCTGCTGTGATTCAAAGACGTAAGGAGCGCAACTATACCTTGATCAGTGTGAGATTGGTTAGGGCTCAACAACATTCCAGTCCGAAGTTAACTTGGAGTATGCTAGTGTCTGTAGTGGCTTAATACAATGTGGTGTTAAAATTTGGACTAGGTCCCGGGGTTTTTATGCATTTGCGGTTTCCTCGTTAACAAAATTTCTGGTGTATGTGTTATTTCTTTTCCGCATTATATTTGTTTATATAATTAAAATATCACAGGTTGTGCGTAGTTCAATCAATTAGAGAATCCAACCTTTGGTTGTTGATTATATTGATTGACACTTGAACATTGGTCTTTGGTACCGTTCAAGTTGTTTCACATAATATTCAGGCTCGCATATTTCTATCTGTTTGATTTGCTGATTACATTGTGAAACAAAGATAAAATTCTTGGATGTATTTCCATTGATTGAATCTAACCGTCTAGTTGATTCTCTTGGAATTATATTAGAGTTTGTACACACAAATTTCTAAGCGAAATATTGGGTGTGGTTGTTAGACCCCCATTTTTTCACATACGCAAGCATAAGTCATTCTAGACCTAGTAGCAGTTTGTTTATCCAATTTAAGAGGGATACCCACAAAACTAGCAAGCTTCCCTAAACCCCAAGCATTCCACAAATGAAGAGGAACTTTCCTAAGATTTATCCATACAAGAAGAGTCTTCAATTCAGAAATTCATGTTCTACCATCAATGACCAAGGCTTCACAACAAAAAACTGACTAGATATAAAGAAACAACCCGTCTCCAGAGCAAAAGTTCTATCCTCTTCTGAATCAAACTCAAAAACAAATAAGGTATCCCCATGAAGAGTCATATCCAAATCACCCTTCAACTTCCAAACTCGCTTCACTGTATTCTTAACCAATAAGAATGCTAAACTCCTACCAATAAAACAACCCACCACCAAAACCTCACATAATTTAACATCTTCTTCCACTTTTGCATCAGAAAATACAGTCATCTTCACCCCTTCAACCAACTCCGGAGGATCAAACGATAGAGGTTCATGAATCACCTAATCCTTCTTAGAAGACACTAACTAATACCATTTAAGTTTCCCATTTGAATTAAAACCATACCTACGAACTTCATCATCCCTAGACCCCACCTGAGAATCAAGCCCCGATTGCAAGCATAAAACCATAATCATAGTAAAAGAAACAAGAGAGATCAAACAATACTAACCTACACCAATCATTGAGTCCAAATCAAGAACAAAAAAATCCCAACTGATGAAGAAATCACCAACCAGAGAAAGAGAAGGAAACCCTTGACTTAGGTCAATGTCGCCTGTACCATTCTAATCAGAAGTTACCACTTACCACACCTTATCTATACCATTATATAAAACGACCCCCCCTTAGCTGTTCATCTACAGTAACCTGAAGATGCAAATTTACTTTTTCCACTTTTGCCCCTACTTCATAAAGCAACTGTAAAAATATGATTAATAAAGTGATGGAAAATTAGTAATTTAAACAAATTAACATTTTTTGCATCTTTTTTTTTTTTTTTTGATACTAAGAGAATTTTATTCATAACTCAACCTGTAAGCTTACAGTGGTCTTTTTCCAAAAGTTCAGAAATAAAAACAGAAAAATTTGAGACGAAACAGAAATCTTGCTCATCTTCTCTTGCTTTATGAGCTAGAGAATGCGCAACATTATTACCTAGTCTATGAATTGATTTAAAAAACCAAAGGTTGTTACTACTGTTGCATTTTGATTTTATTCTTTCCACTATACTTAAATTAAACCAATGAACCTGTGATTGTTGATCTAATACAGAATGAATCACATTATCACAGTCCATTTCAAATATGACTTTATCCATATACAATTCTTCCATCCAATCTACTGCCAATTCCAAAGCCTTGCACTCAAAATGCTCAGCACCATAGTCCTCCCCCACTTCCTCTTCAAATTTCCTTCCTTGAGCTCCCATGCAGTTACTGCAGAGTCACGAAGAATTAGACCAATGCTCCCTTTTTTTGTTTCTTTAAGATATGAACCATCAATATTTATTTTCACAAAATCCTTATCAGGAGGAACCCAAGCCTTAATATTTAACACATTGGTAGTCTTAGAGGTAAAACTATCAACACATTGATTTATAAGATTATTGATTCTAGCTCTAGAACATTGGAGATTAGGTTTAACTCCCTGAAAAATGAGTGAACACCTGTCCTTCCATATGTACCACATTTTAATCATTAATCTGCAAGCATACTTAGCATCAGTTAGACATAATGGAGAGCCAGCATTACTCCCTGAAGAGAACCAAGAAATAATCCAAGATTGAACCGTGTTGAAAGTACCTGCAATATAATCAATGTTTATGTTCATAGATAGCCATACTGTTCTAGCAAAGGAGCATTCCCAGAACATATGGTTCATAGTTTCCATTAAATGATCACAGAAAGGACAAACAATTTGAATCTCGGGTTTATAGATAGCAATCTTAGCTCTGACCGGAACAATATCTTTTATGCACTTCCAAATGAATAGTTTAACTCTATGGGGGATTTGAAAATGCCATAAGTGAGACCAGACTTCCTTAGGAGTATTATCAGTTGTAACTATACTGTTTACCTCATCAGTGCAAATGGTATTATAGGCACTTTTGACAGAAAATTGACCTTTTCTGTCAGGTTTCCAAATCAGAAAATCCTCGCCAATGGAAGGAATCTGCATGTTTAGAATAAGATCAACACAAGATTGGGAAAAAAGAGTGTTAAGGGTACTAATATATACTGGTTATAAGCGGTCTCACATTATTCAGTATTTTCATAAATTCTTTTCCCTAAAGGTTGGAGAGCAAGGAATTTTTGCATCTTAAACTACACTTATATAGGCCTGTCAATATTTGTCCGATATCCGGAATCCGTTTCCGATTATTCGAGATCCTATAGGATTTTATCCGTTTTGTCGGATATCGGATATAATATATTATCGGATATTTCTTTCTTACCATGTCGGAATCGGATTAGCCAATATCCGTTTGTTTAGATATCCGATATGCTAAGGAGTAAGGACGTATTTGTAATTTCTCGTACCCTAGATATTTCACTCCACTACCATTAGATACTGTCGAGTGTCGAGGACTCGAGAAGTCATTTATTTTTTTCATTTTTTCTTCTCTTCTCAGTTGCCTCTCGTCGCTCTCGTCGAGTCTCCACTTTGTCTCTGCCTCTCTCGATCAATCAATCACTCAGTTGTTTATCAATCATTCACCCCATCAATTAGGTACTGATTCTCTTCTATTTTCTATGTTCGATTTTTGTGTTCGATTCATCGATTGACATGAGAATAGGGTTTCTGTCTTGCAATCAAAAATTAAGGTTTGATATGTATGGATGAAACTAGAGAAAGATTTGAGATGGGTTTAACTTAAATAAGAATATGAGGCATTGAGGTTGAAGAATAAGTCAATATTCATAGTTATTAGTATAGGGTTTGATTGGATTGATCTATTTTTGTGATGGGTTTACTGTTTACACTTGCAGTTTCTGTTTTACTTTCTTTATGTGAAGAATCTGATTTCTATCTTTTTGGTGTTAAACAGAAGTTAGTTTTGACATTGGATTTACATGACAACAAAGACAAGCAAAAGGCCATGAAGATTGAAGAAGGTTTCTACTCTATCAGGTATCATAATCATTCTCTTGGAATTATGTTTCTGATTCTCTGATAATTTCTAAATGGTTTGAATGCCTAACTTGATTAAATTCAACTTCAACTCTGGATTTTTATTTGAGCATGAAATTATGATTTATTTTGTATCACAGATTGTATAAAAAGTTAGCTTAGATGAAAGCTTTGCATGAATTTTAACTTGTCTTTCTGACATTTAGAACATATGTACTGTCAGGACTATAAATCGAGATCTAACCATTAGAACTCAGTGAAAATTGGATACATTATACTTAGATATTGCAGGAAAGCTCGGATAAAATTTCAGGATGATCGGACCGAGGAAAATGGTAGAAACTTCTGTGTTACAGAGACACATTTTGTAGAACTCGTATAACGTGGCAGAGACTTGAGGCCTCTAATAAGCACTTTAACTAAGTGGATTTGTCTAATTTTTGGATATGTGGAACCCATTTCTGTGATGATGGAGCTGTAAAAGTTTCAAAATAAATGGATCATGGTAGGTGACTCGATAGGGAGGGAAATTTAGATGTGTCCTATTGAATAATTTTATGAGAACTATTTGGTTGAAACCAAATCAGCTATTTGGTTGATCAACTTACAAGCACTCTGGTTGAGTTTCATTAAACAAAACTATCTTTTGTTTGACCAAAGAATGCTAATTCTGGCTTTTGTTCTTTTTGTAGGAAGAGGAACTTCTTGGAGCATTCAATAAACAGATAGAAATAGACAGGAAGATCGTGATATCAAGGAGCAACCTAACTGAGCTACACAAGGTATGTTGTCAATATAATATAATATCTGGTGCTGATAACATTTTTCCAATATAATATATTTGATAGTCCTAGATTATGTATATCCCTGGTCTTCTCGAGCTACACAAGGTTTGTTTAGTTTATCCTTGCGCAAATATCGTTCAGTATATATGTATATCTGTTTAGGATCTTCCTTGTAAAAGATAGAATCAGTGTTCTTGAGTCATTATCAGTTTGTTCTTCTCGAGTTTAGACTAAACCAGAGATCGCCCCACATCTATCTCTTGAAATAAGTGGGTTTTGATCTCGGGTTGCCGGTTTAGCTCGCGACTTTTCCGACACTTGAGAACCACCAAAGGCGAGAAAAAAAGATATATTTATGTTGCTATTAGTACCCCATGTATGTTGCCAGATTTCATTTATTCTTCTTAGTTGCCAGATTTCATTTGTGAAGGTAACATTGTCTCCTTTCTTTTTTCTTTGCTTAAACTAAGTGCATAGTTTCATCTCGTTATTCTTCTTAGTTCTTTGAAACTCGGTGCATACTTACGTAGTTGTGTATAATGCGAGATGATATGGATGAAGTCAAGAGAGTCGAGAGGTTTGGAGAGGAGAGTGGCGAGATACTTATCATACTTGTTTCGAAGTTTCTTACTTTCTATAGCATTTGCTTGTGTTTCTTTTCATGTATGTGTGTGAGTAAGAGATACTTAGAGACATAACTACTTAGAATAATGTTTTAAGACTGTTTTGAAGACAATTTGGATGGTATGTACAAGAAATAGAACTTAAATTTCACCTCTGCATATGTTTTATAGAAATAGAACTCAGAATCGGATATTATCGGATAAATATCCGATATTCGATAGCTTAACATATCGGTATCGATATCTGATTTTGATATCCTATAGGATATTATCGGATATCGGATATCCGGTAGTCCTTAACCTGTCGGATATCATAATTCTTAATATCCGACGGATATTCTTCCATTGACAGGCCTACACTTATACCCCGCTTATAAAGAGAGAAAAAATTGCACGTGCGTATGCACGTTCCGGACACTAGTGACTCTTTAAAGGGATGTTATGCTAAGCCCCAAGCAAGACGAATGAAATGCAAAAAAACTAGCCCTCCTCACCTGTACTTTCTTACTCTTGCGGCCTCCTCTTCTCTCAGATGAAGAACAACAACAAGCTTACATCCCCATGATCCTTCACAGAATTTCCCGCGAATTTCAAAACCCTAAATTACATTCTCTATACCCTAAACTATTCTCCTCATCTTCAATTTCATTTTCTAAACTGAAAGAATATGATTTCAGTCCTCCAGAACATCTCTCAGTAAAACCTAACTCTATAAAACCCAACGACTGTGAAAAACCCAAATCAAAGAAACAAAAACCCTTATATAAACCACCTTCATCACTTGATACCAGTGAGTTCAAACCACTACATTCAGATTTATCATTTGATTTCAGGTTCAGTTACACTGAAAGCAGTCCAGATGTTAGACCAATTGGTCTAAGAGAACCGAAGTATTCCCCTTTTGGTCCATCGAGAATCGATCGAGTATGGACTGGTGTTTGTGCACCTGTTGTTGATCCAATTGTTAAATCTGTTGATGATGGAAATGAAGAGGGAGTCAATTTGGAAGAGAAAAGAAAGAAATTGAGAGATGATATACTTGGAAAACCATTAACTGATGCTGAGAGGAAGATTTTACTTGATAAATGTCAGAGGGTTAGGACTAAACGTCAAATTAATTTGGGTAAGTTGGATGATTTACCTCATTTTGTGCAATTTCGCAGTTTGTCTTTGTCATTGCTTACTGTTTCATTAGTGTGCAGGAAGAGATGGATTTACTCACAACATCCTTAATGATATTCATAATAATTGGAAGACTTGTGAGGCTGTAAGGATAAGGTGTTTAGGTGTTCCTACTGTCGATATGAAAAACGTGTGCAACCAACTCGAGGTACTGTTCTTATATGCTTGATTTGCCAAGTAAATGAATTGAAAAATGGTCCCTTATCCCACTTTATTCGGTAGGCTGTTTTTATATTTCTTCAATTATTGTTCTGAATCCATGATTGCTCGGTTCCATTCAGGGTGCTGATCAGATTGGTCTATTGTGTACATCCAACAAACTTTATTAGAATGTAGATGCTAAACACTAAACAATGGCAAAATATAGTTGCAATGACACCATGCTTAAATATCCTTAACACTTGTGAGGTTGCAAGGAAACGGTGTTTAGGTGTTCCTACTGTTGATCCGAAAAACTTGTGCAACCAACTCGACGTGTTCTACTTATATGCCGGATAGGCCTGGTAAAGGATAGTGCTTATGCCACTTTACTAGTGTATGGTGGTTACTTAAGAACTATAATTGTGGGTGTTGACAAAAGAAAAAGAAAATTGTATGTAGTGGAAACATGGATTTTTGCTAAACTGTCTCTAATTGGTTTTTAGAAGTATAATTGCTAGGCTATATCCAGGGTACTTGAGATCAGATTGGTTTACAGGATACATTTAAATAATCTAGAATGTGTATGCTTGAACCACTTCCCAAATCATCAAATCTATACTAAAATAGGAAATAGAAGAATAGGGACCAACCAGCCTTGAGTTGTTGACTAAATAAGACATTTTCACCTGGTGTAGAAGGAACACCTTCATGGTTACGTTTTACTATTTATTTTTCTCTATCAGCTTATATGCAAGATATGATGAAATTGAGTTGTAGGAAAAAGTTAGTCGAAATTGAGTACAGATAAAACATATGATGTTGCAATATAGTACTCTCTTTGTTTACGTTGAAATGATCTAGTATCGTGAGTGACAATTTCATCTATCTCATTTGTTAACAATCAGGAAAAACTGCATACTAGTACAATTAATCTATACTCAACTGGGAAGAAACGATATGCAGGTTCAGTGAAATCCCGAAGACCATGAATTTCTCCAGTTTGAAGTTAAACAACACGATGAATTATATTTGGTCACTAGTATTTATGATTTTACATCTTCGAGAAGTACTTTTAAAATTTCTCATTTGTATGTTAACATTGCAGGATAAGACAAGTGGTAAGGTTATATATAGACATGGTGGTCTTCTGGTGTTATATAGAGGCAGGCATTATAAACCCAAGGAAAGGCCTGTGATTCCAGTAATGTTGTGGAGACCCCACGAGCCTATTTATCCAAGGTTGATAAGAAGTACAATTGATGGTTTGACCATCGACGAAACCAAAGAAATGAGAAAGAGGGGCCTATCAGTTCCTGCTCTTGCAAAACTTGGTAATGTTTTCACAGAATCAGTATTTCTTAAAACAATTTTATGCATTTATCTGGTCACTAATTTAATGAGATATCCCAGTGAAGAATGGTTATTATGGTAATCTTGTTCCCATGGTTCGAGATGCTTTCCTTACCGAGGAGATGGTTCGTATTGACTGCAAGGGTCTCAACAAGAGTGACTACAAGAAGATAGGCTACAAACTCAGGGTAAGTTATCTATTTGGAACCATTGATTCTTGTAAATTTTAGACTACAACCAAAAGAACTGGTCTTCTTGCTAGTTTCTTCCTATTATTCTCTGTTATACTGCTTACAACCTTGGTTAAAGCTCCACCTAATCGGCAAAGTTCAGGTTTTGCCTGGGACGGTAGGACCAGGGTTCATAGTGCCGCCCAAGTTGTTGTGTTGGGCTTCGTTTAGCTCTTTTTCTTGAGCTAATGTTTAGAAATAGGTTTAGAGACTTGCAGCCCATTAATATGATTACAGGGGAATCAGATGAATCATCTGAACCGAACACGATGAAATCTCGGGGAATCAGATTTCACGGGAATCGGATTACTTCAAATTCGTTGTTTTCAATGCCATCCCATATAAATTTTATCAGTTAGAAGAAATGTGTTTTCACCTCTGGTATTCGCTCTCTCTCTTCTGTAACCAGAACCCCTCTATCCTTAATCTCGCTGCTGTCAAGTTCTCTGTCCTTCTATCTATTTCGATTCTCTCTCGGAGTCTCTGTCTAAACAGTTAAGGTTTATCTAGTTTAGCCTGGTAGTCCTTACAAGTCATTTTATACTGTATATTCTCGTTATTTCAATTCTTCCCTAAAAACCCTGAACCGGACGCTAAAATTTTGCTCTAGGAATTGATTCCTTGTAATCAGATTAACGGACTTCCTATTCGGTGAACTGAACACGCTGTTAAGTTAAACAATCTACTAGGTGGACAAGAATTTATGTTTATAGGTTTTTATTCTTTCTTGCAGGACCTAGTTCCTTGTATCCTTGTTACTTTTAAAAAAGAGCAGATTGTGATATGGAGGGGGAAGAATTACACAGCACCAGAGCCTGGACAGTTTGTCAACGATGATAATTCATTTGATTGCCTTGTTGGCGGATCAAGTCACACTGTGGAAGAAGATGGTAATGATTACGAAAGCTCCAGCTCTGAGGATGAATTGTTATCTTCTGACAGCAAATTATTTGTACCACCTATTAGATAAATATTGTGTACAAAACTGAATTCAGTTTTAATATATTTTGTGCCTTCCAAGTTATCTGTTTGACTCGTGGTAGGATCGGAAAGATACCTACTATTGTGTATACTGCAAGTGCACAGTGTCGACAAGCAACACAGGGCAAGCACAGATCGAACCACAGAGACTTGGAGAATGTAGAAGTTTGTTCTAAATCCTTACTAAGAACTGATTCAGAGAGTAACCAAAGGGGGTTTGTTTTTGTCGATACGACGAGATATTGACAAAGACTTAAATAGAAAGTAATGTGAATTAAAATATGCAATTAAATCAAGGTGTAAATATTGAGAATATGGATACTAGGGTATTCAAATCCACCACTAACCTATGATATGCATTCAACTTGTAATATTATTCTTGTCCTTATAGTAGATTCAAGTCTACCGTATATTTAAGGTGTTTCTCCAATGGATAATTTAATCACAACTAAAGTATTTCTCCAAAGCATTAACTGTCTAATTAAAGCACAACTAATCTGAGGATCAATATTTGGTTAAGCATGAGTTGTAGCATAATCAACATAGAGATATTCTAACTACAATGGATACATGGCATACATTGTGAGAGCAAGATGTTGACAAACTTGGATTAAATTATATCTTTAAACAATTCTAAACTTTCAAGAACAAGATACAAGATATGAATACATACCAATGAGTTACGGCTTCATTTAAACCCTAGAAAATGAAACTAGAACATGACGAACATTACAACAAAACTTAAATTTGATAAACTAACATGAACAAGCTATTCTTGGATGAGTTTTCAACACAACAACCCTCTCTATTTATACATAAAAATTCTCTCACACTTGGGATCCGAATTTCACTGTAGCAACCACTCAACAATTAAACAAAACATGTTTTCTTAATTGATGGATATAATGGAATACAATGGGGGTGAGGT
Source organism: Papaver bracteatum (assembly GCA_023529315.1). Classification (NCBI taxonomy): domain Eukaryota; kingdom Viridiplantae; phylum Streptophyta; class Magnoliopsida; order Ranunculales; family Papaveraceae; genus Papaver; species Papaver bracteatum. The sequence continues at coordinate 335,211 of JAJJWX010005187.1, read as the reverse complement.
GGATGTTTTGGAAAGAATCCAATGGGGGTGAGGTGGATGTTTTGGAAAGAATCCAATGGGGGTGAGGTGGATATGGATTTGGGTCTTGGGTTTTGGATCATGGGTTGTTTAATCCCATGAATTTGTAAACAGAGTTGCCACCGATGCGCGAGCGGTTGCAACGCTTCCAACTTTCTTCTCTTTTGTCTTCTCAATTCTTCCAAGCTTTATTTAGTACTTAAAAACACAAAATTAATTAATACAAATATTTATTCTTGAAGATGGTAAGAATGCAGAATTTGGGATAATATATGACTTTGAAGCGCGAAAGATGAGTTAAGTGCCAATGAAAAGGTGTATGAATATGCAATATTTGGCACTCATCAACTCGGTGGGTGATATCTCCATTGGAGAATAGATCCAGCCTAATATCTCCCCCCTCTTTAATGCAAGTAAGCTAAATCAAAAATCCTTGCCCATTTTTGGTTCACCTAACGGATTTTGGTTCACAAAATGGAATAGGGACCAAAATGCTTAGTAGGGACAATTTGGTTAATTTTTTTTTTTTTTGAGACAGGTTAATAAATCTCAATATGGGCTGAAATGCCTAACAGAATAGGACATTTTATAAAAATGTAAGATAAATATTACAAAAATTCATATCTTCCAAATAGTAGGTCGGATTTTTGTGAATTTTATATATTTGGAAAGCTCATTGAATCACCTATGCAACGAGTATAAACAACAATATCAAATTTTTACTTTTTAATATATTCATAGTTTCCCAAAAAATAATAGCTATAATTTAAAGGTAAATTGAATGTAGATGCATTTTATTGCAAACTACATCCAAAGGATAGAGAACTTCTACTAATGCAAGTGATCATAAGAACCAAACATTAGACACAAGGATATACGTGGTTCAGTATGATTACCTACGTCCACGGGGGTGAAAGGGTGTATCTTATTACTTCAAGGTGTTACAATGGTGTTGCTCTTCCAAATGAACTCACTTGAAAGATGATCTCGCTCTCCTCTTCCTTCTTTTTCGTGATTACAAGCCTCTCTCTCTTAAAATACAACCTACCTCTCTTGGATATATCAGTTCCTCTATTTATAGGAAGGGTTACATACAACCATACTAGGGTGTTGGTCACATTACATCTAATCTGAAGTTCTGTGGTCGGGCCAACTTATGTCGTCCCTTCTTCTGTGCATGTGGCCGATGTATTTTGATTCCTTCGCCTGTCTCTCGTCCGAGCCGATTCCTTCGGGTGTTCTCATGGCACGATGTCTCCCTTATCGTCTATCGCCCTTGCAGTTGGCCGATGTGACACGTATCTTCTTATCCATTTGACTATTACTCCTCGTTTGACCCACCGTGTCTTGTCTTATCAGCTTTGTTAGAAGCATGGAGTCGAGTCTTGTCCGACAGCTGCAAAGCAATCATGCCCGATCCACGTGGCTTCTTAAATCTCGAAACCTGGCAATCTTTATCCTATGCTTCTCGTCTCTTCATTCTTGGGTGCATCATAGCTTAAGATGTTGCCACCTAGCCCTGTGGATAATTTACACCTACATTTATGCCCCTTCTTTCGCTCGTGTGGCAGACACGAGTGGAAGAAAGTTGTCCCAGCTGCCCACGTCCTCGTCCATGCCGCAAATTCCGTCACGCAGTACCCCATTAACTCCACTTTATTAACTGTAACCGTCGGCGTCGGTTACAACTTCTCCACTTTAAATAACCCGCTTCCTTTTCTCTTTCTTCTTCTTTGCCATTTCTTTTCCAGTTCCCCCCCCCTGCAACCTTCTCTTCGAGATTTTTTCGCCACTTTCTTCTTCTAAAAGTCCTCGTTTTCTTAATTTTCTTCTTTCATCTTCTCCTCATCGATTATCACAGTAGCTTTGGTTACATTCTCGTCGTCCCAGCCTTCTTCACCGATTTCTCAGTTCTGCAGTGTTTGCGTTCATGGCTTCTTCTCCCTCCATGACTGAAAAAAGGTCTGTCGCTGATGTTTTTTCCGAGTTTGATGTTTTTCCCTTGCTTCCCTGTTTTCGTTTGATAGTTCTCTAAGTACGATGATCGCGCCATGAGATCTATCTTTCCTGGTGATTCTCCTTCTATTTCGTGCAGGTCCGAGAAAAGGGTGAAAGATCTCTCTGACGAAGAGTTCATTGAGCAGCTGAAAGAGAAGTACGATCTTCAGAATTACGAAGTTACCCTGATCTCGGGCCAAAACAGCATTTTGAAGAAGTCCGACGTGGGAAAGCACGAACAGTCGGCTAACTGTGTGGTTATTACTCAAGGCCAACTGGAGCTAGGTATTCGTCTTCCTTTGTATCACCCCGATAACCCTTTCTACTATGAGGTTCTTTCTCAGCTCAAGCCTTATCGCACTCTTGTTCAATGGACTGGCAATACTTTTCGAATTATGGATGAATGGAGAGCTCGCCGGGATGGTCACGGCTCCACCGCCGAGTGGTCAACCTACAAGCCCGAGGACGCTCCGGGGTATACCGTTTCCAATTTCCTTGCCAACTACCGAGCTGGTACTTCAACCTTGGGTGATCTTGCCGGTTTTGCTGCTAGTCCCCATCGTCACAGGACTATGCCCAAAAATGTTGAAAGGATGATGTTGGATGCCGATCCCCTTGGCCAAGGCTCTAACAGGCGACCCCGTCATACCAATGAGCCGATTTATCCCCGAGTCCACTCCTTGTACGAGGTCCCATTTTACATGGTAGCTTTCCGTCGCCTCCTTTTCCCGCCGAGCCCTATCCTTTCTAGGTTGTTAATGATGATAAGGCTGATAAGGTATGTGTCTCCTTCCTCTTTTATCGTTTTCTATTCTGTTAGCTTTGACGCCAATTGGCTGTTTGTTATTATTAAACCTCAGGGCGATTCTACCAAGACTGCCGGATCGTCGAGGAAAAGAGGTGCTAGCACAAGGGTTGAGGAAGACCAGGGGAAGGTAACAAACATAGTGATTTTATTATAAGTACATGTACTTGCCCCTGTTTTTTGCATTCACATGTTCTGACGAGGAGCCTTGTGTAGAAGTTTCCTAGGCGCGAAACCAATCTACGATATCCCTGATGAAGATGACCTATTCGACGATGATCTCTCGGGTGACAAGGGCGAGGGGAAGGAGATGGACGAAAACGTTGGTCCTGAGGTGGTCGTTAATCCTGAGTTGGCCGACAAACAAGAACCCTTGAAGGCACCCGAGCTAGGAGATACTGTTAATTCTGAATCGGAAGTACTTTATCGTCTGCCCAAGATTACTGGTGGGTCCACGTCTGGTGTTGAAACCTCCTTTACTGTCTCGGGTCCTATCATGAATTCTCTTGGAGCGCTGACTTCCCCCGACTTTGGTGCGTATACTGATGAGAAAATGCTTGCTGCCGTGCCCCTGTACGGAGATATATCTCAAACTCTTGATACAGTACTGAGTGACTCTACCTGTTTAGGGGACGCCTTGCCATTGGCTTGTTCCTTGTCGTCGCCTAACATTCTAACTTGTTTACTTGTATCAGATTCTTAATCGGGTACGGTTGGATGCCGCCAATCGTCTTAGGGAAAGGTAGCTGGTGGAATCTCTCCAGCTTCAATTGCAGAACGAAAAAAGTCGCACGCGCGAGATGGAAATCAAACTTGCCGATGCCCAAGGGATGTTATAATTCTATATACCTTATATTGATTTAGTTTATCGTGCCAGTATCCTGAGTCGGGTATCCTTCTGTTAGCCGAGATAGCTAGTATAGGTTTAGACGCTTCGTCGGAGTTTAGGATCATGAAGAAGAAGTAGGATATCGAAAAGGATTTGGTGAAGAATCTTTATCGGCGGATTGCAAACAAAGACGGGAAAATAGATCGCCAAGCTGGTGAGATCGAAGAGCTTCAAGGAGAATTAGACCAGTATCGACAGTTTGAGTATGCCCCTGAAGAAATAGACAATTTGCGAGCTCATTTGGGTGCTTCTCAACGCCTTGCTGCTGAGAAAAATGCGTTGGCCACAGACTTAGGGCAGTGGGTAGATGCTTTACAGTTGCAGAATCGAGACCTCCACGAGGATCGCCGACGAATTTTGAGGGACAAAGATGTAGTAGAGCGAACAAACAGGGATTTGTTGGGCAAAGTGGGTGAATTTGACAAAGTGGTGGGAGAACTTGAATGGAGTAGGTCACAGCTTTCAGTGCTTCAGGTGTCGCGCAATCGCTTAATGGCCGAGTGGGGTGAACATAAGAAGTACTGCCCTTGCAACGAATTCAACGAGCATCACTATAACGAGTTAACCATGAAGTTGTCCAAGACCGAGGATGAGTTGTCCAAGTCGATAGAGTCGCTTCAGTCAGTATTACCCGCCTTATTAGGTCTCTTAAACGATGTGTTGAGGCCGTTCCTTAGATTTAGATTACGTCCTATTCTTGCAAAATTGTTAAGTCATGTTCAATGAATAATGTTCTGTCTTTGTGATCCTGTAGCCGAGCAGAAACGTTCTCAGGAGATGTATCTAGAGGTCCGACGATTAAAGAAGGTCGAGGCCGATTTGGGTTCCAAGCTGGTCAATGCCGAGGAAGCCGCTTCTCAGCTTACCCATCAGCTCGAGGAGGAACGCGTTGCTCATGCAGAGGAGGTGGACGAGAAGGTTCGGACGGGCATTGAGGAGTGAGTCGAGAATAAGCGGCACGAGGTCGCGCAGAAGAGGGATGGCGCGATTCCTCCCAAGGCTTGATTTCTCTTTTTGTAGTACTGCGTCACTAATTCACCCTTTGTTCTGGGTTGTAAATCTCTTTTAACACCTTCCCCCTTTTTACTTCTGATATAATGCTTGTTTGTTTATGTGGGGTGCTGCGTCGCGGTGTTGTTCGCTTTACTTTCGTTTTACTTTCCGTTTCGTATGGTCGCTTGATACTTTCCGTGCTTTGTTAATGGACGTATGACGCTATCGAATTAGCTTTTGTTCCTTATGTTATTCCTGCGATTGTTGATTGACGCATGACGCTATCGATTTCGCTTTTGTTCCTCATGTTATTCCTGCAATTGTTGATTGACGCATGTTAGTGATTTAACCTTTTCTGTCGAACACACCCAACAAAGAGGGTCATCGGGCCCAATGCCGTGTCCTTGGGGTATCTCATCACTATCTATTGGATTCATTGGAAGGGTACCAGTCAACCTAGTTCTAGGCTCGATTTCCCCGAGCGGTTATCGATCAACCAATCTCGGGCAAGTGGTCACATCCACCTGCGATGGGGGCGGCCTTTCAAATATTAGTAGGCCACCTAGCTGAGGAGACCTCGCGTCTCAACAACCTTTGGAACTGGTTTCCAACCACCAGAACCCTTAGGCTACCTCGGCACTTGCACACTGCCACTGCCCCGAGTACGAATAGCCAGGCGACTGTAAGGCACCTCGGCACTTCCACACTGGCGTTGCCCCGAGTACGAATGCCAATTCGAGTGTAAGTCACCTCGGCACTTCCACACTGGCTTTGCCCCGAGTATGAATGACCATTAGTCGCTCATGCCTTATCTCATACCCCTCACGGTTTCAAAGAGATATAAGGCAAGTATGCTTACCTTTTATTCGTATCGCACTTCAGGGGTGGTAAAGTTTCAGATACTTAACGTTCCAAGGTTTGGACTCTTTTGTTCCATCGAGTCTCAATAACCGATACGATCCCTCGCCCGCTTTAGACGCAATTATATACGACCCACCCCACTTTGGTGCTAGTTTTCCGCCTTTTTTGTCTCGCTCCCATTCAGCCAGAAATTTCAACACTTGCTGTCCCGGCTGAAATTCCCTTGGGCGAACATGTTTGTTGTATTCTCGTTGTAGCCTCATTTGATAGTTTTCCATCTTTTGTAACGTTATCTCCCTTTTTTCTTCCAAATTGTTGAGTTTTGCCAAAATTAGATCGGACGAAATGTTTCGCCTCCATGATTTTGTTCTAGTTGTAGGGATCATTCCTTCCGTTGGTAGAATCGCCTCCGTTCCGTAAGCAAGCATAAATGGCGAGAACCCTGTAGATTCCCTCTGCGTGCTTCTGTATGCCCACAACACGTTGTGCATCTCCTCGCACCAATCACCATATGCTCCATCTAATTTTTTCTTCATGTTGTCGGCGATTGTCTTGTTAGTGATCTCGGCTTGCCCATTACTCTGGGGGTAAATGGAGGTAGCTTTGCTCTTCCTAATGTTGTACGTGTTAAACAAAAGATCGATGTTTTCCCCTTGGAGTTGTTTGCCATTATCATAGACGATAGCTGCCGGGACCCCAAATCGGCAAATGATATGTTCCCAAATAAACTTGAAGACATTTTTGTCTCGGATGTGCCTTAGCGGTGCGGCCTCTACCCATTTGGTAAAGTAATATGTGGCCACGATCAAGTACTTCCTCTACCCCGTTCCTACATGTAATGGTCCGACAATGTCTATCCCCTATTTGTCAAAGGGCCATGGGCTTAAAATAGAGTTTAAAGGTACTCATGGCGCCTGTATTTTCTTGCCGTACCGTTGACATTCTTCGCAATCCTTCGCCATTGATTTTGCATATTCGTTCATATATATCCAAAAGTATCCCATTGTCTTTGCCTTGGACGATAAGCTTCTCCCCGAGCTGTGGTTTCCCGTGGCTCCATAGTGTAATTCATGCAAGATTATGTGGCCTTCTTCCCTACTTAGGCATCGTAAGAGCGGCCCTAAGTAGGATTTTCTGTATAAAATCCCTTCCCTTAGTTCATAGGCGCCCGACTTACTTTTGACTTTATTTATTTTAGGCCGACCCTTGGGTAATTCGCCCGATTCCAAGTACTGGTGTATCGGCTTTCTCCAATCGCCCTCTTTGTATCGTTCGGCCGTGTTAATAGCCACATCGACCCGTACGTCCGGTGTTTCTGGGATTAATGGAGTGAGGAGCCTCATAATACGAATACCCTCTATGCTCGGGTCCACCAATTGTGAGGCGATGTAGGATAGGGCGTCCGAGTGCCTGTTGTCTTTTCTACAAATGTGACGAAATTTAATGCTTGGTATTTGGCTGATGTAATGTTGGGAGAGCTCCCAATACTTTTGCAAAACGGGGTCGTGTGTTGCATATTTGCCCGTAATCTACCGAATCACCAACTGTCAATCACTAGCTAAACGAACCTCCTGTAGTCCCATTTCTACTATTATCCGCAGGGCGTGGATTACTGCTTCGTACTCGGTGACATTGTTTGTTGCTTTGAATTCCAATCTGAATGAGTGCACCATCCTTCTTCCTTTAGGTGTGGTAAAGACCAACCCAAGACCTGATCCTTCTCTATTCGATGCCCCATCGACGAAAACTTCCCATTGTGTAGGACTGCTTGCTGCTAATATGTCAGTAGGTTCTTCTCTTTCTTCCATCATCCCAGGTACATCTTCAACCTCGTATTCATCGCTTAGTGGGAAATCTGCTAGGAAGTCGGCCACTACTTGTCCTTTAATCGCCGTCCTTGTCTCGTACACCATATCATATTATTTGATTAAGGCTCCCCATTTAGAGATTCTTCCTGATCGCCCTGCATTATCCAAGACTGCTTCAATGGGTGATTTGGTGAGCACCCGTATGCGATGAGTTTGAAAATACGGTTGGAGTTTAGAAGCGGCAAAGGCTAGTTCCAGAACCATCTCCTCCATCCTGGTATAGTTTTTCTCGGCCGGGCTTAGTGTTTTTCTAGTAAAATATACCGGCTTCTCCGCATTTCCCTCCGTCCTAACCAACACTGCACTAATGGCATATGGTGTCGCCCCTAAATATAGGGTGAGGATTTCAGTCGGCTCGGGACTTTGCAAAACCGGGAGGCTGGCTAAGTGTAACTTGATGTTTTGAAAAGCCCTTTCTCTTGCATCCGTCCATTGAAAATTTTTTCCCTTCTTCAATATGTCATAAAAGGCTTTACATTTGTCCGACGACCGTGACACGAATCACCCCAACGCTGCTATGCAGCCATTTAGCTTTTGTACGTCTTTTACCGTTGCGGGGGAAGGAATTTCTAAGACAGCCCTAACCTTCTCGGGGTCTGCCTCTATTCCTCTGGAGGTGATGATATATCCCAGGAATTTTCCTGATGTAACCCAGAAGTCGCACTTAGCGGGGTTGATTTTCATCTTATGCTTCCTCATCGTCTGAAAAATCTCTCGAAGATATCAGACATGATCCTTAGCTTGGCGTCTCTTGACTAACATATCGTCTACGTAAACTTCTATGGTGTCGTGGATCTTGTTTTCGAACATGTCCTTCACTAATCTCTTGTAAGTAGCATCAGCGTTCTTAAGTCCGAAGGGCATCTTAGTATAACAATACAACCCTCTTGGTGTGAAAAAGGAGGTATGCTCCTGATCCTCGGGCGCTAATGGTATTTGGTTGTAGCCTATGTAACCGTCCATCAGTGTCATCGCCTCGTACCCGACTATGGATTCTACTAGTTGGTTTATGCTTGGGAGAGGGAAGCTGTGCAGGCCTTGTTCAAGTCGTTGAAATTAATACATATTCTGACTCCTCCCTTTTTCTTTGGTACCACGACCATGTTAGATATCCACCGCGGGTAATGGGATTTCCGAATTATCCCAGACTCTTGTAGTTTTTTTTAGCTCGGCCTCGACCGCCGCCTGTAACTCTGGTGCGATTCGCCTCATTTTATGCCTAACCGGCCTGATACTCGGATCAATCTTTAAGTGATGGCAGCAGACCTCCGGGTTAATGCCCTCTAAATCGTGCACTTACCATACGAACGCGTCTATGTTTTCTTTTAGCATCGCCATGAGTTGTCCTGCTTGCTCGTTCGAGAGTAAAGTCCCAATCCTTACTAACCTTGGTTCCTCAATCGTCCCCAAATTTGCTTCCCGCGTCGGCTCAACTGTCGAGAAATTGGACTTAGGTTCCCCGAATGGAGCTGTTACCTTTAATTGCTATAAGGGGTCTTGCTCCTGAGCCTCGTACGCCATGACCGCTTGTGAAATAATTTTTTCCGATTCTTCTGCCGCCTTAGCTTCCTTGGCTTTATTCTTCTGTTGCCTTTGTCTAGCTCCCTGATTTTCATTTATTTCGAGATCAACCTGCATGCATTGCCGTGCTTGGGAGTCTCCTACAATTTCAGCTATTCCTTTATATGTCGGGAACCTTAACCTTTGATGATATGCTGATGCCACTCCTTTAATCCATGCGGCCCATGGGCGCCCGATAATTGCTTCATAGGGTGAGGCGACGTCGACCACACATAAAGTTGTTAATGTATCAAGGTAGCCCCCGCTGTCCGAGACCCTCAACGTCACCTCGCCCTTTGGGATGGTCATTTTGCCATTAAATCCATAGATGCGATATGTCGAAGGGACTAGGATATCGTCCGACAACTCCATTCTCTTAAACGTGTCGTAAAACAGTACTTCGACTGAGCTGCCGCTATCCATAAGGATCCTTCTTACTCCCCATTTCTCAATTAGTAACGTAATGACCAAGGGATCACTGTGTGCCTGACCAATCGCCGGGACGTCCTTGGCCGAGAACGAGACAAGATGCATCATCCAAGATTCCATGGGTAAGGTCTTGGCCACGCTAAATATTTCTTTGCCGTTACGGTCCCTCTTGTGAATCTTTGAGGTGATTTCCGTACCGAGAGTGTAGTCTTGAACAGCTAAGTGTGAAATGGTATTCACAAACTGAGTCGATCTGGCAATTCGAACTTGATGAACCGGCACGTCAGGTGTTACCATCGGCTGAGCTGGGTGTCGGACGAATTGCCTTAGGTATCCATCTCGGACGAGGTGTTGGACGATGTCCTTAACTTCTCGGCAATTTTTGGTGGAGTGGCCCCTATACTGATGGTAATGACAGTACTCGGGGTGATTCTTGGTTTTGTGGAACTGGACTCCCCTTGACGTTGGGTAATTGATATCGTTTCTCTTCTCGACTTCCTTGAATACTTCCTCCAAATGAGCGTTCAAAGGAGTATACGATCGGGCTTCATGCCTCGGCTTCTTCCCTTTAACCACCCACTCCTTCTTCTCGATGCTCCTCGGTGGATGGTTTGATCTCTTCTCGGGACGCATAGCAAGATCGTCCACGGCTATCTTGGCCTCGGCTGCCTCTGCACTAGCTTCTTGTACCCCTATATCTCTTGATTCAGCCTGAATTTCTTCTAGGGCGATAAAATGTTCTTGCATTCTTCGCATTTCCTTTAAGGTCTTTGGTTTTTTAGAGAACATAGCTATCCAGATAGGGTCCGATCTTCCCAATGCGTTCTCAAATCCGAAGATGGCCTGATCTACTGGCACTTTTCCAATTTCAGTACATAGTTTCCTCCACCTATCGATCAAGGTTCTCAAGGGTTCCCTGAATCTCCTGGCTAGGGTGAAGAGTTTGTTCATTCTTGGCCTATGTCGACTATTGTGCATGTAAGTTTCAAGAAAGGCCTCGACTAGTGCATCTTATCCGTCAATCGATCCAGGTGGGAGTGAATAAAACCAATCTCTCGCCTCTCCTTCCAAACTGGCCGGAAAGAATTTACACATGACTATCGTACTACTATTCCATTGTATCAACGACATGGTATACATTTTCAGATGCTCGACCGCATCTCATGTTCCGTAGAATCTATATGGAAACGTCGGTAAGGTACACTTTGGGGGGAATGGCATTTGTTCAAGTTCTTGGGAAAAATGTGTCTTCTCCGCCTCGCTCATAATCTCTGCCAGTTTGTTCTCTTCGCTATTTCCCGATAGCTCCTTGATTTTTGCTTCCAACTCTTTGAGTTTAACTTCCGTCGCCCCGTCCTGACGCTCGCCCCGTCCTTGCCTCTCTTCATCAGTGGACGAGACCTCGGGTGGTCCGTATCCCCTTGGGGAAGGTATGGGAGATCGTCTAGACCGATTAAGGTAGCTCGGCCCCGTCGGGGGTGGTGGTTGCTCTGATCGGCCACGATTGCTCGATGTTCCTTGGCTAGACAATCCTCTTGACCTAGTTCGTTGGTTCCTTAATTGGTAATTCTCGAACTCCAAGGCGAGGTTCCGCTGCTGGAGTTCTCTTAGTGCCGCTTCTTGTCTTCTTTGACTTTCTAAAATGGCCAACAACGTCGGGTCTGTGCTCTCATGGCTAGAATGTCCATTAGGATGGGATGGCCGAGACTGTAGTGGTGCCGACGTCGGTGGTGGAGGTAGTATAGGACCAGTTGTATGTCCAGTTGCATGAGAAGGTACATGTCCGATGTTACTGGCTGCTCTCGCCCCAAATGAATCTGCCGAAGACGTTCTTGTTCTCTTCCCAAGGCTTCCTGGTACTCGGTTTGATGCCTTGATCTTTATCTCTGAGCTTGTGCTGCAAGCGCTTCTTCGTCGTCCTCTGTGTATGAAGATGTAAGCCCGTCGACTTGGTCAACTCTCCTTTGGGTCAAGAAGACCTGGTCCAAGGGTAGGGTGTCGTCATCTCGCCCAAGATCCACTCCTTCATTTACAGTTGGCATGCCTCGCGCAGCTGCGCGAGACTCCTCGAGTGGTGGTTGTCGTCTCCCTTCTTGTCTTGGCCCCGTTACCCATGTTGGTCATGTTGCTGCTAGTAATTGTGCGATTCCTTAATGTCCTTACCGCCCCTGAGGTGCTATCTATCGGATGTGGTGCGTGGTGAGCCGAGTATCGTCCGTCCCTACGTCAGCAAATACAAAGAACACCTTACTTTGACCTAGTATTGGAAATAAACGCTTAAAAAGGGTGAGATATAACCAACTGACGCAAAAAATATGACGATATCGGAGCTTGCAGACACAAGGCCGACTCGCTTTATCGGATGGGTTCTGCTTATATACCCTATTTTGACTCTAGCTGACTTTGTGGCAGATTGTGCGCTACGTCACTATCACTCCGTACGACGTCGCCTTCAGTACTTGACTTCCGAATTTAAGCAAGTTTGTCCTTCATTCTATATGCTCCAAATCATTAAACTCATGCACATGGTGACTAAAAAGTATGACGCACAAGTCCAAAAGTTAAATTAAGTTTCTACTGTCGCTTTTTCCTCAAAATATTATCATGGCCGTTCTCCCTAGATCTTCTCCAAGGACTCTCCGACGACGGGTTAACATTGTCTGGTTATGACACCTCGAGATCGGCAGTTTGTTATGTAAAAAGACACATTAGGTTTGACCTTTTGTTACTCTCCAACACTCGAACTCTTAAACCATTATAAGAAAACAGCTTTTCTACCGTTAAAACTTGACCATCCACTGAAAATAAACAGTCATCATATCAACAGATTTTCAACCTAGCTCCGAACCTGTGTTGTTAATCGCCGGTGAGCTTATGATGAATCTCTGCTGATCAAACCGTTGGTTGGCGAATAACGGAAACTTTACCACACCTCGTGAAGACGCTGCTACTGCTGTATCAGAGTTCATCCTAGCTTCAACTACAACACTTGGACATGTATACAGGATCTTCAGATCGTCTCTGAAGGTCTCCTAGGCAAGGTATCCGGAGATCTTATTCGGGTCCCCTTAGTCGGCGCCAGAATGTAGATGCATTTTATTGCAAACTACATCCAAAGGATAGAGAACTTCTACTAATGCAAGTGATCATAAGAACCAAACATTATACACAAGGATATACGTGGTTCGGTATGATTAGCTACGTCCACATGGGTGAAAGGGTGTATCTTATTACTTCAAGGTGTTAGAATGGTGTTGCTCTTCCAAATGAACTCACTTGAAAGATGATCTCGCTCTCCTTTTCCTTCTTTTTCGTGATTACAAGCCTCTCTCTCTTAAAATACAACCTACCTCTCTTGTATATCAGTTCCTCTATTTATAAGAAGGGTTACATACAACCATACTAGGGTGTTGGTCACATTACATCTAATCTGAAGTTCTGTGGTCGGGCCATCTTATGTCGTCCCTTCTTCTGTGCATGTGGCCGATGTATTTTGATTCCTTCGCCTGTCTCTCGTCCGAGCCGATTCCTTCGGGTGTTCTCATGGCACGATGTCGCCCTTCTCGTCTATCTCCCTTGCAGTTGGCCGATGTGACACGTATCTTCTTATCCATTTGACTATTACTCCTCGTTTGACCCACCGTGTCTTGTCTTATCAGCTCTGTTAGAAGCCTGGAGTCGAGTCTTGTCCGACAGTTGCAAAGCAATCATGCCCGATCCACGTGGCTTCTTAAATCTCGCGCCTGGAAATCTTTATCCTATGCTTCTCGTCTCTTCATTCTTGGGTGCATCATAGCTTAAGATGTTGCCACCTAGCCCTGCGGATAATTTACACCTACATTGAAAGAGCCTGTGTACTTTTTACGTGTTTCCTATATGATGCTCAGGTACTTCGCTTGATATCCTATAAAATTCCTTATAGATTTTAGTTTCAGATGCGAAAGATTGTTTCAGTTTCATTAAAAAGGATATTTTCATTTTCTTTCATTTTTACCTAGTAATTAACCGAATTAAAAAATAAAATAAAGTGTTACTTTTTCAGAAATGGAAGGATAAATTAAGAAAAAATAATGTTGCCGACGTGCATCGCACGTGCTCACTACTTGTAGATAGTTATTGAAGCTTCTAAAATATGATTCATACCGTATATGATTATTATTTCCATCTCAGAAGTATAAAATCTGATTATTATGAAGAAACAAAGAAAATCTATTTCATTTCCAGTTTTTGTCTTCCACAATATTCATGCAAACTATAAATTAACATTTGTTAGCGACGCCACCACCAGGTCCTCCAAAGTGAATCTGATTGTCATGTTCATAATATTGTGTAGCGTAAAGCACACCACAATCATTTGAAAATTGAAGCTTCTGCTTATCAGGTTTTAAAGGATTATCATCCCTGTCTTTATATTGAAGTTCAATGAAATAACCGCTGAATTTAGTATATACCCCTGCATAATCACCACTAGCCATTGGTGGAAGGACTCCATCTTTGCCCGACTTTACGCGACCTCCCCAGTATATATGATCAACACCACCTGGCTTAAAAAGTGGAAATAGTTCGTTCGACCAATATCCCATTCTAATATTATTTTGCAGGATCAACCACCATCTCCCTGTTTTACGTTCCTGAATACAAGACACCTTTTGTATTAGCTTAGGAGCCTGTATTCTCGAACTAGCTAACAAAATGAACTACGTACCAAAGATATCTCCACCGTTATGTCAATTTGTGTGCCCCCGAGTATCGACGACTTGGGGAAGGGCAAGAAAGGAGTATATTCAGGATCAACTTGAACATAACCAGAGCAAAGATAATTGTAACAACCAGTCTTGTGACCTCCATCACCCTATAACAACAACATCAAAATAGTATTACTCATGAAAGATCAAAAACGGAAAGGTAAATTAAAATTTATGGTAATGTAAATGTGGTATGTATACTTACAGTCCAATACACGAAACCTCGAGTTAAACTGTCATTGTACAACTGTGGATTTACCTGAAATTAAATTTTACTACAATCATTTTCAACTATTGGAAAGATCAACGTTTTTTGCTACATTTTACTATATGGCTTAACTTACCATCCATCCAAATTTGATTGCGTTGACTTGTTCTTTTGGTCCGGCTCTCAGTGAAATTTCCGCTGAACTGAATTGGTCCGGCTCTACTTTAGGACTCCAAATATTAACTATTCCTTTGCCCCCATTGAACTTTTGGCCCTCTATTGAGAGGGTAAATCCAGCTCTCTGATTATTAACATTTTTGGATTTAAGTAATTCTTAATTGCTTCGAAAAAAATAACATGGCTGCTAAAAGGGGTATCATTCCAAAGGTGTATGATGTTTTGTTTTATTTGGAATTTGGAACAACCCCAAATAATTGGAACCCCTGTTAGCAATCTTGGACAATAAGGGTAAGGATGCATACGTATTGGTTATCAGCACGAGTCTCTGCCGATGATAGTGGAGAAGGTAATGAGTTGGCTGTGATTAAATCTTCTTTGGTTGTCCTGGGTATAGGAACTGTTCCTTTCGGGCATCCCTCAATTCGGCTAAGCAGTGTTACGTTCGATTTGGCGCGCAACGATTCATTGTTAGTCTGGACATAAAAGTAAAACTTAACAACTAAAGGAAAATATATTGCTTTGCACTGCTGAGCAAATTTGATCTAGCATCATTATGACCAACCATTTTACATGTAAATTATACTCAACAACTGATTATTAACCAAAGTTTCTGGATATACATCTTGAGAAGTTAGTTTTAACAAGATAATTCAAGAGGAACTTTTAGAAACTTTTTATTTCTAATATGCTATCCAATAATAAAGGAGTTTTGATTCTAAAAAATAATATTATTCTTTTGTCTTAGAGATTAGAGTCTTACCCAAATAGTTTTGTGCTTTTTTACCAAGGGATGATCAAAAGCAGGTTGTTTGTGGAATTCAATACAATCATAGATATCACCCCAGTGAGTCTTTCACCATGCATATGACAAACAAAACAAGACAAAATAATGTTAGCCTCAGGATTGACAAAAACAAAATCAGAATTGTTGACAAAGTTGCTAAATCTTTCAAAAATAGATACTGCTCACATTGATTGTTTTCGTGGGAAACTTATTTAGACTCTTGAGCTGTGCATCTAGCTGCAAGTCCTCTTCTATGTACATAGACGGCATACGTCCTCCATCCGCTAGTAGTATTACATGAAAACTGACAACTAGTGCTGCTAATACTGCTAACAAGCTTAGGCCTAAAACTGTAGCCATTAGTACACCAATGAAGCCTGATGACGGTGATAACGATCGAGAATTCTTAATAACTTTTACCGTATTTATTTATATTATTATTAAATGTGTATGGACGAAAATTTTGGCAAGTAGTATATTTCTTGATTTGTTTCCTGGTCTGAATTAATTAATATAGAGACTGTTTCCTTATTTGTCTAACTAAGGAGATATCCAAACAACACCAAAACTACCTGAGACAGATTTTGAATCGACCCCATCCATGTGCAACTAGAAAGGTAAGGTTTATTGCGGAAGAATTCCAAGTTTCGATTTCCAAGCCACCGCACCATAGGAGATCAAATATTTCAAGTTCCATGCCACCTAATCATTTGCATACCCGTACAAAGAAAAAGACAAAAACGTTTTTTTTTTTAAAAAATTTTTTTTGGACGCTTTTTTATTTATGGAAATTTTGGATACTTTTTTTACCTGGTTTAATTTACGTCAGAACTTTTAATTGGGGGCCATGACATTTTATTTGCACCCCAAATTTTTCAGGGGTATATGAATCCGAATATAAAAATACTCTTTTACCTTTTACTAAACCTAAATTTTAAAAATCAGTTAATCACTAATTAACCATCCTAATTAGGTCCCCAATTTATATCCTAAAACTAAAAGAGAAATCAGTTTCTCTTATTCTTCATCTTCCTCTCCTCCCCTTTCTCTTCTCCACCACCACCATTAACGACCCTGTGAAGATTTTTTTTCCTTCCATCGATTCATCGCGTAATCGTCGATGATAAAACTTTAATCGACGATTAACTTCTTCTACAAACATGGCTTGTACAAAGACCACCGCTAGAAAAGCTCTTCAAATCCCTAATCTCGTAGATACGGTAAAAGTCAAGGTATACAAGAGAAGAACTCCCAAACCCCAAAAATCGAAACCCAAGAAAGAAATGACTCCAATTAGAAGGTGTGTGAATTTAAACCCACCTTCTATTCGATTTTTTGTTGTGTGTTTGATTGTGAAATTTAGTTTGGTAACTGAAAATTGTCGGTTTCAGTGTAAGGGTCGTTAGTGTCGAAATGGAAACCCTTAATGACTTTTCATTTGCATGCGGATTCTATGAAAAATCGTTAGTGTATTATTAGGTTGAAGATGACGACCCTTTTTCTGCTACTTCAAAATTTTCTACCCTATAATAGAGTCGTTACTGTATAAGGTTGAAGATGACGACTCTATTTTGATGACCATTTTTAATAGTTAACGACTCTTAGTTGTACTCGAACAACTTTCTGTTTCAAAAATGGTAGTGTCGTCATCTTAGGTCCCATAGAGTCGTCCTTTGGCTATATGCCATAGAGTCGTCAACCCAAATCGTAGAATCATCATTGACTTTATGACGACCCATTGTTATACGTTAACGACCCTTTAAGAAAAAAAATCACCCTCTCTGTTCAAATATTTATAAGGGTCATCATCTGAAATTGGTAAAGTCGTCATTTATATTCTACAAAGTCGTCATCATATATATTAGAGTCGTCACCTAATATTGAAGGGTCGTTTGCTTTGTAGATCATCCTATTGACGACCCTTTATCTGATACCATAAAATTGATATCTTATTGTTTTTTTTTTGTGTGTGTGTTTGGACTATAGTACCAAGAAGACCAAAGACATGGTTCCAATGATGATGACTCCTCCTTCCAAACCTCCCTGCAACGATAAATACTTAATTGCTGGTCCATTATGCGGAAGAAAGCCGAGTGAGGTAGCATTTTCTATAACCGAACCAAGAGACAAAGGTAATGAGTTGTTGGATTCGTCAGGATCATCCTCTCCTGTTATTTTCGCTGACGGTAGCGATGATGATGAAGAAGAAGAGATACAAGAGATACAAGATGATCCTCACGTACGAGGTGAAGAAGAAGAAGAGGAACAATAGAGTGATAATGATGATGAAGATAATGGTAATGGTGATGATTCTGATAATGGTAATGGTGGTGATGAGGAGGAGGATGTGGATGAAGGTAATAATGGTGGTGATAAGGAGGAGGAAGAGGATGAAGGGGATGATGCTGGTGATAAAGATGATGAACATGATGAAGGTAAAAATGTGTTGACACCCCAATTTCATACCTTCTATAGAAAATATCAGTCTTATGCTTCGAAGCCGAATACAAGGGAAATTCTTTGTGGAACAATTAAGGATTTCTATATCCTTTAAATCAAACCCACAAACACTACCCAATCAAGCCCACAAGCACTACCCAATTACCCATTCAAACCCTGGAGTTCTTTCTATCATATTGAAGAGGAGGAAAATACAAAGTCAATGGCGAAAGAACGAAGTCCTTCAGAGTTCGTATGAAGAAGTTATGAGCAAAACAAGAACTCATAAGACGTTAAGGGGCGACCACTTTTCCTCTTCCCCTTATCAGCACCAAAATATTAATTAGTGTACTGATTTGGCTATACTCTTCATGTACGTGATGATCATGTGAAAGGGGAGAATTTAAGGAGTGAGAAATGATTAAATTGATAATCAAGAAGAAATGATTTAGGTGAGACCATGGCAAGAAAAAATGTACAAAAGGACACTCAAATGTTGAAGAGAAATAAAGTGATAATGTTTTTGTCAAAAAAAGGACACTCAATACAAAGTCAATGGCGAAAGAACGAAGTCCTTCAGAGTTCGTATGAAGAAGTTATGAGCAAAACAAGAACTCAGAAGACGTTAAGGGGCGACCACTTTTCATCTTCCCCTTATCAGCACCAAAATATTAATTAGTGGACTGATTTGGCTATACTCTTCATGTACGTGATGATCATGTGAAAGGGGAGAATTTAAGGAGTGAGAAATGATTAAATTGATAATCAAGAAGAAATGATTTAGGTGAGACCATGGCAAGAAAAAATGTACAAATGGACACTCAAATGTTGAAGAGAAATAAAGTGATGATGTTTTTGTCAAAAAAAGGACACTCAAATGTTAAAAAGAAAGAAGAGGCGGCTAGCATGCAAAGTGACTGATTTTTGGGTCAAAAATGACAGCTTCACGCGCAGAAAAGAAAGAGAGGTGGCCTGTCAAATTTGCATGCGCAAAGAAGAAGAAAAAAAAGGGCGGATGGGATTTTTTCTCCTTTTCCCATTAGGATGTTGCGGATTAGGTAGAGGGATTCAGTGGCTATAAAAAGGAACGAAAAATTTCATTCACAACAGAGACTTCTTCAAACAACACTTCTTCTTTTACTTCTTCTTTCACTTATTCTTCCGAGAAACGAGTGAGAAAGATAGAAAACAAGGTTTCCACCCAAACCACACAACAACAAAGGTTTCCACCCAAACCCCACAACAACAAGGTTTCCACCCAAACCACACAACAACAAGGTTTCCACCCAAACCATACAACGACAAGAAAAACCAAACACACAAAAAAGAAAAACCAAGTTTTCCACCCAAACCACAATAAGAAGAATCAAGAAACAATAAGAAATCCCAAGAGAATTACATCTCTCTGAAAAAATCATCAACCACAACCAACTATCCCATAAAAATATGATTCTACAACAAAGAATCACAACCAATTACACCCAAGAAATTATTCTTATTCTCCTTATGCAAACACAATAAAAAATCTAGGTTTTCACCCAAACCAAGAAGAATTATTGTCTCAAATAGAAAATACTTCTTCTCACATGTTCCAATTCTCCATGTATTTTATCATTTAATCAAAGAGAAATCAAATTTCTTTCCTACATAATAGTTATTATTGTTTTATGTATTCATAGTTCATTTCGAGAAAAGCCCAAAAATAAATAAATAAAAATATCAAATCAAGTATTGTCTTTAAGTTTTTAAAAGATTAGCATTAAATTGCTGGTACTTTAACTACTTTCAGCATACTTAACCCCCCCCCCCCCCAAAAAAAAAGAGAGAGGAAGAGATAAGAATCTTTGAAGCAAATACTCCGGCTAAGGAATATTGATCAAGTTTATTCTCGTGGATAAATCAAAATTGTGAGCATAGAATGGATATTCCCTCTCACATTCTGATTGTCCATGTCAATTCCTGCATAATTTATTCATAATGATATATTTTGTAGTATAATCTAATTAATTCATATCTTGGGAAGATCTAAATATGAGCGTGTAGCGGTTTCCCCTCTCATATCACGACCCCGCATGTGAATAATATGCAAATAATCTATCTAATTACCGGTTAAGTTGCAAGTTATCACTCCAGAATTTCGATTAGCCTTCAATCGGTAATCCGTGACAGCTTCCAAATTTCTTTCATCATCCAGGGGTGTCTAGTTCAAATTTAAACTATTCACATCAATCTAAAATCACAACTTTAGATTTGGCCCATTAATATTCTCAACATGCTAAGAATTGATCCAGGTCTCCGATACAACCAAAAATCATGCGTTGTTTCACCAGCTATATATATTAGTCCCAGAGTCACAAGTGTGTATAGAACATTTAAAGAAAAGTTATAAATATTATTCCCATTTAATCATGAAGTATAAGCCAATCGTATGATTGGGCGGTTGATGGGTGCCTAACAACTTCCCATCCCGTACTAGAATCTCCTTACCCAGACTCTCTGATAACAGATCATAAACATGAAAGTTATAACTAGGTTTTGTCTTCCCCGAAAGAATTCAAACTAGTTAAAGGGTCCTGACTCCCTTTATTCAGGTGGGTGACTTCAATACATATCATTGCTTGCAGAGTTATCCCTCTTACTAACGAACTAGTGAGAAGTTACCTTTGTCCGACCTTGTGCAATAAACATCCACGAACGGATGAGCACATAGGCTCCCCCCCCCCCCCACCCATAATAATTAGGGATCGTAATAGTCCGTCTCTCGACCCGTGCTGACCCCCGATTTCTACAGTGGCGACTTCACTAGGGAATTAAATAAGAGATTCGACTAGAAAAATGATTAATAATTTTTTTTATAATCTTTTCTTTATTATGTACCAACATTCACGTCTAAGATTTTGTGATTGAAGGTACTCATCAAAGCGTAAGAAACCATAACGTGAAGGGGAGCTTACACTCGTAGATGGCATCGGAACAAAGGAGAAAGGATGACCAAAATGCTTGACTCACAATCTGAACAAGATAATTCTGAAACTCTCAACGTTTCAAGAATAGAAAAAATCGTCAAAGGATAGTTGGTGAAGTTCTTTAAGAAGATGGGATACGAAAACCAAGAAAGGGAAAAGAACGTGGAGGGCTCTAATTCTTATCAACAATCAAACGACCAAGCATCCGGTGATCATCTGCATGATGAGAACAACAAATATAGAGAACCTAATAAACCTCGCAACCAAGACGAGAATGCGCCAAGCAAAGAACAATTGGAATTCGAATGTTTCAAAGAACATGTAACAAAAAGGTTATTAGCCATTGAAGACAACACCGGCATCGAGAGCAAAGTGTGGTACACTCCACCAAAAGGAAAAATCCCTGAATGTTTCAAATTCCCTAAAATGGAGAAGTATGATGGTCGCGGTTAACAGATGACTGGCTGTTAAACTTATTCCACCAGAGCTTCACTGGACTAGCTCTTGATTGGTATCAACATGTGGAAAAATATAAAATATCCACATGGATAACCTTGATTGAATCATTTGTCGAACATTTTACCAAAAATATAGATCATACAATCATCTTCCGCCAGCTCGAGTCCTTCCGACAATGGGCCTATGAAGGGTTCATCGACTGGATGAGTCGATGGGATAAAAAGGTGTTCGAAATGTTCGAACATCCGTCTGAAGAAACTCAGTTAAGGATGCTAATGAAAAATATTTCTATGTCTTACAAGGTATCCCTCAGCATGTCCGCACCCCAAGAATCTTGCTGATTTTCGAAGAAAAGGAGTCAGCATCGAGGATACCATGAGAGACGGGGCATACTCCGGATTTCTCACGGGGCAAACCTCAACAAAAAAGAAGGAAGTCAATTATGTCAACCCAACTCTTTCCAGACCCACCTACATCAAGGATGCAGTAAAAACACCAATGATAGAGACAATTCGGCAAGACAAAGGTCAGCAGTATGTCGGAAAAAAAAGGTGGAGCAGAAATCGGGTATTCTCTGAACTGGATGGAGAAATCAGCGATTTCATTCCTGCACTAGTTAAAGAAAAATTAATCCAACTACGGTATCCTAAACCCGTTCCTAACCCCAAACCTCGGGGTTATAACGAATCGAAGATGTGCAATTACCATCAAAGCGTGGGGCATGATACCAACTCATGTTATGTCCTGAAGCACCTTATCCAAGATTTATTGGACGATGGTAAGATAGTTATCGATGGAGCGTCAAAGCAACCCAATATCCAGCAAAACCCTTTTCCGTCACATCTAGGGAATCAAGGAGTGAACTTCATCGAAGTCGACGACGCCGAAGTATTCCGGACACTCCCAGAAGAATTTCCAATTGAAACGAAAAAATATAATAGAGTCATTGCCTAGAACAGCGAAGAAGCATCGAAAATCACATTAGATGTCAACATCTGTAAAGTAAAAACAAAACTGTTGTTCACTATCATAAGGAACGGGAAATTCATATACCCGGAACAAATGCCGGAAAAATATGAAGAGGTACAACACCAAACGAGGGGAGGGAGACAGTTCAAGCCTCCAAATCTGCGATCCGAAAATCCAGGTGTTTCGGCTATGGGAAATCCAGTTCGAATCCAGACCAACAATTTATAAGAAGCGTTGAAAGAGGCTAACAACAACTTGCAATTCTCAAGAATACTAAAACAGAGTTGCACGCAGTTTCAACAAACATGTGCGACCACGCGATTTCAACAAAGGAGATCTCGTGCTCAAGGAAATTCGTCCAGTAAAGCACACCGACCCAAGGGGCAAGTTCAAACCAAAATGGGAAGGTCAGTTCATTGTCAAAAAGATTTTTCGGGGAATGTTAGTACAATTGATGGACCTAGATGGAGAAGAACATCCAAGGCCCACGAATGCAGATCAACTTAAGAGCAATCTGCAGAGTCAGTGCAAGTCAAACCAAATAAAAAAGCGCCACCAGAAGAAAACATTTCATTCACAAAATGAAGGATTTAAAGATCTTCGTCTACAACAATGAAAAGCATGAACACTTACTCATCTGAAGGATACATGATCAGATAAAAAAAAAACAACAACAACAAAATAAAAAAAATAAAAAATGATCTGATGATAAACCAAAGAAGTAGAAACTGGTGGTCGAAAAGGAGAAGACGAAGTATATAAAACAGAAGATTAGGGCTCCATCAAACTACTTTTCGGGCAAACCGAAATGAAGTCCATGATCCGTCAGGTTTCTCCAACCCATTAGGGTCATTCACCCGATCCGCTAGCTCCTTTTCCCTGTATCGAATAAAAAAAAATCAAAAAAAGTCAAAAAGAAAAAAAAAAGAAAAGAAAGAAAATGTTGTCTACCTCGTAAAGAAGCCGAAGCATGTACAATTCTACAGAAAGAGTATCAATACGTGCATGCCTACCCAGGGATTCTCTATTGACTTCATCATGCCTCAACATGATGCCGTACATCTCATTCACTATCGATTTCAATTGGCGCTCACGACTATCCACCAAACGAAGCAAGTATTCTTGAAGAGGTCTGGAAGCCTAAAACGAGAAATAAGTTAATAAAAGTATTAAGTCATTAAGGAAAAAAGGGCAAAGAAGTAGCGGTACCTCGGGAATATTGTCTGGGAGAGGTAAACCAACAATGTTTTCACGGTCAAAAGTGCCACCTTCAATTGTAACCACATCTGAAGTTTCCAAGATAGGTTTTTGAAAGTCCCATGTTAGAAGAAGATGACTGAAACTCATAAATGGAACTTGTTGAGAAGGAGCATTGCTTGAAGATCCCATCAATAATGGACGAGGGGCAAAACTTGGATCACCCACTACAAGATTCTCTCGGCAAGCTTGGATGAAAAGAGGTGGACCTAAAGAAACCGATCTCCAATATGAATCAAAATTCATTCCAAGATCAACTGAATCTACATAGGAACGTTGCGATTGGCGTGAAATCTCATTCATATCACAAACGATGCATAAGGAAAACATGTATCGCCAGGAGGAGGAAAACGGGGTGTAGCGTCTAGTTGACTAATTTTCCACCCAAATCTGTCACCAAGATACCAAGCAAAGTAATCTTGGCCTCGTAACAAGTACCGAAGCATGCTAGACGACATTGCATGAATGGCTCTTTGATCACGCCGAATCAAATAATTCTTCCAAGGGTCCCAGCAAATCTGCGATCGAAATGGAGGTATACATATATAATAATAATATATATATAAAGGGTTTCTTACAGCTTCAACCGTCGCTTCCTCCAAACAAAGGCGTGTATATGCAGTCGAGTAAATTTGAAGTGCACCTTTCCATCCAGCCATTCGAGGAAATATTTGACTATTAGAGAAGCTTGCATCAAAAGGAAGGCGACTGATGGGAAAATAATCATAACACCAATACTGTTACAACATAAATAAATAAATAAGTATAGGTGTTAAAAAAGGCTATAAGATCGGTCATCCTGAAGTAAGGAGAAATGTACTCACATTCAAGACGGGACAAAATCCACATAAGGCTTTTGTTTGAAGGCGTGTTGCTCGGGTTAGATAGGTGTAAAGTTGCGCCATCGCACAACTTCCCCAATCGTAAAAACTTACCAAATCAAAGTCAGAAAATGCTGTCAGGTAGCCTGATTTGATATAGCCACTAGAAGAGCTAAGGAAGGTATGACCCACAATAAAAATCAGGAAAGCTCTGGTAACCTCAATAACTTTAGCATCTTCTTTTGAAGCGTCGGTAACGAGATCCACCTCAGGGACCGAGAAATTCATCATCAAGCCAGATAAGTTGACGTACCAATTCTTAGGGAAGATATCCCCACAGTGTGGTCCCAACACATTTCAGACATTCTCCTCTGTCATGTTTACACCCAACGGGATAGGAGATCCTACCTACACGGATGCCAGTAATCATGTAGAAATCCATAGGAGTGATGGTTAACTCACATTGTGGCAGGTGAAATAAATTAGTATCACCCTACCATCGCTATGCCCCGAATAAAGCATTCCCACCATCATGGAACGGTTCCAAAGCTTCAATAAAGTCATACCAACCGATCCGTTGTACACGCTCACGTACACCTTTGCATCGTCTCAACACCAGCCACCATTCTGTTATGCCAGTGGTCCCTCCACGAAAACGCACCCAAGCGTAATTCTGTGAAAGAAAGCAATGGTTGAGAAATAATAAAAGAAAACATGGGAAGCGAAGAAGAAAAATTCGATCAACAAGGAAACTTACAGCGTCTTCCCGGATTTTTGCAGAAACGTGATTATCCACGTCATATAAAACCTCAACTTTTTGTCTTTTACGTACCGGCGGCAAAGGATGACGAGCAGAGAAAATGTCAGAAGGCTGCCCAGATGTCATCTTGAAAGAGAAAACAATAAAAACAAATGGAAAAAGAACCCCCTGTATAAAGAATAATCTTTTCCCCAATCTTATAAAGAACGAATTCCTTCTTCAGGAAGCTTGGAATAGAACGACGACCCATTCCGAATAGTTGCGACCTCAAAATAGAATCTGCAATGGACTGCATAGTGCATGGCCCGACGCCTCCTAGGAAATCGATGAAGCTAAACCAGGGAAAACCTGGCCAATGTCATGAATTCCTGCATCAACAGTTTAATCACCGTTCATCAACAACAAACAGAGAGTGAAATCGGGATCACGACTTTGTTTGTTAACCGTGAGCGATTACTCTCAAAGAAGAAGCACTTCCAGAAGTGGTAAATGAAAATTGTAGGACCAGAATATCGCCACAATTATATTCACGAGAGATTAATGATACTTCTGCGAGCGTCACCGAAAACTCTTCAACAACATTTCACGAGCGTCAAAAAATAATTCAAAAAATGACGTAACAAACAACGATAGCATAAAACATGAGAAAAATGTGAAGATTTTTGTAGTTAAAAAGAATGCTCGCGAGCACAAGGCGGGAACTCGCGAGAGCAAGGCAGGAGATGAAGATTTTGTGGTTATAGAAGAGTCTCGCGAGCGGAAAGCAGATCTCGCGAGCAGATAACAGATCTCGCGAGCAGATAGCAGATCTCGCGAGCACGATAGCAGAGCCATCAAGGAGCATAGCAAAAATCCTAAAAAATGGGAAAGATAAATTGAATGTGAGCTGTCACCCACTATGAAGATTCCTATATAAAGAGAAGAGAAGGAGAGAGAAGAAGGAGGACACAATTTTAGAAGAGAGAGATATTTTGCAGAGAGATTTTAGGAGAGAGAATGTATTTTTCTTTATCATTTTCTTCCCCAAAACTAGATTTAGAACTCCATTAATGGAGATTATCAATGTAAAATCAAATGTAAATTTAAACAATCATAGTGAAGAATCATGGATGTAGATCAAGTTGATCGAACCATGTAAAAATCTGTGTGTCTATTTATAATTTTTAGAATTTTAATCATACTTTTAATATCAAATTAGTTTAGATTAAGAGATTATTATCAAGATGTTACAAGGGGTGTGTTGTGGGAAAACCTGCAACTACATTTTGGCGCTAGAAACAGGGAATGATTGTTGGATTGAAGAAGATCAAGAGAAATTAACAATTGTTAATGATGAATTCAATTGGATTTATGAGATACAGGGGAAATATAGAAATTTTGGGAAAAGAACGATGAAGAACAACCAACACAATTTAAACAGAAATGTTTACAGATAAAAAGAAGCAGAAATATTGGGAAGCAGGAGCAGATTCGAAGAAATCTTTATAGGAATGAAATAAAATGAATCAGCATCAATTAATTATTTAAACATGACAAATTTTTTCTTATCTCTTTAATCATATTTTAATAATCTGGATCTGGGAGATTTTGAATTTTTTAACTATCACACTTTGTTTTTCACAAAAATTGTTGTTTAGTTGATATTTTGAATTCAAAATAGTTTTTTATCATAAATTTACATCCATGAACCTTGAATTTAATCATAATTTTGATCGTATAAACAACTAATGTGAACATGATTTTTGTGATTGAAGTCAAAGATGAAGGAATCAAAAGATCCAGTGAAATTTCTCTTTTGCGATAAGATGAATCCACCAACTTATCAACATACAACGTCAGTGAATAAATGGATTAAATCAACACCAACATTTTAACAGAAAATTTAGATTCTAACGGAGGAGAAAGCACAAAGGACAAAGACAACACATTGGAAAAAGGAAGCAGACTAATGATTTATTCACCAAGTACTTCATCAACAATCGCGAAGAAATCAAAAGAAGTTACACCAACAAATAATTCTACATGACAAAATCTCTTCTCTTTTCTAATTTCATATTAAAAAAATAAAATAAAAAAAAATCGTACTTTCTAGGTTATGCGATTTCCAAAATAGAATAAAATTGATGATTATCATTGTTTTCAATTTTTTGAAGTTGATATAAAAACTTGCATTACTCATGGTGATTGCTCGCAGGGAATGAACTCTCGCAAGAAAGAAAGATAAAATAGCATGGCTAGAAAAGAGAATAGAAAGGGCCAAAGAGAAAGCTTATACAAAGGACAACTAAAAAGAATAAATCACGAGAATCTCGCAACTCTTTCACAAGTTGAAGACAGTACATTTGGTCAAACCATAAGCATACAAGTTTAAGGTCGCAGGGTCAATCCTTCCTAACTGCGATATTTTCGCATATTTTTTATTATTTTCTCAAGGACAAATAAAAGAACAAGAAATAAGTGTTATGCGAGGATGTCACAAAGAAATACTAGAACAGATGGTTCATGGTTCAAAGAACAAATAAGAGGTCACGGGTTCAAATTCGCAGAGACACATATTTTTCATTTTTTTCTCATTTTCATTGGCGAATAAAAGCATAAGGAAAAAAGTTCTGCGATTAACTTCACAGAGAGGTTCTTGAACAGTTGGTCCAGAGAACATTATGTGAGTTTGTGGTCACAGGTTCGAATTTTCCTGCGAGCATAATTTTCTTCTTTTTACAGAGGGTGAGAAAATGAATAATATCACATCATTGTTTCATTATTTCGCAAGCAAGAGGCAGCACAGTTGGTGATCTGCGAAGTTAATGAGTTCATGGTCGCGGGATCAATTCTTGCTTCTCGCAAGTTCATTTTTGTTATGTGAAGCTCGCCAGTCAACCTTTGATTATTTCGCAGAGAAATCTCGCAAGCAAGAAAACTAGCACAGTTGGTTGGGAGGCATGAATGCAAGCAGAAGATCGCGGGATTGAGTCTCACCGCAGCAATATTTTTTCACGATTTTTCTAAAGTTGCCTGACGAGAGGATAATAATAGTAAGATGACGATAGTATAACTTTCTATCGCAAACAGAAGCTAGCACAAATGATCAATAACGAAGTTAAGAAGTTCAGTATCGCAGGTTCGAGTCCCTCGCCAAGCATACTTTTTCTTTTACTTATTTTTGAACTTCAAGGAGCGAAGAAATAGAGTAATATATCAGAACTTGGCCTCTCTTTCGCAAGCAACAAGTAGCCCAAACGGTTAGAGAAGGAGTATGCAAGCTAGAAGACTAGGGTTCGAATCTCCCTCATCGCAAAGAATTTTTTGCAAGGCAAAGAAAATAGTTGATGATTATCTCGCCAAGAATGAAGACAGTTGACGAGAATTTTGCAAGTTAATTTCGCAAGAGAGGGTTAGAACAATTGGTATGGTGTGAGCATATGCAAGGGGCAGATCAAGGGTTCAAGTCTCATTTCTCCCATATACTTCTTTTTGTTGCTGCGATAATTACAATTCTATTTGCGAGATTTATAAATTTCAAGGATGCCAATTTTGCAAGCAAACCAAATATTTCGCCAGAGACGGCAGCAACATGACCTCACATAAAAGCTAAGTACCACTTCCTTTAATATTTTATTCACAGAAAATAAATTTTTTAATATTTTTTACAAAAAGCGATACTATCGCAATATTTCAAAGGATATTTCTAAGATTTTTCATATTTCAAAAAATTTGATTTAATTTACCAAAAGCTATATAATCGCAAGATTTCTAAAATTTCTAAGATTTCAAAACATTTCAAAGATTTTTGATTTGATTGACAAACAGCGATACAATCGCAAGACTTCAAAAATTTAAAAAGATTACAAAAAATGAAATCAATATTATTAAGTGAAATATTTAGCAGGATATTTTGGGAATACGAAAATTACACTGAGCTTTTGGTTGGCAGCCTAGCGACAAGCTGAGCTCCAACACCTCTTTGAATAGCAATGCCTAAACGATAGAAAAGAAAACTACCTAATCCACTACTAGCGTCGTTACTAACCAAGCAATTCCTTAGACGCTTAAAAAAACAAGTGTGAGAAGTGAGACTTGAACCCTTGACCTGCTTCTTGGATTTTCTCGTGACATACCAACTGTTTTAAAAAATGAAATCATCGCAAAAAAAAAAAAAAAAAAATTACAGTTCTCCAAAATTTTCAAATATTTCCAAGATTACAGAAAACGAAATTATCGCAAAAATTTCTAAGATTTCAAATTTCCAAAATACGTGATGCAATCGCAAGATTTCAAAGAGGATTTCAAAGATTTCTCTAGAATATTTCTTTTACAGAAAGAGATTTTTGGTTTAACAAATGCGATACAACCGCAAGATTTCAAAGAATATTTTTAAGATTTCAAAAGATTTTAAAGAATATTTCAACTCACAGAAGTGAGAAAAACAAATTTTTATCAGAGCTGCGAGTGTAATCGCGAGATTATTCAAGATTATATAAATAATTGACAGAAATGAAAGAATGAAGAAACGCGAATACAATTTCGCAGAGACATAAGAATGGGACGAACCTTTATGGCGTGCACCCTAGTTCGCGAATAAAATTTCGTAAGAGGCAAATTTAAGACCTTAAAGCGCGTCATAAAGGGGGTATCTCTTGACATGACTCAGCGATAAGGTTATACCGCTGCTGGAACCTGAGTCATGCAGATGTTGGGGTTAAAGAAAACCTATCCGGGAGAGAGATCTTGGATTTCTAGCTTTATAAGGTTATACCCTGGTTGGACGACCGAGAATCTCTTCCAAGAAGTGCAGAGTAAGACCAAGGCGCCGAGGTACACGGTTGAGCCAAGAGTGCACGGAGCGTACGAAACTCTCTTGCCATTCTTGGTAAGTCTTGGCTATGATGCACTTGGCCTGAAGAAAACCCCACTTAGGGTGCAATATTGTAACTATAAGCCATATAGGCATAAAGGACAAGAGGCTGCGAAAACAGCTGGTTGTTGGTAAATATGGATGGGAGGAGCTAGTCTTGTATGGCCGATGTGCCCTCCTTGAAGGGGCAACCAGGGGGAAGATAAGGGTGGCACCCTCCATTAGGGAGCTGATAAGTGTCTTAAGACGGCAATGTCATGGGGCTTTATGCTCGCAATAGCATTTAGGCTTGTCATATTGTCGCGTGACGTAAATTATACACATGCAACAAGCCATAAAGAGAAATGTTAAGATGAGATCAATGGGTTTTTACATGAAAGTGTAAAGACGTCCTGCGATTTCATCGCAAGATGGCAATGTCATGGGACTTTATTCTCGCGAGGGGATTTAGACTTATCATATTGTCGCTGAAAATTCAAAGAAAAATGGATAAGGCAAGATCAATGGGTCAATACATGCAAATGTAAAGACGTCCTGCGATTTTGTCGCAACAAGAAAAGTTGGCAAAATAAGACCTTTAACTAGGAAGGCAAAATAAGACCAACAGATTAATATAAAACACTACCTATTTTTGCAGGAAAGATATGTTCATCGCAAGAAAGATAGCAAGTACTGTTCAGAATCTTTCATAAATATTATTCAGAGTCTCTCAAGAAGATTATCTACAATCTCGCAGCACTATTCATCAGCTCGCAGCACTATTCATCGCAGAACTATTCATCGCAACACTATTCACGTCGCTATTTTAGAATCTCGCAAAAAAAAATTAGAAATTCGCAAAAACAGTCAGAATCTCGCAGAAACATTCAGAAACTTGCAAACTCATTCAGCATTTTGCAGATTATTCCAGACTTTCGCAGGAAATTTGATTATTTCGCAGAATATGATTATTTTATTGACAGAGGCAGAGGCAATTCGTTCATTTAACATTTTCTCAGAGATTCTTCCTTCATAGATAAAGAACAGAGGCAACTATGGATTACTAAGAAAACATTTTATGTTCTTTATCTACTCGTCAAGAATCATTTCCAAAATGGGAAAGAATTTTCACTAGAAATGAAGTAATAATTTCGCATGAACAGAGGCAATACTTATGATTTTCATTCAAGGACGGATACTTCTTATATTTTGAGGATTGAGTACTTCTTATATTTCTTCAAGGATACTTCATACTTCGAATACTTCAAGAGTTAATAATTCTTATTTACTTAGCAAAGAAATGAAACTTCACAAAAGAATAGAGGCAAGTACGTACTTTTCAAGTCTAGTATTCTTTCGCTCGTTCCTTCATCAACAAAAATCAAAGACTACTACAACAACAGATTTTTTCTTAAAGATTACTTTTCAAGCAATATTCAATAAAAAAGAGGCAGGATGTAGCACCAGAATATCGCCACAATTATATTCACGAGAGATTAATGATACTTCTGCGAGCGTCACCGAAAACTCTTCAACAACATTTCACGAGCGTCACAAAATAATTCAGAAAATGACGTAATAAACAACGACAACATAAAACATGAGAAAAATGTGAAGATTTTTGTAGTTAAAAAGAATGCTCGCGAGCACAAGGCGGGAACTCGCGAGAGCAAGGCAGGAGATGAAGATTTTGTGGTTATAGAAGAGTCTCGCGAGCGGAGAGCAGATCTCGCGAGCAGATAACAGATCTCGCGAGCACGATAGCAGATCTCGCGAGCAGGGAGCATATCAAAAATCCTAAAAAATGGGAAAGATAAATCGAATGTGAGCTGTCACCCACTATGAAGATACCTATATAAAGAGAAGAGCAGGAGAGAGAAGAAGGAGGACACGATTTTAGAAGAGAGAGATATTTTGCAGAGAGATTTTAGGAGAGAGAATGTATTTTTCTTTATCATTTTCTTCCCCAAAACTAGATTTAGAACTCCATTGATGGAGATTATCAATGTAAAATCAAATGTAAATTTAAACAATCATAGTGAAGAATCATGGATGTAGATCAAGTTGATCGAACCATGTAAAAATCTGTGTGTCTATTTATAATTTTTATAATTTTAATCATACTTTTAATATCAAATTAGTTTAGATTAAGAGATTATTATCAAGATGTTACAAGGGGTGTGTTGTGGGAAAACCTGCAACTACAAAAATGACAAGCTCAACCGGGGCAAACCTGGCCAATGTTAGGATCTTTCTCCATCAACTTTTTCAACCATTCAATCGGCACGAACAAAGGGAAATCCAACTGAATCAACCGCAAAGGTTCCAAAATATCAGGAAGATGGAACTGACAAGCTCAACTGGGACATACCCGGCCAATTTCAGGACTTTCTTCATCAACTCATCGAAACTAACTTTTAAAAAAATCGAGTGCGAAAGGGTGTTCATGGCTTTATTCGTTAACCGCGAGCGATTACTCTCAAAGAGGGGAAACTGCTGACACCCCAATTTCGCACCTTCCATGGAAAATATCAGTCTTATGCTTCGAATCCGAATACAAGGAAAATTCTTTGTGGAACAATTAAGGATTTCTATATTATTTAAATCAAACCCACAAGCACTACCCAATTACTCATTCAAACCCAGGAGTTCTTGCTTTCACATTGAAGAGGAGGAAAATACAAAGTCAATGGCGAAAGAATGAAGTCCTTCAGAGTTCGTATGAAGAAGTTTTGAGCAAAACAAGAACTCAGAAGACGTTAAGGGGCGACCACTTTTCATCTTCCCCTTATCAGCACCAAAACATTAATTAGTGGCCTGATTTGGTTATACCGTTCATGTACATGATGATCATGTGAAAGAGGAGAATTTGGGGAGTGAGAAATGATTAAATTGATAATCAAGAAGAAATAATTTAGGTGGGACCATGCCAAGAAAAAATGTACAAAAGGACACTCAAATGTTGAAGAGAAATAAAGTGATGATGTTTTTTGTTAAAAGAAGGACACTCAAATGTTGAAGAGAAAGAAGAGGCGGCTAGCATGCAAAGTGACTGATTTTTGGGTCAAAAAGGACAGCTTCACACGCAGAAAAGAAAGAGAGGCGGCTTGTCAAATTCTCATACGAAGAGAAGAAAAAAAAAGGGCGGCTGGGATTTTTTCTCCTTTTCCCATTAGGATGTTGCGGATTAGGCAGAGGTATTCAGTGGCTATAAAAAGGAACGAAAAATTTCATTCACAACAGACTTCTCCCAACACTTCTTCCTTTACTTCTTCTTTCACTTATTCTTGCGAGAAACGAGTGAGAAAGATAGAAAACAAGGTTTCCACCCAAACCACACAACAACAAAGGTCTCCACCCAAACCACCCAAAACAATGTTTCCACCCAAACCACACAACAACAAAGGTTTTCACCCAAACCACACAACAACAAGGTTTCCAACCAAACCACACAACAACAAGGTTTCCACCCAAACCACACAAGAACAAGAAAAACCAAACACACAAAATAGAAAAACCAAGGTTTCCACCCAAACCACAACAAGAAAAATCAAGAAACAACAAAAAATCCAAAGAGAATTACATCTCTCTCAAAAAATCATCAACCACAACCAACTATCCCATAAAAATCTGATTCTACAACAAAGAATCACAACCAATTACACCCAACAAATGATTCTTATTCTCCTTATGCAAACACAATCAAAAATATAGGTTTCCACCCAAACCAAGAAGAATTATTGTCTCAAATAGAAAATACTTCTTCTCACATGTTCCAATTCTCCATGTATTTTGTCATTTTATCAAAGAGAAATCAAATTTCTTTCCTACATAACCGTTATTATTGTTTTATGTATTCATAGTTCATTTCGAGAAAAGCCCAAAAATAAATAAATAGAAATATCAAATCAAGTATTGTCTTTAAGTTTTTAAAATATTAGCATTAAATTGCTGGTGCTTTAACTAATTTCAGCATACTTAACAAAAAAAAAAAAGGAAGAGATAAGAATCTTTGAAGCAAATACTCCGGCTAAGGTATATTGATCAAGTTTATTCTCGTGGATAAATCAAAATTGTGAGCATAAAGTGGATTTCCCCTCTCACATTCTGATTGTCCATGTCAATTCCTACATAATTTATTCATAATGATATATTTTGTAGTATAATCTAATTAATTCATATCGTGGGAAGATATAAATATGAGCGTGGAGCGGTTTCCCCTCTCATATGACGACCCCGCATGTGAATAATATGCAAATAATCTATCTAATTACCGGTTAAGTTGCAGGTTATCACTCCAAAATTTCGATTAGCCTTCAATCGGCAATTCGTGACATCTTCCAAATTTCTTTCATCATCCAGGGGTGTTTAGTTCAAATTTAAACTATTCACATCAATATAAAATTACAACTTTAGATTTGGCCCATTAATATTCTCAACATGCTAAGAATTGATCCAGGTCTCCGATACAGCCGAAAATCATGAGTTGTTTCACCAGCTATATATATTAGTCCCAGAGTCACAAGTGTGTATAGAACATTTAAAGAAAAGTTACAAATATTATTCCCATTTAATCATGAAGTATAGGCCAATCGTATGATTGGCGGATGATGGGTGCCTAACACCTTCCCATCCCGTACTAGAATCTCCTTACTCAGACTCTCTGATAGCATACCATAAACTTGAAAGTCATAATTAGGTTTTGTTTTCCTCAAAAGAATTCAAACTAGTTAAAGGGTATTGATTCCTCTTAGTCAGGTGGCGACTTCAAAACATCTATCTTTACGGAGTTAGCTCCCTTACTAACGAACTAGTGAGAAGTTACCTCTGTACGACCTTATGCGGTAAATATCCACGAACGGATGAGCACATAGACTTCCCCCCGTTATAGATTAGGCATCGTAATAGTCCGGCTCTCGACCCGTGCCAGGCCTCGATTTCTACAGTGGTGACTTCACTGGGGAGGTAACCTCGGGAATATCACCTGGGAGAGGTAAACCAACAATGTTTTCACGGTCAAAAGAGCCACCTTAAATTTCAATCACATCTGAAGTTCCGAAGATAGGTATTTGAAAGTCCCATGTTGGAAGAAGATGACTGACACTCATAAATTGAATTTGTTGAGAAAGAGCATTGCTTGAAGATCCCATCAATTATGGACGAGGGGCAAAACCTGGATCACCCACTACAATATTCTCTCGGCAAGATTGGATGGAAATAGGTGGCCCAAAAGAAACCGATCTCCAATATGAATCAAAATTCATTCCACGATCAACTGAATCTTCATAAGAATGTTGCGATTGGCGTGAAATCTCATCCATATCACTGAACGATGCATAAGGAAAACATGTATCGTTAGGAGGAGTAAAACGGGGTGTAGCGTCTGGTTGACTAATTTGCCGCCCAAATCTGTCACCAAGATACCAAGCACAGTAATCTGGGCCTCGTAACAAGTACCGAAGCATGCTAGACGACATGGCATGAATGGATTTTTGATCACGCCGAATCAAATAATTATTCCAAGGGTCCCAGCAAATCTGCGATCGAAATGGAGGTATACATATATAATAAATATATTTATAAAAGGGTTTCTTACAGATTCAACCATCGCTTCCTCCCAATAAAGGCGTGTATATGCAGTCAAGTAAATTCGAAGTGCACCTTTCCATCTAGCCAGTCAGACGGATGTTCGAACATTTCAAACTCTTTTTTATCCTATCGACTCATCCAGTCGATGAACCCTTCATAGGCCCCTTGTCGGAGGGACTCGAGCTGGCGGAAGGCGATTGTATGATCTATGTTTTTGGTAAAATATTCGACAAATGATTCAATCATGGTTGGCCATGTGGATATTTTAGATTTTTCCACATGTTGATACCAATCAAGAGCTAGTCCAGTCAAGCTCTGGTGGAATAAGTTTAACATCCAGTCATCTGTTGACCCTTGCGGCTTTAGATAATCGAGTTACATATATGAGACGCTGGAAGACTGCGGCCATCATACTTCGCCATTTTAGGGAATTTGAAACCTTCAGGGAGTTTTCCTTTTTGTGGAGTGTACCACACTTTTTTCTCGATACCGGTGTTATCTTCAATGGCTGACAACCTTTCTGTTACTTATTCTTTGAAACATTCGAATTCCAATCGTTCTTTCTTGGCGTGTTCTCATCGTGGTTGCGAGGTTTATTAGGTTCTCCATATTTTGTTATTCTCATCATGCAGATGATCACCAGATGCTTGACCGTTTGATTGTTGATGAGAATTAGATCCCTCCACACTCTTTTCCCTTTCTTGGTTTTCGTATCCCATCTTCTTGAAGAACTTCACCAACTATTCTTTGACGATTTGTTCTATTCTTGAAACGTTGAGAGTTTCAGAATTATCTTGTCCAGATTATGAGTCAAGCATTTTGGTCAGCATTTCTTCTTTGTTCCGATGCCAGCTACGAGTGTAAGCTCCCCTTCGCTTTGATGAGTACCTTCATTCACAAAATCTTAGACGTGAATGTTAGTACATAATAAAGAAAAGATTATAAAATTTTCCATTAATCATTTTACAAGTCGAATCTCTTATTTAATTCCCCAGGGAAGTTGTTACTGTAAAAATCGAGGCATAGCACGGGTCGAGAGCCGGTCTTTTACGATCCCTAATTATTATGGGGAGGGGGGGGGGAAGTCTATGTGCTCATCCGTTCGTGGATATTTACCGCACAGGGTCGTACAGAGGTAACTTCTCACTAGTTCGTTAGTAAGGGAGCTAACTCCATAAAGAGAGATGTTTTGAAGTCATCACCTGACTAAGAGGAGTCAGGACCCTTTAACTAGTTTAAATTCTTTTGAGGAAAACAAAACCTAATTATGACTTTCATGTTTATGATATGATATCAAAGAGTCTGGGTAAGGAGATTTTAGTATGGGATGGGAAGGTGCTAGGCACCCATCAGCCGCCCAATCATACGATTGGCCTATACTTCATGATTAAATGAGAATAATATTTATAACTTTTCTTTAAATTTTCTATACACACTTGTGAATCTGGGACTAATATATATAGCTGGTGAAACAACTCATGATTTTCGGCTGTATCGGAGAACTGGATCAATTCTTAGCATGTTGAGAATATTAATGGGCCAAATCTAAAGTTATGATTTTAGATTGATGTGAATAGTTTAAATTTGAACAAGACACCCCTGGATGATGAAAGAAATTTGGAAGCTATCACAGATTGCCGATTGAAGGCTAATCGAAATTTTGGAGTGATAATCTGCAACTTAACCGGTAATTAGATAGATTATTTTCATATTATTCACATGCAGGGTCGTGATATGAGAGGGGAAACCGCTCCATGCTCATATTTAGATCTTCCCACGGTATGAATTAATTAGATTATACTACAAAATATATCATTATGAATAAATAACGTAGGAATTGACATGGACAATCAGAATGAGAAAGGGGAAATCCACTCTATGCTCACAATTTTTTTTTATCCACGAGAATAAACTTGATCAATATACCTTAGCCGGAGTATTTGCTTCAAAGATTCTTATCTCTTTGAACATGTGAGAAGAAGTATTTTCTATTTGAGACAATAATTCTTCTTGGTTTGGGTGGAAACCTAGATTTTTGATTGCGTTTGCATAAGGAGAATAAGAATAATTTCTTGGGTGTAATTGGTTGTGATTCTTTGTTGTAGAATCAGATTTTTATGGGATAGTTGGTTGTGGTTGATGATTTTTTGAGAGAGATATAATTCTCTTGGGATTTCTTGTGGTTTCTTGATTTTTCGTGTTGTGGTTTGGGTGGAAACCTTGGTTTTTATTTTTTGTGTGTTTGATTTTTCTTGTTGTTGTGTGGTTAACCTTGTTGTTGTGTGGTTTGGGTGGAAACCTTGTTGTTGTGTGGTTTGGGAGGAAACCTTTGTTGTTGTGTGGTTTGGGTGGAAACCTTATTTTTTGTGGTTTGGGTGGAAACCTTTGTTGTTGTGTGGTTTGGGTGAAAACCTTGTGTTCTATCTTTCTCACTCGTTTCTCGCAAGAATAAGTGAAAGAAGAAGTAAGGAAGAAGTGTTAGAAGAAGTTTGTTGTGAATGAAATTTTTCGTTCCTTTTTATAGCCACTGAATCCCTCTGCCTAATCCGTAACATCCTAATGGGAAAAGGAGAAAAAAATCCCTGCCGCCCTTTTTTTTCTTCTTCTCTTCGCATGCAAATTTGACAGGCCGCCTCACTTTCTTTTATGCGCGTGAAGCTGTCCTTTTTGACCCAAAAATCAGTCACTTTGCAAACTAGATGCCTCTTCTTTCTCTTCAACATTTGAGTGTCCTTTTTTTTTTGACAAAAAACATCATCACTTTATTTCTCTTCAACATTTGAGTGTCCTTTTGTACATTTTATCTTGGCATGGTCCCACCTAAATCATTTCTTATTGATTATTAATTTAATCATTTCTCACTCCCTAAATTCTCCTCTTTCACATGATCATCACGTACATGAAGGGTATAGCCAAATCAGGCCACTAATTAATGTTTTGGTGCTGATAAGGGGAAGATGAAAAGTGGTCGCCCCTTAATGTCTTCTGAGTTCTTGTTTTGCTCAAAACTTCTTCATACAAACTCTGAAGGACTTCATTCTTTCGCCATTGACTTTGTATTTTCCTCCTCTTCAATGTGAAAGCAAGAACTCCTGGGTTTGAATGGGTAATTGGGTAGTGCTTGTAGGCTTGATTGGGTAGTGTTTGTGGGTTTGATTTAAAGGATATAAAAATCCTTAATTGTTCCACAAAGAATTTCCCTTGTATTCGGCTTCGAAGCATAAGTCTGATATTTTCCATGGAAGGTGTGAAATTGGGGTGTCAACAGTTGCCCCTCTTTGAGACTAATCGCTCGTTG
Organism: Papaver bracteatum; assembly: GCA_023529315.1. Classification (NCBI taxonomy): domain Eukaryota; kingdom Viridiplantae; phylum Streptophyta; class Magnoliopsida; order Ranunculales; family Papaveraceae; genus Papaver; species Papaver bracteatum. The sequence continues at coordinate 296,484 of JAJJWX010005187.1, read as the reverse complement.
TTAACGAACAAAGCCATGAACACCCTTTCGCTCCTGATTTTTTTTAAAGTTGGTTTCGATGAGTTGATGAAGAAAGTCCTGACGTTAGCCGGGTATGTCCCAGTTGAGCTTGTCAGTTCCATTTTCCTGATGTTTTGGAACCTTTGCGGTTGATTCAGTTGGATTGCCCTATGTTCGGGCCGATTGAATGGTTTAGAAAGTTGATGAAGAAAGATCCTAACATTGGCCAAGTTTGCCACGGTTGAGCTTGTCAGTTCCATTTTTCTGATGTTTTGGAACCTTTGCGGTTGATTCAGTTGGATTTCCCTTTGTTCGTGCTGATGGAATGGTTGAAAAAGTTGATGAAGAAAGATCCTAACATTGGCCAGGTTTTCCCCGGTTGAGCTTGTCAGTTTTATTTACCACTTTTGGAAGTACATCTTCTTTGAGAGTAATCGCATACGGTTAACGAACAAAGTCGTGATCCCGATTTCGCGCTCTGTTTGTTTTTGATGAACGATGCTTAAACTGTTGATGCAGGAATTCATGATATTGGCTAGGTTTTCCCTGGTTAAGCTTCATCGATTTCCTAGGAGGCGTCGGGCCTTGCACTATGCAGTCTATTACAGATTTTGTTTTGAGGTCACAATTATTCGGTGTGTCGTTCCATGACTTGATACGATTGATTTTCCTTTACGGAATAGACCTTTTTTTGGAAAGGGTCGTCGTTCTATTCCAAGCTTCCGAAGAAGGAAGTACTTTTCGTTCTTTATAAGATTGGGGAGAAGATTATTCTTTATCCAGGGGATTCTTCTTCCATTTGTTTTTATTTTCTTCTCTTTCAAGATGACATCTGGGCAGCCTTCTGACATTTTCTATGCTCGTCCTCCTTTGTCGCCGGTACGTAAAAGACAAAAAGTTGGGGTTTTATATGACGTGGATAATCACGTTTCTGTAAAAATCCGGGAAGACCCTGTAAGTTTCCTTGTTGATCAATTTTTTCTTCTTCGCTTCCCATGTTTTCTTTTATTATTTCTCAACCATTGATTTCTTTCACATAATTACGCTTGGGTACGTTTTCGTGGAGGGACCACTGGCATAACAGAATGGTGGCTGGTGTTGAGACGATGCAAAGGTATACGTGAGCTTGTATAATGGATAGGTTGGTACGACTTTATTGAAGCTTTGGAACCGTTCCATGATGGTAGGAATGCTTTAATCGTGGAAGAGCGATGGTGGGGTGATACTAATTCATTTCACCTGCCACACTATGAGTTAACCATCACTCCTCTGGATTTCTACATGATTACTGGCATCTGTGTAGGGGTAGGAGCACCTGTCCCGTTGGGTGTAAACATGACAAAGGAGAATGTCCGAAACATGTTGGGACCAAACTGTGGGGATATCTTCCCTAAGAATTGGTACGTCAGCTTATCTGGCTTGAAGATGAATTTCTCGGTCCCTGAGCTGGATCTCGCTGCCGACGCTTCGAAAGATGATACTAAAGTTATTGAGGTTACCAGAGCTTTCCTTATTTTTGTTGCAGGTCATACCTTCATTAGCTCTTCTAGTGGCTATATCAAATCAGGCTACCTGGCAGCATTTTCTGACTTTTATTTGGTAAGCTTTTACGATTGGGGAAGTTGTGCGATGGCGCGATTTTACACCTATCTAACCTGAGCAACACGCCTTCAAACAAAAGCCTTATGTGGATTCTGATCCGTTTTGAATATGAGTACATTTATCCTTGCTTCAGACTGACAGATCTTAGACCCTTTTTTAACACCCATACTTCTTCGTTTTTCTAACAGTATTGGTGTTATGAGTATTTTCCCATCAGTCGCCCTCCTTTTGATGCAAGCTTCTCCAATAGTCAAACATTTCCTCGAATAGCTTGATGGAAAGGTGCACTTCGAATTTACTCGCTTGCATATACACGCCTTTGTTTGGAGGAAGCGGCGGTTGAATCTGTATGAAATCCTTTTTTTATATATATATATATTTATTATTATTATATATGTATACCTCTATTTCGATCGCAGATTTGTTAGGACCCTTGGAAGAATTATTTGATTCGGCGTGATCAAAGAGACATTTATGCCATGTCGTCTAGCATGTTTCGGTACTTGTTACGAGGCCCAGATTACTGTGCTTGGTATCTTGGTGACAGATTTGGGCAGCAAATTAGTCAACCAGCAGCTACACCCCGTTTTCCTCCTCCTAACGATACATGTTTTCCTTATGCATCGTTTAGTGATATGGATGAGATTTAACGCCAATAACAACGTTCCTATGAAGATTCAGTTGATCGTGGAATGAATTTTGATTCATATTGGAGATTGGTTTCTTTAGGGCCACCTCTTTTCATCCAAGCTTGCCGAGAGAATCTTGTAGTAGGTGATCCAGGTTTTGATCCTCATCCATTATTGATGGGATCTTCAAGCAATGCTCCTTATCAACAAGTTCCATTTATGAGTTTCGGTCATCTTCTTACAACATGGGACTTTCAAATACCTATCTTCGAAACTTCAGATGTGATTACAATTGATGGTGGCTCTTTTGACCATGAAAACATTGTTGGTTTACCTCTCCCGGATGATATTCCCGAGGTACCGCTGCTACGCCCTTTTTTCCTTAATGAATTAATACTTTTATTAACTCATTTCTCGTTTTAGGCTTTCAGACCTCTTCAGAATACTTGCTTCGTTTGGTGGATAGTCGTGAGCGCCAATTGAAATCGGTAGTGAATGAGATGTACGAGATAATGTTGAGATATGTTGAAGTCAATAGAGAATCCCTGGGTAGGCAGGCACGTATTGATACTCTTTCTAAAGAATTGTCCACGCTTCGGCTTCTTTACAAGGTATACTGATTTATTTATTTTTGATTCGATACAGGGAAAAGGAGCTAGCGTATCGGGTGAATGACCCTAATGGGTTGGAGAAACCCGACGGGTCATGGACTTCATTTCGGTTTGCCCGAAAAGTAGTTTGATGGAGCCCTAATCTTCTGCTTTATATACTTCGTCTTCTCCTTTTCGACCACCAGCTTCTTCTTCATTGGTTTATCATCAGATCATTTTTTTTTTGATCTGATCATGTATCCTTCAGATGAGTAAGTGTTCATGATTTTCATTGTTGTAGACGAAAATATTTAAATCCTTCATTTTGTGAATGAAATGTTTTCTTCTGGTGGTGCTTTTGTCTTTGGTTTGACTTGCACTGACTCTGCAGATTGCTCTTAAGTTGATCTGCATTCGTGGGCCTTAGATGTTCTTCTCCATCTAGGTCCATAAATTGTACTGCCATTCCCCGAAAAATCTTTTTGACAATAAATTGACCTTCCCGTTTTGGTTTGAACTTGCCCCTTGGGTCGGTGTGCTTTAATGGACGAATTTCCTTGAGCACGAGATCTCCTTCGTCGAAATCACGTGGTCGCACATGTTTGTTGAAACTGCGTGCAACTCTGTTCTAGTATGCTTGAGAATTGCAAGCTGCTGTTAGCCTCTTTCAACGCTTCTTCTAAATTGCTAGTACGTATTCGAACTGGATTTCCCCAAGCCGAAACACTTGGATTTTCGGATCGCATATTTGGAGGCTTGAACTGTCTCCCTCCCCTCGTTTGGTGCTATACCTCTTCACATTTTTCCGGCATTTGTTCCGGGTATATGAATTTCCCGCTCCTTATGATAGTGAACAACGGTTTTATTTTTACTTTATAGATGTTGAAATCTAATGTGATTTTTGATTCGATGCTTCTTCGCTGTTCTAGGCAATGATTGTATCATCTTATTTCGTTTCAATTGGCAATTCTTTTGGGAGTGTCCGGCATACTTCGGCATCGTCGACTTCGATGAAGTTCACTTCTTGATTCCCTGGATGTGCCGGAAAAGGGTTTTGCTGGATATTGGGTTGCTATGACGCTTCCTCGATAACTATCTTACCATCGTCCAGTAAATCTTGGATAAGGTGCTTCAGGACACAACATGAGTTGGTATCATGCCCCGCGCTTTTATGGTAATTACACAACTTCGATTCATCATCACCCCGAGGTTTGGGGTTAGGAACGGGTTTAGGATCCCGTCAATTTCTCTTTAACTAGTGTAGGAAGGAAATCGCTGATTTCTCCGTCCAGTTCAGAGAATACCCGATTTCTGCTCCATCTTTTTTTTCCCGACATACTACTGACCTTTGTCTTGCCGAAGTGTCTCTATCATTGGTGTTTTTACTGCAGCCTTGATGTAGGTGGGTTTGGAAAGAGTTGGGTTGACATAGTTGACTTCCTTCTTTTTTGTTGAGGTTTGCCCCGTGAGAAATCCGGAGTATGCCCCGTCTCCCATGGCATCCACGATGCTGACTCATTTTCTTTGAAAAGCCGCAAGATTTTTGGGTGCGGACATGCTAAGGGATACCTTATAAGACATGGAAACATTTTTAATAGCATCCTTAACTGAGTTTCTTCAGACGGATGTTCGAACATTTCGAACACTTTTTTATCGCATCGACTCATCCAGTCGATGAACCCTTCATAGGCCCCTTGTCGGAGGGACTCGAGCTGGCGGAAGACGATTGTATGATCTATATTTTTGGTAAAATGTTCGACAAATGATTCAATCATGGTTGGACATGTGGATATTTTAGATTTTTCCACATGTTGATACCAATCAAGAGATAGTCCAGTCAAGATCTGGTGGAATAAGTTTAATAACCAGTCATCTGTTAACCATTGCGGCTTTAGATAATTGAGTTACATGCTGATATGAGACGCTGGAAGACCGCGACCATCATACTTCGCCATTTTAGGGAATTTGAAACCTTCAGGGAGTTTTTCTTTTGGTGGAGTATACCACACTTTGCTCTCGATGCCGGTGTTATCTTCAATGGCTGACAACCTTTTTGTTACTTGTTCTTTGAAACATTCGAATTCCAATCGTTCTTTACTTGGCGTGTTCTCATCGTGGTTGCGAGGTTTATTAGGTTCTCCGTATTTGTTGTTCTCAGCATGCAGATGATCACCGGATGCTTGACCGTTTGATTGTTGATGAGAATTAGAGCCCTCCGCGCTCTTTTCCCTTTCTTGGTTTTCGTATCCCATCTTCTTGACGAACTTCACCAACTATTCTTTGACGATTTGTTCTATTCTTGAAACGTTGAGAGTTTCAGAATTATCTTGTCCAGATTGTGAGTCAAGCATTTAGGTCAGCCTTTCTCCTTTGTTCCGATGCCAGCTACGAGTGTAATCTCCCCTTCGCGTTATGGTTGCTTACTCTTTAATGAGTACCTTCATTCACAAAATCTTATACGTGAATGTTAGTACATAATAAAGAAAAGATTATAAAATTTTCCATTAATCATTTTTCAAGTCGAATCTCTTATTTAATTCCCCAGTGAAGTTGTTACTGTAGAAATCGAGGCATAGCACGGGTCGAGAGCCGGTATTTTTCGATCCCTAATTATTATGGGGGGGGGGGGAGCCTATGTGCTCATCCGTTCGTGGATATTTACCGCACAAGGTCGTATAGAGGTAACTTCTCTCTAGTTCGTTAGTAAGGGAGCTAACTCAGTAAAGAGAGATGTTTGAAGTCGCCACCTGACTAAGAGGAGTTAGGACTCTTTAACTAGTTTGAATTCTTTTGAGGAAAACAAAACCTAATTATGACTTTCATGTTTATGGTATGCTATCAGAGAGTCTGGGTAAGGAGATTCTAGTACGGGATGGGAAGGTGCTAGGCACCCATCAGCCGCCCAATCATACGATTGGCCTATACTTCATGATTAAACGGGAATACTATTTATAACTTTACTTTAAATTTTCTATACACACTTGTGACTCTGGGACTAATATATATAGATGGTGAAACAACTCATGATTTTCGGCTGTATCGGAGAACTGGATCAATTCTTAGCATGTTGAGAATATTAATGGGCCAAATCTAAAGTTGTGACTTTAGATTGATGCGAATAGTTTATATTTGAACTAGACACCCCTGGATGATGAAAGAAATCTGGAAGCTATCATGGATTTCCTATTGAAGGCTAATCGAAATTTTGGAGTGATAACCTGCAACTTAACCGGTAATTAGATAGATTATTTGCATATTATTCACATGCGGGGTCGTGATATGAGAGGGGAAACCGCTCCACGCTCATATTTAGATCTTCCCACGATATGAATTAATTAGATTATACTACAAAATATATCATTATGAATAAATTATGTAGGAATTGACATGGACAATCAGAATGTGAGAGGGGAAATCCACTCTATGCTCACAATTTTGATTTATCCACGATAATAAACTTGATCAATATACCTTATCCGGAGTATTGGCTTCAAAGATTCTTATTCTTCCTTTTTTTTTTTTTTTTTTTTTTGGTTAAGTATGTTGAAAGTTGTTAAAGTACCAGCAATTTAATGCTAATCTTTTAAAAACTTAAAGACAATACTTGATTTGATATTTCTATATTTTTTTTGGGCTTTTCTCGAAATGAACTATGAATACATAAAACAATAATAATAATTATGTAGGAAAGAAATTTGATTTCTCTTGATTAAATGACAAAATACATGGAGAATTGGAACATGTGAGAAGAAGTATTTTCTATTTGAGACAATAATTCTTCTTGGTTTGGGTGGAAACCTAGATTTTTTTATTGTGTTTGCATAAGGAGAATAAGAATAATTTCTTGGGTGTAATTGGTTGTGATTCTTTTTTGTAGAATCAGATTTTTATGGGATAGTTGGTTGTGGTTGATGATTTTTTGAGAGAGATGTTGAAAAATCAAGAAACAACAAGAAATCCCAAGAGAATTACATCTCTCTCAAAAAATCATCAACCACAACCAACTATCCCATAAAAATCTGATTCTATAACAAAGAATCACAACCAATTACACCCATGAAATTATTCTTATTCTCCTTATGCAAACACAATAAAAAATCTATGTTTCCACCCAAACCAAGAAGAATTATTGTCTCAAATAGAAAATACTTCTTCTCACATGTTCCAATTCTCCATGTATTTTGTCATTTAATCAAAGAGAAATAAAATTTATTTCCTACATAATTGTTATTATTGTTTTATGTATTCACTAGCCCTTAACACGTGCCGTAACGTCACGGGCCATGATGTTGGTTCATTTTTAATATATCGTATAATTTGTGTCCCGACTACTTATCAACTCCTTGTGATTTAACATATGTTTGGCATAAAAATAGTTGGGATCTTCCTCTCTTTTTTTCTTTGTTTTTTTCTTTAATATTTTACCGCCGGAGATTTGCTCAAATGAAAGAAATATAATCTTAACTTCCATACACCTTTTTATTTAGGTTCATTGCTTATAATGAGATAATGCTCTACATGAACGTGGAAGTTTAAATATTTTTTGCAAATATGTCGTCAGTAACACTCATCTCAGTGAAATCAACTAATCAATATCGTTCATAAAAGTCTCCACATGCTCATATTTCACTCCAGCTGACTCATCTATCATGGTCATGTTGTCGATCCTCCAAATAAGCAGAGAATAGTATTTTTTTACATCGAACGAATGATACAAATTGTCCAATGTGACATGAGTTTCCTGTAATTTTTCAACACCCATTAGATGACAATGTTTAAAACGTGTACCCATTATCTTTTCGAAGGGATTGTATATATGCGAACCTCTGCCATTAAATCTTCAACAAAGTATTATGCCCATCAATTCGTCTTAACGAAGGCCTTGGTAACTTCAAAGTCTTGGACATTTTGTCACTTCCTTATGTTCCTATCTTCACTTGGAATACAATCTGGCGACACATTACCTCATAAAGAACCTTGAACACATATTGTACTCCCTGATCCTATTTCAAATTAATAGGTTGTCAATAGATCCTTTACCAAAAGTTGACATATTCTACGTTGAATATTTATAAAAAAAATACTTATGGTATTGTGGATCGTTGCTTTCTATGATTGTAGTTTTCAAAATTTTCCTCTTCAAGTCCCACTGATTTCTAAGTTTATATATCTTGTTTGTTTTTAACGTTTTAGTTAGCCATATTATGTTTGTTACTAACTTTAAACTTGATGTCATCTTCTAATATGAACTTTATGTGATTTCAGAATCGAAATAGTTATATCTCTTTCATTCGTATCAAGTAATCCGTTGTATATCCCAACAATTCTTCTACAACAATTCCTTTCTTTTGCCGTTTCCGGACCATCAGTAGCCATTATTGTCAAACACAATCTGTCTAATTTTTGTTGATGTTATGTATTTGCAACGTTTATTTTTCTTAATTAAATAGATGGATTGTGGAAAAACTAAAAAAAATAAAAATAAATATTATACCGGGTATAAGTTACTATATCCAAAATACTCCGGACACTACTTCTGGTGCCTTGTTTCCTCAAATTCCTCATTGCATTCTAGACAGTACATGCAACACTAATCATTTGCGAAGTAAGATATTTGCGCAAGTGTGGTCAATGTATCCCTTGCCTGTAATAATAATAACAACGCGTCAATTTTTTTCAAGGCATCCAGTTGTAATTGGTATGAATCTAATAGATTTGAATTATACCTCAATCTTAGATATCACCTTCTTCTCACATAACATAGCAATTGAGGAATGAGAAATCTTGACCACTCTTTACAATTATAATTAATCCATATTTTAGTCATCTCCTATCGAAGCCAATCTAATTAGTCCTATAGAAAGTTAATCGTAAATTTTTGACCTTATCTCTTGACCAAATTATTGAAGCATTCTCAGTCATGTTCTGTTTTGTGTATCTACCCATCTGTGTCTACTCTACCTTTTAACCCAGTGAATGAAACCTATACATATTGATCCGTAATTTGATATTGTTGATTTGTCATCAAGAGGTCGCATGATTTGAGAATGTAAAATATAAAAAATATTCTATAAATATCGGAGGCGAAATTTAGATTTATGCTTTAGAGTTTTTTATGATGATTTTGATGAACAAACATATTTTTCAAACAAATATTTTAGAATGCAAATACATTTTCCCGGTCAATAAGGCTTTATATCGGGAATTGAGTGAAATTGTTGTCTTTGTAAGTAGTTGTCCGAAATAACTCGACATTGATGGTCTTACAGGAAAAAGAATGTAATAGTACTTGAGAGAGCGATAATGTTCTCTTACGCGGGTACACTAATTGCCTTTATATAATACGGGTGATTGAATATTCATGATCATATTGTCTTATACGTTCCGGTATCATCCTCGAAATATTTGGTTTTTGACCTTATCAATCGTGCTAAACACAACCAATTACATCTTTCACAATACAATGTTGCATGTTTTGTGAAGATTATTTTTTTACTTGGTCAATAAAACTCACTAAAAAGAAAAATATATTATTATACACTACTATTACCAACACCCACCACCATAAAAACCATCCACCGCCACTGTTTCTTCCACCAATAGTAATGTTACCACCTCCACCATTCAAAAACACCCGCCACCGCTTATACTAACCCTACTTCCACTACCATCGTTAGAATTAATATAGTTTTTAGTAAAATTATTTATTAATAAAATTATTTATTTATGTTAGATTATTAAAGGGACATTTATAATAGAAATTTAATTAATCATTATGAATAATCAATGAGACGCTAATTAATAAAACGTTTAAAAATTGTTAAGTTGAACAAACCCCAGCGGTAAATTTATCTTTGTCAAGGACAAATCCTGACCACTCTTTACATCAACAAATCGATAATAAATAATTTCATATGTTCCGATATTGATTCGTGTCGTTCGTTTAGTTATTACATAACATGGCAATTGATTGCACCAATTTTTTAAAATGGACATATGTTTTATCGAGTTTATTTTAACATTATAAAGAATGATCAACCACGTTTTATACTTTATAATATAACGTTACACATTTTGTGGCGTTACGAAATTAGCATAATATGTTTTTATTCACCAATACCCGCCCCCACCATAAAACCATATGAATCCACTTTTTTTATCCACCACCACCTAGTGGCGGAGCCAGGGGTTGACTAACCTGGCTCTAACCCCTTAAATTTTTTAATAACTACATAAATATTTTAGTTTATTTTATAAATAGTACTTTGTCCATATATATTTATGGTTTAGTCCACCAAAGTTTACATGTTTCTTTAAAAAAAAAATATAGGCATCCTCTATGTCAATTTTTGACTCCACCACTACCACTATCACTTCCGCTCATCCCATGTAGGTTGTTGGATGCAATTCTGATTTTCAATCACAAATGCCATGTATGAGGTTTAGATTGAACAAAATTTCGTCAATTGATTAGTTTCATTATTTTTTTCCGTGTATATATTCTTTTTTGTATTGCAATAAATTTTATTTTAACATTAAAAAATCATGATTTATACGATATAGTACCAAAGATAACATGCCATTTGGGTGATCCAACTACGATTATGAAAATATTGTCTTGTATGATATCATCCATGAAATATATGGTACCTTCCTTTATCAAAAGTGTTAAAAACAACCAACCACATCTTCCACACTACGATGGTATCGATTTTGTAACGATAACATAAAATTAATATTGTCCATCATTACTCACCAGCATTCACCGTCACTACTTCTTCAACAAACCAGGGGGAGCCGGGATTTTTAGGAGAGAGGGAGAAAAATTCTTGGCAAGTTAGATACATGTGAAAAATGGACTTTGTATCTCATTTTACGATAAAATAACAGAAATAAATATAATTGTGTTTGTCTCCGCCCTTAACCACCACTAATCTTTCGGCCTCCACCTCTGATACTACTCATTGTCGCAGAAAATGTCTATTGATATTATTTATCAAAATTACTTATTAATATAAATAAATATTATAATTAATTAAGAAAACATATATAATTAAAAAATTATTAGTCATTTATTATGCAATTAGTGAAACACTAATTAATAAAACACTTTATAACGAATAGATTATTTATTATGTGCAATTAGTGAAAAACTAATTAATAAAGCAATTATGGTATTTAAGTTCAACAAATCACCACTGTTGATTTATCTTTTCTATCAATTCCAACCAAGGTGGAACACTGGTTAGAGGCCACTCTTATGACACAATAGGTCATGAGTTCGAACCTCCCCGTTATAATTTTTTTTTAAATTTCATATCCTGACTTGAGTATTCATTTTATTAATGCCACACGTGCAAGATGTATGGGGTGGTCTGAGGAACCATAACCCTTGATTTATCTTTGTGTGGACAAATCCTGACCACCAGTAACAAAGGAAAACTTATCCAAGCTATGTTTTATACTAATGATAGTTCATTTCGAGAAAAGCCAAAAAGAAAAAGAAAAAAAGAAAAATCAAATCAAGTGTTGTCTTTAAGTTTTTAAAAGATTAGCATTAAATTGCAGGTAATTTAACAACTTTCAGCATACTTAACGGGAAAAAAAAAGGAAGAGATAAGAATATTTGAAGCAAATACTCCGTCTAAGGTATATTGATCAAGTTTATTCTCGTGGATAAATCAAAATTGTGAGCATAGAGTGGATTTCCCCTCTCACATTCTAATTGTCCATGTCAATTCCTACATAATTTATTCATAATGATATATTTTGTAGTATAATCTAATTAATTCATATCGTGGGAAGATCTAAATATGAGCGTGGAGCGGTTTCCCCTCTCATATCACGACCCCGCATGTGAATAATATGCAAATAATCTATCTAATTACCGGTTAAGTTAAAGGTTATCACTCCAAAATTTTGATTAGCCTTCAATCGGCAATCCGTGACAGCTTCCAAATTTCTTTCATCATCCAGGGGTGTCTAGTTCAAATTTAAACTATTCACATCAATCTAAAATCACAACTTTAGATTTGGCCCATTAATATTCTTAACATGCTAAGAATTGATCAAGGTCTCCGATACAGCCGAAAATCATGAGTTGTTTCACCAACTATATATATTAGTCCCAGAGTCACAAGTGTGTATAGAACATTTAAAGAAAAGTTATAAATATTATTCCCATTTAATCATGAAGTATAGGCCAATCGTATGTTGGGCGGCTGATGGGTGCCTAACACCTTCACATCCCGTACTAGAATCTCCTTACCCAGACTCTCTGATAGCAGACCATAAACATGAAAGTCATAATTAGGTTTTGTTTTCTTTAAAAGAATTCTAACTAGTTCCTGACTCCTCTTAGTCAGGTGGCGACTTCAATACATCTCTCTTTACGGAGTTAGCTCCCTTACTAACGAACTAGTGATAAGTTACCTATGTACGACCTTGTGCGGTAAATATCAACGAACGGATGAGCACACATACTCCCCCCCCCCATTATAGATTAGGGATCATAATAGTTCGGCTCTCGACCCGTGCCATGCCTCGATTTCTACAGTGGCGACTTCACTGGGGAAGTCTTTCTCACTCTTTTCCACTCAATCCATGGACAATTCTTCAGAAACAGTACGCAGTCTACCTCGTAAAGATGCCGAAGCATGGAAAATTCTTCAGAAAGAGTATCAATACGTGCATGCCTACCCAGGGATTCTCTATTGACTTCATCATGCCTCAACATTATCCCGTACATCTCTTTCTCTACCGATTTCACTACTCATTTGTTGTTGACTCCTATTTGAAGTGGTAAACCTAGAGGAGAACTTAGAGATGGCAACAAAGTTCTATTTGGATATCCTGGATCGTAGGATCGTACCATCTAAGAGACAATTGTAAGAATTCCAACTTTAGTTGCTATTTGATTAGTTAATGTTAACTTTCTAATTTATTTTTTAATATTTACTTGTTTATGTTTTGTAGGATCATAAGAATGCCGCACTTCTTTTCAGGCACCAGTCTTCTTTTAAGAAAATGTTGTTGTGGCCGCTAGAAGTGAATGTTCAAGAGTTGGAGACTATATTGAAAACTCCGGTTTGTACAATGTCGTTGTGACTATGTGATTGCGTATGACAAGGTCGCAGTATCTAATTTCTGTGAAAGGTATTACGCTGAAGTCGACACATTCCAACTTCCTTTTGGAGAAATGGCATTGACTCCTGATGATGTAGAATAAATATTAAAGCTGCATGTCGAAGGTAAAACAACTAATAACAAGTTCAATAGAAGGCCTAGTTGGGATGAAATTTATGCATTGACCAAGAAGTTATTTGGCTGGGATAAAGAGACGACAGATGGGATTTTCGTGCCGAGAACTAAGTACGCAAATAAAGAGTTCAAACTTGTAGAGATTAGGAAGATGTTTCCTGGGACAGAACAGAAGGAAAAATATGAAGGTCTCTCTGATATACAATGTAGTCATGCGGCGGCTGCGTATTTGTTGTACGTCCTTGCATCGGTTGTATTTCCCAATAGCAAAGGTAACAGGGTCAGCGCCAACCTTCTACAGCTTTTGGATCCCTTGGAAGATGTGAACAAGTACTCTTAGGGGACTGCCATAGTTGTACATTTGAATGGTCGGCTTTCCTAGGCATCTCGCGAACGAACTTCTCAAATTAATCGGAATTTGGCTCTAATCCAGGTATTTGGATTGATGAAAGTTTTCCTCTTTTTGTACGTTTTTTTTTCCTTTAATCTTTTTATGTTTTTTTTATTGTTTTAAAATTTTCAAGTTTGGTTGTTATAGGTGTGGATTTATGATCATTTGTCGTCACTGTTCAAAGATAATGAAGATGTGAAACTCAACCCACAATGGAGCGAAGGTAGTCCAACCGGAACCCATTGGTTGTTCACCAGTTCTCAGGATAAGGAACAAACTGATGCGTTGATAGCAATGCGCCAAAAACTTGACAACATCACGGAAAAAGAGGTAATCTTTAATCCGTACAAGGATGTTAAAGTTGGCGCAATGGAAGATGTCGTGTATTACCATGGCCCTTTGTTTCACCCTAACGGGTTTGCAATGTACAATCTGATGAGAATCATGTGTCAGCTTGGCTTTATTCAAGATTCATCCAATGAGGACTATGTACCTCCGTTCAAGCACAAGTTGGAAAAATGCGTGGCTGTCCAGTCGAACATAAAGGTGGTTTTAAGAACCTGAACCTAAAGTCAAACATTTGAATGGTAGAAACTCTAGCCTAGTATACATCACAGATTGGGTGCATACGAATGAAGGTCACAAGGAAATAAAAAATTATTATGCTTGGTACGAAGGCTTTTCCTACGGTAGGGTGATACAGATAGATCATACTACGGGTAGGAGGACCAACTGAGCATCCACATATGCTTCTCAAGCTGACACTAGAGATGATACTACCGTTCTTAAACTACTGGTGAGTATTTAATTTTTTGATTGTCTTATTCATCTACATACAAATATAAGTCAGTTAATGTGAATTGGTATTTGAATACATATAGAGGGAACGAATGAAGTTTTTTGTCAAGGAATTGTGTTGCTCGGCTGACAAAGGGGAAGTGTTTGATCCTGCGAAGCAACGTTGGTAGGCCAATTAAATGACGAACATTGAAAATCCCAATGCAAAGAAGATGTTTGCTGAGCTGGCTAAGGAAGGTAAGAGGACCCGAAAAATACGTAGCCGTCTAGCCGAAGAACTTGCTGAACAGGGGAAATGTAGGCAACCTAATGATGAACAAGGCACTATATAAGATGGTGGTTCCCTAGTGGGTAGTGCAACTCAGGGTCCTCCTAAGAGAAGCCGGAGAGTTTCCTGTCCAGGGAGGTAAAGATGAGGTCGAGGTTGAGATGGTGGTCTTGAGTGAGGATATGTTACCGTCGACTTGAACTTATGTGTTTGTTTAAATAATTTATGTGTTTCGTTTGGACGGTTTGTTGGAACTACTTATGTGTTTGGTTTGTTGAAACTACTTTGTTTTTATTAGATTTTAGAAAGATGTTTACCAGTATGTTTGTTTGAAAAATTTAGGACCCTGAAGTAGTCAAGATCCATTGTGCAACATTATGGGTCATCAGCTTTAAATATAGCAGAATAACGACCCAAAATGAGATAGTTGGATTTCCCCTTCTCAGTGAAGGAGTCGTTAAGTAATTCAAATAACATACTAACGACCCTTATAGAAATTAATACAGAGAAAACATATTTATTTTGATAACTAGAGTCATTAATGGTTAAATGGGAACAAATGACGACCCTATGTTAAAAAATCATCCAGGAGATGAACCAAATTTTCCATATTGGAGTCATTAGGTTTATCATATAGAAGATTCATGACTCTAGATGTGTATGGCATCCAGAGAATACCATTTTTAGGTATATATATTCGTTGTGTTTTATATGGAACACAATGACGACCTTTACAAATAAAAACATCTAGGAGATGAAGAAAATTATCATTGACGGAGTCGTTAGTAGAATACCGACTCTTATTAGAGTCGTTAGAATGTCTATTATATAGGTGGACGACTCTGTTCTGAAAGTTTAAATTGGAACGAGAATGGACTTTGATTTCATTTAGAAAATAACATAACATCAATCTCGTATTACATAAGAGTTAACGGGTATTCTAGAATTTGACACATCAAATATTCGTCGATGAACCTCCTAGCACGTCGGTACAACGTGGTATATTCTTTGTGGTGAATGAACTTCGTTTCCCCGTTACGAATTCTCCATAGCCCATTAAAACATTCCAGCTGAAATTAAATGAATTCTTAAAATTTAGTATAATGTTTGTATACACTATTCAATGAAACGATGCGAACTTTTAACGATGACTATTATCGGATTACTTACTTTTTCCCTAAGATGAGATTATGGATGATGTTCGTACACCATATTCCTAACCTTAACATACTCTCTCATTGAACTTTTCATGTATTTGAATCGAAAAGCCAAGTCTCTCCACTTGTGGTTATTGGGATTCCCGGTTCGGCCTTTAAAGAACTCTTTAACTCTCCTCCAAAACATGTAATAGATTTCTTTCGGACGTTCACGAAACATATTAGAAAACGATTTAACGAGACACAAATCTTCATACGGTTATCATTCCGCCATTGCCACTAAAATTTTAAGTATTTTGGTAGAAAATGAAATGTTTTGGGGCATTTTCTCAAGAGGAGGGGGTTGTATTTTATAGAAGGAAACCCCAACGGACGGATTTTTTGAAATCCACAACAAGGGTCATTATGATATTAATAAACCCCTTGACGACCCTCAAGTCGTCAATTTGGAACTGCTAGGTGGATAACGACTCTTAATCAGAAATAAGAAAAACTACTAAACTCAATTTAGTTGAAACTACAATACATCAAGTCTAACATAAATCGTACTCAACAAATTACATGTTATTTCTCGGTACGATATTGAACTACCACTGCGGCTTCGATGTGATAAAACCATTCTCCTCTCCATTTAGTATATGCATCCTGAGTCGCACGCCTATCCCATTTATGCCTTATGAGAAACTCGTTATACATGTTGCACAATCTTATAACGTGAATCGTCCTATCATGAATGTGGGACGGTTCATAATCATAGCGTAGTTTCTTGTTGGAATTAACGAAAGGACCCCAACCAAATTGAATCCAAAATATACTTTCATGTTGTTGTTCTTCGGGAAGATCTTTGACGATGTAATAATTTTTAACCCATTCGGTCTCTTCCTCGACTTTCTTGAATACTTCCCAGAGATGCGCTTGTTCTTTGTCTCGTTTTTCGGCCTCGCGCTTCTCTTTTTATTCCTTCGTAGGATATGGCGTGTAAATGTATGGATTTTTAGTAGGTCGCATGGTTCTTTTGTGTATCTCTTCTTCCATTGCCAATATTGATTTGTTGGTCGCTTGCATCTTCTAAGTATATTTTCAATTGAATTGGTTAAAGATGGAGGAGTAGCCATCGGGAAAAAATTTGGTGAGGTTGTTTTCAATTAAATTTGCTCCTGGATGTGTTCATCTATATATAGAACAAGATACCAACGACTATTTTTTGTGTGGAAAAGTGTACACAAAAAGAGTCGCTTAGTGTATTTTAATGAGAGTCGTCCATGTATACACTCTCATGATGACGAGTCTTAGTTGCAAAAACATCCAGGAGAGCAAAAAATTTGTACTACTAGAGTCGTTAATGTCTACTTATATATGAATGACGAGTCTTAGTTGCAAAAACATACAAGAGATCAACAAATTTGTACTACTAGAGTCATTATGGTGTATGTATATATGGATGATGGCCCTTAGTTACAAAAACATACAGGAGAACACCTAAATTTGTACCATAAGAGTTGTTAGGTTGTATGTATATATGGATGACGTCTCTTAGTTACAAAAACATCCAGGAGAACACCTAAATTTGTACCATAAGAGTCGTTAGGGTATAAGGTTATCGAGGATAACAACTCTAAATTGTTCATTCCATAAAATAATGAAAAACATTCTTGCCGCAAGATAAAACGCATTGTATTCATTAAGCATTCTTCAAAATACAAATATATGGGTTCAAGATACAACCATTGTGAAAAAGTATGCTTAAAAATGCAATGCAAAGTTCAAAATAAACATCTTCTCTCATGATTCATCGCCCATGTCCAAGTAAATGAGGGTTGGGTCCATAGCATTCTAAATGTTCATTCCATACTCATACTGGTTTTTATACTCCTTGGTGTTCTCTCCCCAATCACCGTAGACCCGTGGTAGAGGACATTCTTCGGAAATCTTCAAGCCTATGTAATGGTTATTATTGACATGTGATATTACAATTCTTCTCTTCTTTATCGCCGCCTCGCACCTAGTTTTTGAGGGTACGTACATACAAGACGCTCCGGGAAGCCTTTGCTGAATACAATTACAACACAAGTAAATGTGTCCGCTATAAGTTGACCACCAAAAGGAATTTGCATCCAAAACTTATAACCGGCCTTGTTCGACCCCTTCCTCCATTTGACGCTGGAAACCAACTCCCTAAACTTTAATTCCCTCTCTTTTGGATCTCCTTCCATGAGCATTGTCAAATAGAGTTGCCTGTCCTCAACGAGCTTTTCTGTCATTTTTTTTCTTGCATATTGGATTTGGGTGAGATTTAGTTTGTCAGCCTCGTCGAAATGCCCTAATTGTTCCGTTGCAACATGGTAACCGCAATTTCCATCGCCGTCAACATCGTCGGTATATATAAGGTGATCCAAGATGACGTGAGGAAGTTGATCGGTATACTCTTTATACAAAGTGTAAGCAACACGATGTGGTCTTCCTTGGGAATCTCTAGCGGTGCGTGGATTACCCTTTATTCCTCTTATCATCACCATTCCACTCGTTTGGCTTTGCTGGGTACCGACCACATGCTCTACATCCATGTCTGCCTTGTGTTTGACTTCTAATTCACTTTGGGTTAAATCTTGCTTTTTTGGCCGACCTTTTGCCTTGGGGAGAAAAGAGTTCTCATACTCCGTATACCTCCTGGACATACTCATGACGTGATGTGTCACTTGTGCATCTCTTGTCCGCATTCACATTTTCTCTAAATGACTTTTTAGTTATTGGTCTACCCGGTGGTTTTTGTTTGATTGTCTCTTCTTCCACTCCCAAACTCTTACGCGCAGCCGGACACAAGTTAGAAACCAATATTTTTCTTCCTGAATAATTTATTTTTCGATATTTCTCATTGATATATTTGGCGATCTCCAAGTCTCCATATTGGTCATCAGCGGTTCCTGTGGGATTTGGGGTGAATGAAAGTTGCTTCCAAAATGGATCGATATCTTCAAGAGGAATAATCACCTTGTACCCACAAAGCTTATGTTTACACGGGAGGCCAAGCCACGTCTCGGTTGTACAATTACATTTAATCACTTTTCCATTGGAAACTTTTGCTCGAAATTTGTTAAGTTCAGTCTTCATATGCTTTATTGCCCACCACGATACTTGGTTTGCAACCCCCCGTAACAATTCTTTGTCTTCTATGTATTGCATCATAAAACAGTCTTTATTATACTCCATATGAGTCACTATCTTGCTTAGATCATTCACGTCGTGCTTGTGAATAGCTTCCTGTACCGTAACTACCCCACCAGTGTTTAGTTCAAGAATTTGTTTCAAACGTCCGTGGGACTGATCTGCAATACTCATGGACTCATTTTGGAAGTGCTTGTACTTATTGGTCCATGCATAAACAAACTTATCCTTCCATGGATTCAACCATGTATCAAGGCAATAGTTGACCACCTTTTTATGATCCGTACTCCAATCATCAATAAACTTCTGTAATTTCCATAGAACTTTACTTCGGTCTTCGAATGAGCCAAATGGTCCCAATCTTTACAGAAATCCGTCCATAGATCCCCCTCTTCATCATATTTTTCCTTATCTTTTCTTTTCTCTTCCGCTCTTTTTTTTTTTGAAAGTTGACTTAGATGCTCGTCTTCCTCCTTAGAACATTGATTACCCTTGGCAGGTTTGATCTTTTGGATTTGATTCTTGCAATTAGAAAAAAGATTTATTTGGATGTGCCACGTACAAATAAAATGTTTAGCAAGTGGAAAAACTTGACATATGACACTCATAACTGCAAAATCCATATCCGTAAATATAACCTGCGGTGTGTCTTCGCCTCGGTAAATCAACCTCACTTTTTCCAGCGACCAAACATAGTCCTATATTTCTTATTTTTCCATAAAGCACCATGCAGCGACGAATGATTGTTTATCTGAAGTATGACTAACCACGTTCAACATAGGCATGATATACCTGTTATTCTTATAGGTGCAATCTATGGACAAGACTTGATAAAAACACTGAGCCAAATCCACCATCCTAGGATAGCCAAGAAAAATATGATCCACTTTGTTGCCTGTACCCACCCTTGTTTGCATGGCGTAGTTAAGTTTTTCTGCCAACCACTCTGATTGTTACATAATTTATCTACCATCCCATTTGGTTCTTGTAGGATCAGAATATCGCAACAACAACCCAATCGCGAAAATTGTCATTTACAACATTGCGAAGCTGTCGCAGGATGATTTGAAGAATGACATAACATATGACGATGGCAGAAACATGAGAAAAGCGTGATGATTCTGCGAAGTTTAGAGTGTTCGCGAAGATTAGCATTAGAAATCTTGCGAGAATATCACAAGTCAGATCCGAAATTAAAGGACATATTAGCTGTCATCCACTATGTATTTCCCTATATAAAGAGTTGAACAGGCGTAAAAAGAGAGAGAGAGATCTTTTTCGAGTGTTGAGCAAGTCATCAGGACAAAGAAAGTCCAGAGCGGTTGTTAATTTCTTAGTTTTATTTCTTTCCTTTCTTGTAATTTTTTTGAGATTAATCAATAAAGATTATGATTGTTCATCTTTAAATGATTTGATTGTATGAATTCTTGTGAGGGGTATAGTGTGGGATTTCTTGCTACTACATATTGGCGCTAGAAACAGGGAATCTGTTGATTGAAGATTGTGGAGATTGTTGTGAAAGCTGTTTAAATCAAGAAAATGATAAAAGAAAACAACAAATCAGTTGGAGAAAAAGATAACTAAGATCAATGAGAATAAAAGAAGGTTGGAATGTAACGTAATCACAAAAACGATGGTGAACGAATTCCATGAGAACATTAGAGGGAGGATACATAAACAAGATTTTGAAGGAAAGAAGATTATGACGGTAGAAAAAATATCTCCGTTGAAGGATTGGGAAAAGCAGGAAATTACGTTCACAGCGGCAGAGATACCAAAGCAAAATTTGAGCCACACATCTCCTTTGGTAATCACAGTAATGGCTACACGAAAAGAAAAGGAGAAATCAGCAAAATATATGGAAGAATGGGCAGTGAATAGAACTTTGTTGGATACGGGAAGCTCAGTGGATGTAATATTTTATCGTGCATACAAAGGAATGGGATACAAAGATGAAGAAATGTCTCATCCAACATATCATATTCATGGTTTCGGCAAATCCACAACTAAACCAAAAGGGTAAATAGTAGTGAGAATTTCGCTGGGAGAAATTGAAACGCAAATAACGCTATGCGTGGTGGATATGGAATCACCATATAATATGTTGTTGGGAAGATCCTGGATACACGCAATTAAAGATGTAGCATCAACATTACATCATTGCATCAAGTTTCCTATGCCTAGTGGAATTGGTGAAGTTAGAGGAGATATTAATAGTGCGAAATTATGTTATCAAATTGAAGTGAAAAATTATGAAGGACGAGTAAAGAAGCGAAAAATTCGCAGAAAAATGACGAAAGAGGCAAAGAAAGAAGAGGTATTTAAAATCTACATGGTAAGAGCAGAAGAAGGAAAAGGAATACCCAGCGAAATTTCGCAAGAAGGAGACAAACTAGCGAAAACTATAAAAGAACCAACACCAATGGGAGAACATGAAGCGAGCTACACTGCAGCAGAACCAACAAAAGAAGTAAATATTGGAACTGAAGAAGAACCTAAAATGTTGAAAATTGGAACTAAGATGGATATAGATGAGGAAGAAAGAATTGTCAATATCTTGCGAGAATATAAAGATATTTTCGCATGGAGCATGGATGAGATGCCTGGAATAGATCCATCAGTTGCATGTCATAAATTGGAGATCAACAAAGATGCTAGGCTATTTAAGCAAAGGATAAGAAAAATCGCAACAACTTATCATCCCAAAATAGAAGAATAGATACAGAAGATGCTCAAGAAAAATACCCGAGTGGATAGCAAACATGGTTGTGGTTCCAAATAAAAATAATGGGATAAGAATTTGCATAGACTTTACTGATCTAAACAAAGCTTGTCCTAAAGACATCTTTCCATTGCCATATATACCCCAAATAATTGAATCAGCAACGGGAAATGATAGGATGTCTTCCTTAGATGGGTATAAAGGATACAACCAAATCCATGTCACTGAAGAAGATCAAGAACATACTTCTTTTTTCACTCCAAGAGGGTTATATTGCTATACAAAAATGCCATTCGGTTTGACAAATGCAGGAGCAACATGTCAAAGAATGGTAGAGAAGGTGTTTGCGAAGTGGATACACAAAACATTAGAGGTGTACGTAGATGACATGTTAATAAAAAGTAAAGAAGCCAAAAACCACCTACAAGATCTGAAGGAGATTTTTGAACATATACGGCAATTTAACATCAAAGTGAATCCATAAAAGTACATTTTTGGAGTTGCATCAGGAATTTTTTTAGGATACATTATATCCAAAGAAGGAATACAAGTTGATCCAGAGAAAGTGCAAGCAATTCGCGATATGCTAATACCAGCAATAATAAAAGATGTGCAAAAGTTAAATGGTCTCTTAGCTTCGCTAGGAAGATTTATCTCGCGATCGTCAGAGAAGTGCAAACACTTTTTCAACATCCTCAGAAAGGGGACAAAATTCAGATGGACAGATGAGTGTGAGAAAGCTTTTCAAGGAATAAAAGAATACCTAGTGAATATATCTATTTTACAAAAGGCAGAACCAGGAGAAGAGATGTTAATATATCTTGCGACAACTTCGCATGCATTAAGTTTTGTGTTATTGCAAGTAGATGTAGGAGTTGAAAAGCCAATCTATTACATCAGCAAAACATTCAATGCTGCAAAAAGAAATTATTCCAAGATTGAAAAGCTAATTCTAGCATTGGTTTATGCAACCTTTAAGCTTCGCATATATTTTCAGGCACATAAAGTTAAAGTATTGACAAAGGTACCAATTGAATCAGTGATGAAGAATTCAAAGAGATCATGCAGAGTTGAGAGGTGGAATGCGCAAGTAGGACATTTTGAAATTAAATATGAAATATTATCTTCACCAAAGTCACAAGTTGTTGCAGACTTTTTAGCAGAATTCCCTTTAGAAGATGATGAAGTTGTGGAGGAGATGATGGATATAGAAGAAGAGCATGGAGATCCAAAAGACTTGTTGATAGAACCAAATAGATGGGAGATATTGGTGGATGGATCCTCAAATGGGGAAGGTAACAGAGTTGGAATTGTCTTAATTTCGCCAGAGGGAGTAAAAATGGCTTTTTCATTTAGGTTGGAGTTCGCATCCACTAATAATGAAACAAAATATGAAGCTATGATACACGCCTTAAAACTCGCAATAGAAATGAAATTAGAAAATACTAGAATTACCAGTGATTCGCAGGTAGTCATTCGCCAGATAAAAGGGGAATATACAACAAATGAACCATCTTTGAAGAAGTACAAAAAAATTGTCGAAGAATTGTCATCGAAAATCCAAAAAAAAATGGAGGCATATATCAAGGAAGGATAATAGGCTCGCAGATGCTTATGCTTTCATTTCAAGTGTGATGACAGATCCAACTGCGAGATATATAAAAATACAGACACTTTTATCGCCATCAGTCAATAAAGAAGAAGAAGAAGTGGATATGTAATGATAATATAGAGTGATGAAGAAGAACCAAGAGGCAATATTGCAGATTGGAAAGAGGAACTTCATGCATACTTAGCAAGAGGGGACATACCAAGAAAAAGATTGGAGGCACATAAATTAAAGAGATGTGCAACAAATTATGAACTAAGAGATGGGGTATTGTATCGAAAATCATTTAATGGACCATCATTTAGATGTTTAACACGACAAGAAGGAGATAAAGTGTTAAAAATGTTGCATAGTGGGGATGCTGGCAATCATAGCGGAGGAAGATCTTTGGCATATAGAGAAAAAACACAAGGTTATTATTGGCCATATATGCATGAAGATGCAAAACAAATATCAAAGCGTTGCGAAGATTGCCAACGACATGGAAAGAAAATACATGCACCTGGAGCACCCTTATCATCCTCAACCAGTGTATGGCCTTTTGGAAAGTGGGGCTTAGATATTGTGGGGCCATTTGTACCAAGATATGTACAAAAAATATACTTAATTATCGCAACAGATTATTTCACAAAATGGGTAGAAGTAAAAGCGGTACAACATATTCGCGACAAAGACATATTCACATTCATATTTGAAAATATCATCTGCAGATTTGGAATTCCAGCACAGTTGGTATCTGATAATGGGCAGAACATAGAAATGTTGCTTAATGCATTTAAGATAAAATGTGGAAAATCTACTCCTTTATATCCACAAGCTAATGGACAAGCAAAGGCAACAAATAAGATGATCACAGATATATTAAAGAAGAAATTAGAGGGACATAATAGAGCATGGTGCGAACAAGTACATAACGCAGTATGGGCCTACAACACAACTAGGCGAGAAGTTACTGGAATGTCACCTTTCTGTTTAACATATGGGGTTGAGGCAGTGTAACCAACAAAAGTTGCTATACCCATGACAAAAAGAGAGGCTTGGGAGAAAAATCTTAGTGCTGGCATGATTTTAAACAAACTGGATGAATTAGAAGAGAAAAGAGAAAAATCTTTACATCATATGGAGAATTATAAACGAAGATTAGCCCGAGAATACAATAAGTGTGTCAAGCCACGTGAATTTCAGCCAAGTGATTTAGTTCTTCGCGAGACGCCAAATTATCAGCGAGAAGGTGGTGGAAAATTAGCAAAAAAATGGGATGGACCTTACATTATAAAAGAGATAATTGGAACAGGGGCATACAAGCTGATGGATCCAGAGGGTAGAGATGTTGGTCAAAGACTTGGTAGACCATGGAATAGACTATATTTAAAGAAATATTACCCGTGAGGAACTTTGAAAATCCTTAGAGGATGAAATGATATATGATGCAACAAGGTAAGTATGAACAATTTTTTTTTTAAAGAGCCACTGCGAGATTGTTCAAGATCAAAATAAAATGAGAATGTGCGAAAATTTCGCAAGAGAAAATCAGAAAATAATGACATAATAGAATGGGACGAACCTTTATGACGTACACCCTAGTTCGCGAATAAAATTTCGCAAGAGGCAAATGTAAGACCTAAAGTACGTCATAGAAGTGGGTATCTATTGCATGGCTCAGCGATAAGGTTACACCGCTGCTGGAACCTGAATCATGGAGATTTGGGGTCAATGAAATCCCATTCAGGAGAGACATCGTGGATTCTCAACTTGAGCATATGACTTGAGTTGGGGGATTAAGGTAATAAGAGCTCTCTTAAGGGGTGCAGAGTATGACCAAGGCGCCGAGGTACACGGTTGAGCCAAGAGTGCCCGGGGCGTATGAAACTACCCTAGCCATTCTTGGAAAGTCTTGGCTATGATGCACTCGGCTCGAAGAAAACCCCACTTAGGGTGCAATCTCGTAACCATAAGTCATATAGCCAAAAGGGATAAGAGGCTGCGAAAATAACTGGTTATTGTCAAGACTGGATAGGAGGAGCTAGTCTTGTATGGCAAAAGTACGTCTCCTTGAAAGGGAAACCAGGGGGAGATATGGGCGGCACCCTCCATTAGGGAGCTGATAAGTGTCTTGAGACGCAAATGTCATGAGGCTTTTTACTCATGGGAGTATTAAAGACTTGTCATATTTGTGCAACATTAATGAAGAGGAAATAATACAAAAGAGAAGATAAGACGAGATCAATGGGTCATTGCATGCAAGTGTAAAGATGTTCTGCTATTTCGTCGCAAGACGGAAATGTCATGGGGCTTTAATTTCGCAAGAAACTTTAGGCCTATCATATTGTCGCAGCAAAAATACAAACGAACAAAAAGTTAAGGCAGGATCAATGGGATTCTACATGAAAGTGTATAACGTCCTGCGATTTTGTCGCAATGAAAAAAGATGGCAAAATAAGACCTTTAACTAGGAAGGCAAAATAAGACCACATGACAAAACTTTTTTTTTATAAAGTACTAATCATTTTTTCATGCAGATTATATATCACAAGAAAGATAATGAGAGGCAAGTATGGGAATTAATAAACAAGATGTCATTATCTTTCTCGCAAGTAATTAAAATACCAAAAGTATAATTGAATCAAAAGGTGGTCCAAAGTACATCGTTTGCAGTTCCCAAGAAAAGAAAGAGAAAAAAATAACTCAAGAAAATAAAGCTAAAACTCAGACTTCAGTATTTTCTTCGCCAGCTTTCTCCTCTTCGCCAGTTTTATCATCTTTACCTGCTTTATTCTCTTTGCCAGTGTTTTCCTTATTCTGGTCGATTCCAGCTTCCTCCTCATTTGACTTAGCACCAGCAGTTGTTTCATCACCAGCAGCTCCTTCTTTAAGAGGGATTTCTTCTTCTTCTTCTAAATCTTCTTGAGAAACACCATCTTCACCACTTTCATAATCAAGATCACTATCGGCAGCACGAGGAATTTCATCTTCATCTACTTCCAGAGGTTTGATTGATACATGAGAAAGAGATTTGGATAGCAGAATATCATTCACAAGAACTTCAGCACTAAGATGAGCTTGGCGAAGGAAAGCTCTATCACGGTTTCTGATCTCCATGTCTTTGAAATAAGCAAGGTAGTCATATCTTCTTTCTGCTCGATCGCGAGAACGGACAAGGTGAGCATCAAGTAATCCATTCTCTTTGTGAACCTTGGCAAGTTTAGATTCTAAAGTAGAAATGGAGGAATGAATATTTCTTTAAGATTCTGCGAAAAGTAAGAACAAATATTATTCGGGCGAATACTTTGCAAGGGAAATATTGCAAGGAAATTCAATAAAGAAGAAAATGGCAGAGGCAGTCAAAATAACTACCTTCTTTTTGCGAAATTAGATTTTGAATTAATGCCAAGCAATTATTCTCCCAATGATTCATGGCATCATCAAATTTATCTCCAACTAGACCCTTCAGGCGAGATTTTAATTTCTTTTCTTTAGAAATGAGAAAAGTATTTTCCTTCGCAAGTGAAGAGTAAGATTATTCTAATTTGGAATATTGCTCTTGGAGCTGACTGGCCTTTACACTTAAAGTTATCCTACCCTGCATGAGGGTATTTTTCTCAACAACAAATGATTCAATTACTTCTTTAAGTTCATTTTTCAGTGAATGAAGAGATTGTTCTTGGTTATCACACACTCTTTGAAGAATATTTATTTTCTGCGAAGAGATCGCCATCGTGTTTGAGAAACTTTGCTTTTCCTGAGATAAAGTTTTATTTTCATCTGATAAAGTTTCCATCGCAAGGTTAGATTTGGTTAAAGAATAAGAGAGGCGAGATATTTCACTACTTAATAAGTTTTGCTTCTGAACTAATTGAGCATTCTCTTTGGTAAGATTATCTATTTGATCAACGGAATATGTATGAAGATTATCTAATTGGTTATATTAATCCATCCAATTGTCTCTTCCCACACGAACTTCTTCCGCAATAGATTCAAATTGGTATCTCTCCATTATTCGTTGCTGGTTTAAGACTTAAAGGGAGAACAAGGAGTTTTAAGAAAATAGAATATAGAAGGGATAAAATTTCTAAAATATATGAATATGAAAGGTAAATACAAGACAAGAGAAGTTATACCTTTTAATTCTTTATTCTTCTTGTGAAGATTCTCGCAGTCTAGCGAAGCATTTTGAAGCTTTTGATTTTCAAGGCGAAGAGTGCCACATTCTAAAGTTTTGGCTTGGAGACTCTTCTTCAAAGATTCAATTTCTTTCTCTAAGGATGTTTGCGAGACCATTCTATCAGAGCCAAAATAGTTACTCAAAATTTCGCAGACGCCGGATTTGACAGGATCCACAGACGATTTCTTGACATCATCTAAAGTATCAGATAAAACCTTGAAGGCAATATCTACTCCGTCCACAGTTTCTTTAGAAAAAGAGAGAGACTCAGATGGAGTAGTAGTGATAACAAAAAGTTGATGATCATCATTCTTTACTAAAGAGATGTCATTTGAGGGTGAAGTTTGAGGAAGATCAATGGTTGAGGTTACGGTAGGATTAATTTGAGAATTATTGGTTATAGGAGAAGAAAAAGTTTCATTCGCAACAGGCTCTGCAAAGGGAATGTCATCCATAGAAAGATTAGTTGAAATGTTAGAATTTGTTGCGACAGTTTCGCAGATAGGAGGTAGAGGTTCAGATTGTGAAGGTGTTGAAGAAGAAACTGAAAGACCAAGCCTGGGAAAGAAAACAGAAGTTTCAATAGTTTTAGGTTGGTGAGATATTTTAGGAGGTTTAGTGGCATCTCCGTCACCCTGCGAATCACAATTCAGATAAGAAACATAGGCAACAATATTGTTATTAAAAAATAATAGTGTTTCTTACTACCTTGTCATTCGCAACCTTCCTTTTCTTCTTCACAGCAACCTTGAATTGCGGATCTTTAGGAGCATTAGGGTTTTGAACCGTAAATTTAGTACTGGAAGTGATTTTGCTGAAACAGAAACAGTATGGGAATTACACAGAGAACAAGCA
Organism: Papaver bracteatum; assembly: GCA_023529315.1. Classification (NCBI taxonomy): domain Eukaryota; kingdom Viridiplantae; phylum Streptophyta; class Magnoliopsida; order Ranunculales; family Papaveraceae; genus Papaver; species Papaver bracteatum. The sequence continues at coordinate 268,279 of JAJJWX010005187.1, read as the reverse complement.
AGATGATTCCAGTAAAACAAAATCAGTTTCAGCAAAACCAAAGAGAGGAAAAGAAAGGAAAACTAACCTTGGAGATTCCATGGGAACAGAAAAGAACAGCAGCAGGAAGGTGAATTAGATAATAAAGAAAATGGCAGACGATGCAGATTTGCAGAGAATATAAAGATGAAGAAGATAAAGATGAAGTAAAAGAAGAAAATTATCTTTCCAATAGATCCCTCTTTAAATAGGCAAAGGAAGATGACCGGTTAATGATTCACTTGCCGGTGAATAAAGGAATATTCAACACATGTAGACAGTTATGCTTAATTCACAGAACCTTGTCGGTAGAGAAAGACCAAGAAATAAGAGATGAACAGCTGCGGCATTGTGAAGTACAAATTCTCATGACATTCTCCCCTTCGCAGAGAAGACATGAGAAGAGGAAAGATGTAGGATCAGAATATCGCAACAACAACCCACTCGCGAAAATTGTCATTTACAACAATGCGAAGCTATCGCATGATGATTTGAAGAATGACATAACAGATGACGATGGCAGAAACATGAGAAAAGCGTGATGATTGTGGACAAAGAAATTAAAGGACACATTAGCTGTCATCCACTATGTATTTCCCTATATAAAGAGTTGAACATGCGTAAAGAGAGAGAGATCTTTTTCGAGTGTTGAGCAAGTCATTAGGAGAGATAAAGTCCAGAGCGGTTGTTAATTTCTTAGTTTGATTTCTTTCCTTTCTTGTAAAATTTGTGAGATTAATCAATAAAGATTATGATTGTATGAATTCTTGTGAGGGGTGTAGTGTGGGATTTCCTACTACTACAGTTTTCTTGATCGTTGCTTTGGCAACATAGATTGTGGAAATAATAGAAAAGTTTGTCTTATCTTCCGCCCTTATTGCATTTAGGATATTAAGGGGCCTACATCCCTTCATCTGCCGGACCTTTTCCATTTGATATGGTTTCAATCGGGCATATGTTGGGTGTCCTAAAAGACTTTTAGGTGCAGGATGGTTGTGACGACCATCCAGTATACTATACAAACTCCATAGACGAGTTTCAGGATGCCTTTTAAAACAATCCTGAATGGGCATTGAATTTTCTTCGATGAAGTTTTGTAGACCCTATTCGTCTTCTTCTGATACTTGTATCCCTTTGTGACTTTCTTCCTTGTCCCCCGCTCTCTCGCATACCCTAGTTGTCTTCTTCTCATACTTGAAGTTCTTCCCTTTGTGACTTTCTCCCTTGCCCCCCGCTCTCTCGCATACCATCTTCATTTGCTTAAAATCGACGTGTTTGGTTTGAACAACTACACACATCTTCTCTTTTGCCGTGGAAATAATCTATTCCTTGACCTCAGCCTTAGTTTTCCACATCTACATTGATAAAATAACATGTTTATGAGAACACTAATTCAACTATTTTCAAAACGATATACATCGATTCAAACAATAAAAACATACCAAATCGGTCATATAGTGTTGGGAGGTATCCGGACCGATAGTGGAGACGGGTTCAGGTTCAGAGCTCGCATGTACAACCAACTACAGAAAAAGTAAAAAAAAAATCATTATAGAATCGTCAGTTTATAACATGTTCAAATAACGACCCTGTTTTTTTTTCCTTTACAGGGTCGTCAGTTTTACATTCGCAGAACGACGACCCAAAGAGTTGTCACCTTATTGTACAGGTTGACGACTTATTTTCGTAAAACTCTGATACATAGTCGTCATGGTGTGTTTTACCAGAATAACAACCCTATTTCGCAAACTGAAGACCCAACTTAAACGTTGATGACTCCAGAGTCACAAACATACACCATTTTGTTCAGTTTTCAACCAGAGTCGTTAGTGTATATAGATACACCATAACGACTCTAAACGCAGTTATTTCAAATTTGGTAAAGCAACGACAACTTTGACTAATACGAGCTGTTATTGCGGAGTTGGAAAAAAATTTAACCATTTTTTTTTAATTATCCGTTGGGTGTTTTTTTCCTATAAAAGGAGACTTATCCCTTTCAAACTTATTCACCCATCACTTTCAATCTTCCTAAATCGGTCACCCATCACTTTCAAACACTAAAAATGGCTCCAACTCCGTTCAATAATCAAGAAGAGGTTGCTATTGTTAGAGCACACACCACTCTCACGAAGCACGACTTTGAAAGAGCGCAATGGGCGGCCAGTAACCAAGACCCAACCATTAATCCGTACCTTAACATGGATCAAACATCCAATTCTTGGTGGAAACCTGTATTTAAGGTTTTTAAGGCACTAGACGGAAATCGTAGTAGAAGGACGGTCGAGCAGATAAGGGAAAGGTACGATTTTATATACAATGAATGCATATTGCTGAGAGACGAATTAAAAGCTCGGAGAGAAGCTCTTCCCAACGAACCTCGAATGGAAGTAAGTTTGTGAATCAATAGGCCGTTCATCGACAATTATTTCTTTGGTTATGTTTATTCAAAAACACTAACTTATAAAAAATATTATTTCTCCAGTACTCTTTGGGTCACAGCCAATACGAATTAAAGTACGGCCATGAGTTTTTGCACGAGGAATGCTATACCCTCTTGGAGGAAATCGAATGGCAATTCGCATTCTATAATTAAACTCGTTTAGGTTTTCTATGGCAATGTATTGAACTATTTTATTTCATAGTACATGTATGTTTTTTTTCGATTCAATAAAATGAGTTCAAGTATTTGGTAAGTAAATATTCACAATAAGAGTTGTCAGGGTTTATATACACAAGATTCACGACTCTATTGTTTATTAGACATATTTGTTATGAGTCGTCATTCTGTAGAAAGTCATTGTTAACGACCCTAAATGTCTGTTAACACAGTGACTCTTTAATAGTAGGGTCGCCATACAATAAACAAAACAAAAGACAACTCTTTTACTTTGAAATAGTCAGTTTCAAAATTTTACCTGTAACGACCCTCTTAGCAGTTAATGTGAATTTTGAATTCACCAAATGTGGTTGAGTTGGGCAATGGTTAAAAATTCCAAAAAAAAAAGACTGTTGGGTCGTTAATTTCTATAAATACAGACCCATATCTCACATCTTCCCCACCTAAACCATAATTCTCAACCTTCTCTTCCCATTCTCATATATTTATCATCCAACAGGGAAAAAAAAAGGAAACACCATGGCTACTCCCTACACTTGCGAAGAGAATTGCGCCATTGCGAGAGCTTGGTTGACATTCACTAACCACTTTGAAGATCTAGGAAAAGACATTGATCAAACATCGTATGCTTGGTGGAACCGTGTATTCATTGTTTTCGTGGCGTTAGACGGGAATTGTAACTCAAGGTCTTTAAAACTCGTCAAGGAACGGTTTGAGATAAAATTGGAATGTGAAGCTTTCAAAAGAGAAATAATGTCTGTAAGGGAAGCCATGCCCAATTTGTTGGGTGCTATAAGAGTAAGTATTTAAACAAGAGGTAAAACTTATCGAAAGCTTTGAACAATACTAACTAAGTTTTTGTTTTGCGTTTTAAGTTGGGGAAGGCGTATGCCCGATATGAGCTGCTTCGTGGAATTTTTTTTGACTTCGAGGATTGCTACTTCATCTTGCACGGCACTGCCTATAATTACAACATTTATGGTTAAGTGTTTAAGTGCACCGTTATTATCTATTGTATTTCATTTCCTTCAATGCAACGCTATGCAAGACGTATGCCTTTTACGATTCAATGAAATGATTTTATGAAATCAAAAATCTTATAAATTAACATCATGGGTCATTAAGGTTTATAAATTTCGAAAGTGACGACTCTATGTAAACTTATTAACGGTTGGTCAGGGTCGTCAGTGTATCAGAATACCACTATGATGACTCAAAAACAAAAAAAAAATCGTTTTTTACAGAAAGTTTGGATTCAAGAGTCGTCATGGTATTAAACGAACCAACTAACGACTCTAAGTGAACTACTAAAAAGAGTAGTCATTGTTTAGGACACCACGTTAACGATTTTTCATAACCTGTAAAAGTTGCAGGTTAGAGTCATCATTGTTAATGTCAACAGTCTAACGACTGTCTAGAGTCGCTAGTGAATCCAAACCCCGACTATAACGACCCTCACACTGAGTAGTTCCATAGTGACCATCAATCGACCACTTGGAGCACCATTCAGACAATTTCAAGAGTATACGAGGTTTACCTGATTGTTTTGAGGTGCGGGTTCTTCATTTTGAGGATTGGTTCCTTCATTTTGAGCAATAGGATTTTCATTTCCACCATTATTCATGGCTTCCTCCATTAACATCTCCTCATCAAACATAGGATTAGTTGATACAATCTTACCATCAACACAATCATGGTTGTTATTTGAACCTTCACCAACCTCATTCCCTCCACTTGAATCACTCATTTCTAAAAACCCTAGTTTTTCCTCTCAAAACTCCTCTTCTTCTTCTCAAAACATAAAACCCCCAAAAAAAAATATCCCCAAATTTGAATCCCAAAATCAGATTTTTATCTAAACACAATTATCACACTAATAAACTTAATTAATTCTTAATACTAAGCACTCAAGGGCATTTTAGCCATTTAGAAGAAAATTTTTTATAAGGGGTGACCCAAATTAGGATTGGATGACCTTTTTTGTCCTCTAGTGCCTGGCCCCCAATTAAACCAGGTTTTTTTAGTGGAATGTAGGAATTACTGGCTAGTCCACTTTTTCATGACCCAGTTAATGGCTAGTCCACCCATGAAAAACATTTACTCTCTAGTCCAAAAACTTCGTGGAGATTATAAAGTGTATTTTCGAAATGCCTAAAACACCCTTCTAGGTCTAACTAGTATACTAGTATAGTATACTATACTAGTATAGTATAGTATACTAGTAACTACTATACTTGTATAGCATACTAGTAGTAACATATGTAGTATCAATACATAACAATTTTTTGATATGTAGTATCAATACATAACATACTACATATCAATATTTAGTATCAATATATAACGTACTACATATCAAACATACTACATATCAATATATAACGTACTACATATCAATATGTAGTGTCAAAAAATAACGTACTACATATCAATATATAACATACTACATATCAAACATATACTACATATCAATATGTAGTGTCAATATATAACGTACTACATATCAATATGCAGTAGTATCAATACATAACATACTACATATCAAACATATACTACATATCAATATGTAGTGTCAATATATAACGTACTACATATCAATATGTAGTAGTATCAATACATAACATATTACTATTAGTACTAGTTACTACTAGTATACTAGTATACTACATACTACATATGTTATTACTACATACTAGTTACTACTAGTATACTACTTACTACATACTAGTTACTACTAGTATACTAGTTACTACTTGAATTTAAATGTAAAAAACAGACTTATAATGTTCGGGGTATATAGGTAAATCTACTTGAATTTAAGCTTTATTGGACTAGCGATTAAGAAGAAGTTTTGGCTGGACTAGCCACTAAACCGGGTCGGGTTTAGTAGACTAAACAGGAAATCCCTCTAGTGGAATATGGGTCCCAAGATAATTTTTATTTATTATAAAATAATATTATAACACTAGAAAAGTAGAAAAACTTAACACCATTTCCGCCATTCGTTTGGATTCCAACCTATCTTCCATGGAACCATGAAACATGCCAACCTATCTTCCATGGAATTATGGAACATGCCTTGGTAAAAGTGTAACGCCAACTAAAAGCCCATTAGACCTAACATTCCAGACTTTCTCCAAGCTTGGAATAGCTTAGGAGGGCTGTTTTTGGGCATACCAAAAAATTATTGGGCATACATTTTGTCTAGGTTCGGCTCACAACTTGTAAGCCGAACCTAGCAAACCTAGGCAAAAAAAAAGTTGTGAGCCGAACCTTGAGTATGCCCGGTAATTTTTTGGTATGCCCAAAAACATATCTCTAGCTTAGAGTCCACCATAATACTTGTTCCAAGTGTCCAAGGCAACCACGGAAGGAAACACGATTGGAAATGAAAACAAGATTAATACGGCATTAAAGAAGATTTTTCTTGTTTCCCATTTTCTAAATTAAGTTGTGCTCGTTGACAGCCAAAACAAAGGAATTACAGTATGTTTTAACAGCAGCTGAAGTGAAGAGTGTGCCTGTCCTGATTTCATCAACTAATGTTGAGACCCCAAATTTCACGTCCTTTCTTTATCACACACTGAGCCTTCACATCCCACAAAATGATAAACATGAAAATCACTCTCAAGTGCTGCAATCTTCAGCATTACGGAGCATATGGAGTGCCAGACATGTTTCAAGTTTTCAACCCCATGGATCCTATTTTGGGTTAAGGTTAAACAATAAAGGAGACAAATGATGGGCCGGGAGATACCAGAACGTGCCCGGTTGGTTTTTCGTTGCACCACCACCGCAGCAGCAACAACGAAGGATGATGAAAGAAATTAAAAATTCATCACCATTGGTGAATCGAAGATCATCTTTGGTGGGTCAATCAGTACCAAACTTCTCTGCTATTTTGAGGAAGGAAAATCGAAAACCAGTAGAAACACCACCGCCGTCGTCGAAATCAAAAGACTTCTCAAAATTGGGAGTTAGTGGAGGAGGAAGTAAATCAGCAAGTGGTGCGGATAAAAGAGGCGGTGGTGTTATGATGGCCAGGAAGAGTTATGCAAATATCGAGGATTTAAAGACTGTATCATCGCCGCCCTGCCCATTAAAAGAGTAGGTGGTGGTGGAAAAGTTGTTTCGGGTGGCGGAGTCCATAACAACAATAGAACTATTCTGGGTACTTCCAGACTCTACTTACCCTGAATTTGGTGAAAATCTCTCTACTTTACCTCCTTTTTGGTTTGGATTTTGTATGCAGCAGTGGTGGTAACTCTGGTTTGCTTCTGTGTGTAATAGTTGGAATTACTTTGTGTTGAATTTCTTAATTAATTACAGTAACTAAACACGATTATTATTAATGATATGTATAAATTCTTGATTGCTTTTGGATATTGTAATGTTTAATTGCGATTTGGGATGTTTTGAGCATCACCCAATTAAGAAAACAGTTCAGTCACAGATTTAGTTAGCTTCATATCCGCTGTAAAATGCAAAGTTTGGCTGTTGGAAGCGCTCTTCCAATTACAGCCGTCGAGATGCGAATTCTTTTGAAGTTATTTTTCGTCCTTATTGGGCCTGGAACGTTTGGTAGGAATTTGGACCCAACTTACAGGCCAGAAAGATAATACCCGGCCCGTGAAACAATAGTCTTACCAAATTTAGACAGTCCGAAACTCTCTTTCCCCCTTAATATATAAGGTAATAATCCCACATCGGTGATTCCAGGTTCGTTAATCTAGTTTAAAAGGAAAAATAATCGGACATACTACCAGCCAATTGGTAAGGCTTGGAAAACTTGATTATTGTTGGAGCCATTCCTTGGCCAAGCGTCCATGGGGCATACCCCCACTGGCATCCACGCTTGGCTCGGATGAATGAGGCAACCAAGCGTCCATGGGGCATACCCCCACTGGCAGCCACGCTTGGATGCTATGCTTAATTACCTCCAGTAATCCGGTAACACCAATCTTACCAATTGGTTTTTGTTTTTACTCCCTCATAAAATTCCCTCTCTGTTTATCTCATTCGGGTCTTTCTAGGTACTCCACTGCACTTTTGTATGTCCATTACTTTCTCAACTCTGGACCCTGCAGAATTTAAGACATAAAAAAGAAACTCATGAGTATATCTGCTTTCCACCGAGCTGTTGGACATGCCACATAATGACAAGACATGACTATAGAGTACAAACTTTCATTCTATTGTATGCCACGGAACAGGGTACTAGACAGCAACGTTCATTCTTAATTTCGAGGAATTAAAGTGGAACGTTATTCCTACAAAACCTTTGGTTTTCAGATTGACCAAAACGAGATGGTTCTCAGTACCACCGAAAACAAGGTCATATCCCAATGCGTTCAAGGCCTTCAAGAGTTAACATGTCATGATATAAGAAAATAAACGTTAAGAGAGAGCATGGTATTAGTTTTTAATTCTAAAGGAGTATAACCATGTGAAAAGCCTTACTTCAGTAAACTGTGAGCAATTTTTGAGAACTGGTTCTTGATAAGCCTTGTACTCTAGGTTAGATGCCTGCATCACATGATATGAAAAATTAATCTACACGAGTTTTGACAATAACAAATCAACAAATTTGGTCCTGTGGAGTACCAATAGTTGCAACATCAATAAATATTGACATTATAAACCAAAATAATTGACCGGGTTAATCAGCAAATCAAGGTAAAAACTGTAGAGTAACACATAAAATACAAGAATGAATATATTTTTCTCTATAGGACAATGCTTTAAGGAGATGCTAATGAGTGTGTGTGTGTGTGCATCTACCTTTGAAGAAATAGTAACATTTCAAATATAGAAAACACAGATTCATTAGAACGAGAAGGATGAAAAAAGGAAAGCAAAGGACATGCTGCGATGATGAATAAAAATATCCAATTATCTAAAGAAGAGTCAGTCAGTCTGCAAACCTGTTTAATTTTGTCTGCATAGTCATACATGACCTTCATGACAGAATGAAAGGATCGATATAAAACTAAGAACAACTAGGCTTCCTAATGATAAATAAAGTAAAATAATAAAATTATTCGCCTTCTCTGAATAAAATAAAACCGACCTCTTTGCCTTGTTTGTTGACTTCCTTCAACCCCTTTCACTAAAATATCATCGCCCCACGAGGAATTTATCATTTATGTGTTGTAGTGGTCACCACATTGGCATACTCAAATGGAGATGGGATGACCCAGCAGCAACAAGACCACCCGATATGAGCCATATCTGCCAACAATATAGCCTTTTGCTTGTCGCACACCTACGTACAAATGTGTGAAAAGATTATTTTTCAGTTGGTAGGCAGACCTGTATAAAATTAAATAGAAAGGTGTGACAGAAGGAAATAAAATTTGGCCCTATATGCATATTCTATCCTGGCAATATGTTGAGAATATAATGAGTGAGATGGCAACGTTCAGTGAAATGATACCACTGCAGACTAGAGAGTATAATCAACTGGCAATGCTTTCACATTGCCAAAGTCCAAATATGCAAAGAAAAGTCAACTGAGCTTGGCTGTACTTAATGTAGTTTACCTGGTGAATGCGTGCATAACCATAGAAGCGTGAATAAGGACTTGCACCAGCAACTATCAGTTTTGTCCTGAAGAGTGTAGCGCTTTTCTCCAACTGGTAATGGAAATTACAGAACAAATAAAACAAATTCAGCGTAAATTGTTACTCCTACTATGCTTGTGAACTTGTGCTGAGCAATAGCTTTCAAACTCAAGTACCTGATCATAATCAATGTAACACGTGTTCTCATCCAATCGGTATAGCATTGTCTCAAAAAACATAGATACAACGGATATCTTTTTGGTGTCGGTCTGCAGAGAAAATACAAACATCAAGATTAATTGAAAGTACCACCATGTTTCCACGAACATATTACTGACTCGTGCTTGATTGAACATGCATGTGATAACCGCAGCCCGCGTATTAGATCAAGTTCTCATTCTGGTTGACACCACTTTAAGTTAGAAAGAATTAAACTACTACACCTACGAGCCTAGGTAAAAAGAAAAGAAAAAAAAAATCTCCCCACTCCGTTGTAAGTGGGATTCGAATTCCAGATTTTTTGGTACAATCACTAACATCCTATATGTCTTTTTATTTTTTGGATCCGACTAAAATCATCTGACTCACCTGGGTCTGACTCAAAAAATGTTTTGTTCTCGGAGTCGGGTCTGACTCAACTGATTTATTTTATTAGGACATAATATACCCTAATACACATCTTAGACCATATAGTCTTAAACAAAGAAGTTTATAATGAGCTAGAACCTAACACTGTACAGAAACAAAATTGACCCTGGATCTGTCCTTGTTCTGACAATGTCATCCGGGATGTGTTCATCATCCCATCAAGAGATGCTTCTTTGTTCAGCATGCATACCCATTTCGATTGATGTGTCTACTGTGGGAAAAAATATATAGATTAGCAGATACAACCTAATCCTAGAGAAGAAACAAGACAAGTATACGATACAGCAGATTAGTAGTACCTTTGATCCTTCCATCATCAAACTCCAGTGTGCATCTTGCATCCAACCATTGGCATTGCGAGTTTCTCTATTTTCTTCCAAAACGGCACCTCTTTTCTTTTTTCCAAAACTAGTACAGAACCAGAAAATATTGCATTCGATTCCATCTTGTTCTGACTAAAATAATTCCTGTCAGTCACAAACAACAAAATGTAGCTACACATTCACTAGAATTTCTCGATCTTTTCGAAATTCAATACAGTTTCTTCCGATTTAACAGCACTATCGCTTGGCGTTGTCTAAAAACTAATGTCCCACCCATCACCACCGCAGTTGTCACTAGCTTATATCTCCAACGTCTATTCACAATGAACAGCTCCAGTCAAATGCAGGGGCACAATTGTTACTCTTGGAAACAACTTAACCTTAGGTCTGAGCCATTCCTTGACCAAGCATCCATGTCATCCATGGGGCTAACCCCCACTGGCCTCCACGCTTGGATGCATGTCGTCCCTGGGGCTTACCCCCAGTGGCCTCCACGCTTGGATGATATGCTACCTCAAGATCAAGATGGCTCAGGATGCCTTAACTCCAGTAATCGGGTATACCAATCTTACCAATTGGTTTTTGGTTTTTCCGCCTACTGTTTCAACATGAACGCCAAATAGATTAGAGCAGATTCTGTTTATTTGACTCCAGTTATGTGAATCAAATTGTCTGTTAAGACTACAAAGTAGTACTCCTGGAAGAGCGGCTATCATGTATACCAAGAGGTGCATTCATCATGGTGTTAACAATTTTCTTTGCATCCCAGTTTCTGGAATAAATGATGATAATAGAATGAAACAAGGTTAATTTTCACTTATAGTGTTTGGATCTACCTCATTCTTCATGGTTGGCGATTCTATTGCTGCTCCCCAAGCACTATTTATTAACAATCTCAACGAGCAATCAAGCTCTCTCTTGCCTTTCCTAAACTTTTGATCTTCTCACATGCCGCATCTAGTAATGGAGAATTGAGTATATCGTCAAATTTAACTTCAGCAGCATCTGGTGTTCCAGCATTTTCAACTGTGTTATTACCATACGCACAGATTGCAGAGAGGCATCTAATTCCAAGCCTGGATATTGCTGTACATACAAGATAAATTTGTCCATAAGCTCGCATAGAGTAAGCAAAATTACAGCCTAATATAATTTGAATTTCACAAAAGGAAAAAAAAAAAAAAAAAAAGTAAAATCAGAGATTCGTGATTCCTTGGTTAACAAGGTGTTCCGAGAGTTTATATGGGATTAATAAACCTTCTTGCTTACTAATTTTTCTGAAACATTAAGTAATCCTATTCCTATCAACATAACTTGCTAGTTATTGCTTACCTCGGAACACGATAGTCAAACCCCCGTTTGCAGCTACGCTAACCTAGGTTTAACATAATAGTTACCAAGTACAAGACTGTTAATTACTTCCATAAGCTCAACTGAAGTAAAAATGCATCATGTCCATTAATCCCCAACTGAAATGGTGTTCCAAGACTTCTTGTTGGTACAATCCCTCATGCTCACTTCATTTTGCTATAACTTATTTCTGATTAAGAACTAACCAATGCTTAGCAGAACAGTCAACGAGAACATATGGGTTTCTCAAGGTGCCGTGTACATGCTCCAAGACTTCTATACGAATTACAAGATTGTTAAGTACTTCCACAAGCTCAACTGGAGTATGAATGTGACACTGTCCGTAAAAACCATTCAAACAGTAAAATTTAAGTGGGCACTGCAAAGTATTTGGTTACCATCACGGTCATCCAAGTTATCATAAGTCTCTGATAGTAAAGTAAGATGACGGAAAACACTGAAATGCTTGTACACTAAAATAGTAAAATGACAAGATTGTAAACAAATTACAGGCCTTCAAAGCATCCAGGTTCAATGAAACACTGAAATACTTGTACACTGCTAACATTGTTAGTCCAAATTTGTGTATTTCCCAAGTAAAAGCTACAAAGGTTAGAGATATGATATCTAGCTACGAGGGAGATTTTCAACAGACTTTTAATGCATCATGAATCAGTTTCTAGTTCTACCCCGTTCTAACATTTTCTTTGATTTACAGTTTTGGGAATAAATGGTGATAAATAGAATGAAACAAGGTTTTCATTTATAGCATTTGAGTTTACCTCAATTTTCATGGTTTGGCGATTCTTTTGCTGCACCACAAGTAGTATTTATCAACGAGATCAATGAGGAATCAAGCTCTTTTTCCTTTCCTAAACCTTTGATCTTCTCACATCCCGCAACTAGTGAAATTTAGCTTAAGCAGCTTCTAGCGTTTTCGCAGTTTCAACTGTGTTATCATAAGCACAGATTGCAGTGAGGCATCCAGCTGCAAGCCTAGAAATTGCTGTACATACAAGATAAAATTTTCCCATAAGCTCGCATAGATTTAGCAAAATTTGAAGTGGGAATTTCACAAAATGAGAAAAAAAAAATGCTCCTTAATTAGAAAGGTGTTCCAAGAGTTCTTTTTCGGTAGAAACCCTCTTGCTCACTTCATGTTACTATCACTTATTCTGAGTAAGAACCAACCAACGTTTAGCAGAATGTCAACGAGGTTTCTTAAGGTGCCATGTGCACATGTCAATTACAAGATTGCTAAGTTTTCCCATAAGCTCAACTGAAGTATGAATGCATCATTTCCACAAACACCAATCAAACAATAAAACTTAGTGCCCAAAGTTAAGAATTTGATTACCATCATTTGGAGTAAAGTCTCAGACAGTAAAGTAAGATGACGGAAAAACTCCTCATTTGGAGTCTTTAGCCACAACTGCATTGATATCTGTTGGACTTTGCTCTATCTCTTTGAGTAGCTCACTATGTCTTTCTATCTCCTCATCAATCTACACAATTAAAAACCACAACACATTCAATTCCTCAAAAACCAAACAAAATCACACACCACAATGCACAATATCACAATTACCATCTTCACTTTCCTCCCTAACAGAACCAACTTCTGTTTCATACCATTATCATTCTCCGCATCCGCTCGCGCTTTACATTGCTTGTAAAATTTGTCACTATAATTTTTACATTCCTCTCTAAACACCAACAACTTCCTCCAGTCTTTAGTTTGTGGCTTCTCATTCAAGAACACATCAATAATTTTATCACGGAAATGTTTAATTGTATACCCTTCAGCTACTTGTACCTCACTATTTCAGTACTAGTAGCAGCCATAGTAGGACCTGGAAAACACAGAACCGAGTCAAAAAAAAAAAAAAAGTGAGTATGACTCAGTGAGTTGGAGTGACCGAGTTACGAAAACCTCAACTGAAACTAAAAATTAAGGGAGTGGCGGCACTTACTTGATTGAGCTCTGACGTCTTCTTCTTCTACAACTACTTTCTCCATTTTTGGTTGATTTTAGAGATTTCTCCATGGAAGGAGAAGTGTTTGGAGCAGAGAAGAGAGGAGGGTTTTGTGGATACTGAAAAATCTAAGCCTGTGGAATAATAAGAACTCATGGTTCTTTCTTTTGGGAGCTCTAGACGGTGAGATTGATGAGATTCAGATGAAGAACAAGGATTTATCTCTGATACTGTGTAACAGACTGTCCACTCAATTTGATGGTTCTAAATTTTAAGCCGTTCGATTTTATTAAGGCTGTCCTCTCAAATGGTGACGTTCGCCCATTTTAAAACATAGGGGCTTGGGCCTTGGGGACTCAAGTGAGAAGCCTAGGTAGTAATTCTCCGAATCCCGAATGATTCGTGAACGTATCCGAACTGACCGAATCCGAATGATATTTCTGAATTATTTGAACTCCGAACCTAGTTCCCGGATTATATGGACCTCACGAATGATTCGCGAATGTATCCGAACTGACCGAATCCAAATGATACTTCTGAATTATTTGAACTCCGAACCTAGTTCCCGGATTATATGGACCTCACGAATGATTCGCGAACGTATCCGAACTGACCGTATTCGAATGATATTTCCGAACTAGAACTCCCATAGGTAACTCTCTCACCAGAGTTCTGTTGATTGGTTTTTGTTTGATTTTGTATATACTTTATATTTAAATACAATTATTCAATTAAAATTTTCTATTGGTAGTTGTTTAACCAGTGTTTTATGTGTTGATTTTTGTTTAAAAGTCTATAAGTTTTATAATACATTTATGCGATTAAATTGTTTACTTCTTGTTAAATAATCACGCTAAAATGTTTTTTCCATCTTATAAATCATATACAAATCAAATTAGTCTCGTAATAAGGTCATAATACTTATCAATTTATCATATATGTTAGCCGAATTTTAAGTGTCGAACTCACATTTATAAAACGAATATGCACGTACGTATGTCGTTCCGAACTACTGTCCGAACAACGAATCGTTGACCGAATCCGATCTATCTGAATCCGTATATTTCCGATCTATCTAACCGGATTCATTACTTTCTTCATTCTTGAGGACAAAATCTTCGAGATTATTTTATACGAAGTATTGCAAAGTGCGATTGGTCTGAAATCATAGGGGTACTGCTTATTTTTCGTCTTCGGAATAAGGGTGACATTTGTAGCATTTAAGGTTTTGAGCATATATACTGATCTAAAAAACTGCTTCACCATTTCAATTACACCTTCACCTACTACATCCCAATGAGTCTTGAAGAAGCCAGGCGGGAAACCATCTAGCCCCGGAGCTTTCCAAGATTTCATATCTTTAAGAGCTTTGAATATTTCTGCATCATCTGCAATGCTTGTTAACTCTATATTATCTGCGTCAGTGATTGTTTTGGGAATGCACTAAAGAATTTTTTCATTCTTCGATGGAGAAGTTGTAGTATGCAGTGTGCTATAATGACTCACCAATAACTCTTCTAATTCCCCTCTTGTAGTGCACCAATTTCCATGTTCATCTTTTAGAGCTGAGATGTTGTTTCTAGAACGTCTTTTATTTGTATTAGAATGATGGTATTTTGTGTTTCTGTCCATATTAAGATAGAACTTGTCTCTTGCTTTCTGTCCCCAGAAGTCATTCTGCACTTGATGCCAATATTCAATTTGGTTTTCTACTTGTTGTATTTGAGTATGTGTGTGTTGATTTGGATCAGCTTGTTTCACTGCACCTAACTGTTGATGAAGAAAAAAAATATTGCTTTGGATATTTCCAAACTTCTCTCTGTTCCACTTAGAGATATAGCTTCTGGTGTTGATTATTCTCTTTGAGAACTGAAACACCTTTGACCCCTCGACTTGCAAATTCCAAGCTACTTTAACTTCGTTTTTAAGAGATTCGTCTTGCTCATAACACTGGAAATACTTCCAGTTTCTTTTATTATTTCCATTTGAGCATGAGGTATCTAGCATTATCGGGCAATGATCTGATCCTAGCTGCGGCAGGTGCATGAGTTTCGAGTCTGGAAAATTTATCAGCCAATTATCATTACCCAGAGCTCTGTCAATTCTTGATCAACGCACACCTGTATTGTGAATATTACTAGACCATGTAAACGATCTTCCCACGTATCCCAGATCCTCCAGGCCAGCTTCATAAATCATGTTGACAAACCGAGCATCTCTTGAAGAAGAAATTGTAGATGTTGAAGTACGTTGAGCTGCATGAAAATTAGTCGATGGTCTAAACCTATATTCATCACTAAAGACCAGATTCAAGTCACCTATAATAACCCACGGCTGATTTATAGTATGACTTAGATCTTTAATGTAACTCCATTGTATCTCTTTATTGTTAGGATATGCTGAACCATACATATAGGTAAGCAAAAACTCAGGCTTTGACGGGTCGTCCTGCACTAAAACATTAATGATCCAAGAATCTGTATGCACAATTTTACAATTGAAACCATCTTTTCAAAGAAGTAATAATCCTCCTGCCAACCCAATGGAAGAGACAAAGATATTGTTTGGATATTTATATGATTTTGTAAGCTTTTTCATTTTTGCATCACCTAACTTAGTTTCGGAAATGAAAATAATGTTAGGGTTGTACCTATATATTAGATCCCTAAGATGAGTTCTAGTATTTTTATTATTGAAACCCTGACAGTTCCAAGCAAAGGTTCTCATGTTTATATCAGTGTTGAATTTTTTTTTGCAGGCTATGTAGTTATGAATGATCACCAAATGGTTAATTCTAAAAAAAGCAGCAAGAAAATAAAACTCGGAGAGTAAAGAAAAGAAATAATAGAATACCGCAGTGCCTTGTTCCCCTTGATTTTGCATGGTATCCTCCTTTGTGTATTCATCATTTGCCTCAGTAACAAAATTTTCATCCATGTCCATAAGTTCAGCTTGGGTATTAATATTATCAACATCATTAGCTCCCCCTCCATTGGTAGCTAGGATAGGACCTTGGATTGATGGATTAGATCCATTAGTCTGAATAGCCTGATTCCTTGCTCTCTTAGTCGTTCTATTATCCTCAGCATCATCTTGGAGTTCCATATCTCTTTCAACATGGACAAAGTCATCACCATTATCTCCATTAACTTCAGTTTCCTCAACAGTTGCCTTTCCCTTTGCAACAATATGAGCTTCATATTCATCCTGGGTCATGGCTCTCTCGCGCAAAAATTCTGCAACTTCTTCACATGTATCATCATTATGGTCTATGACATAGCATTTGTCACACATGTTATGGGGTTGTTTCACCCAATGATATCTGATCCAAGTTGGTTCTCCTGAGTTAGTGGTCCACCATTCACCTCGTTTAAGAGGCTTTCTCAGGTCAATCTCCACCTAGCGGTAATCATATTACCAGAACGAGGTCTGCAATTTTTTGGGTCTCTGTGGATATTTTGGTACTCAGGTCTTCAATGGCTTCATCTACAACCGCAACGTGATGGTGTTCCAGCAAAAGTCCCTTGAATTGAACATTCCAAGGTTTCTTAGAGAACTCATAATCTTTATAAGCAATTTCGGTAGAGTAAACTTGAAGTGCTAAGAGATTTTTTTGGATATTCCATGGGATCTTTTTCAGAACATCTTTCATATCCTTTTGGGAGCTGAACTTGAAGATGAATAAATACTTTCCAACAACCTTCATTTCTTTTTTCCTATAATTTTTCCACAGTATATTCAACTCATCTTTGATAGTTGATGTTTCGATATCATTGTCATCCATAATGAGCTTCCCAATCAAAGTGTTTGCCCAAGCACCAGCAGCTTCAGTTAGGTTCTTGGTCGATCCAATGGCCCCTCTGGGGTTTCTTATCATGGTAGTCTTCAACTTCTCAGTGATGTTGTTCATGTTGTTGACGTTTTCAGCCTCCATAATTATGTAGAATAGCTTCTGTTGATTGTATTGGTAGAAGTCGATAATAATGATGAACTTCCTAGGTTTTGTTACTCCTATATATTGATACCGGTAAACCAAAAAGGAAAAGAGAATATTTTGTTTCCAAAGATTAAGAACAGAAATATTCAACATATGGAAGGGATATATGATGTTTTGAATGGGTTGAAAAAATACCGAGAAATCCTATAAGATCCTATATTTCCGGAAAAGAATTGGCGGACAATAGTGATTTTGAATTTGTTTACTTTGATCTAGGTATTGAATCGGATCATGATACATGTAGCTAATGGATTCAAAAAATTGATAAGAGGGAGCTTGCTGATTCTCATGTTGAGATATACTTGATGCTGAACTTTGTATGGCTAGCAAAACTGCTAAGTGAGGCTGTGAATTTGAAGGAAATATAGCCATGGCCAACAAAAATGTCAAGCAGATGAACTTAAACACAAAAGACCAAAACTGGTGGGGAACCATCTTAAATCAAGAGGAAACCTGCAAAAAATTAGAAATCCATTAATAAAGATCAGAAAATAGGAATTAATTAGATAGGAGTAACACAAAAATCATTAATATTAACCAGAAGAAATTTTAACTAGAATAAAATTGTGAATAAGACATAAATTTTAGTGTAGATTTAGATAGAAAACATAATGAATGGACTATCAGAGTATAGATAACGGAGACTGAAAAAGATTAAGAGGAAGAATTAAAGATTAGATTAGATTAGATTAGATTAGATTCATGGAGCTTCTAAAGATCAAAACGAATTTGAAACTGAGTTAACTCAGTAAATTCCCGGTTTGCAGCCAAAAACGAATGACAAGTAATGGGTTTATTATAATTTTGATTTTGATTTTGATTTTGTTTTGTTAATGATTTAAATTAAGCTATATATAGAGGTGGTTGTGGTGGTGGTGGTGGTGGAGGTGGTCGGTGGTGGTGAGCAGCGAGGGTGATGGAAGGAGGAGGTTATATATATATATATATAGGTGGTGGTGATGGGAGAAGGTGGTAATATATATATATATATATGTTAAGGGTAGGTTAGTCATTTCCACATTTTAGGACACCCTTATAATGTAGGGTGGACATTTGTATCACTGGGTAGTCCCCAAAAGATGGTTCAAAATTTACTAACATACTATGGCCCAACTCAAAAAGGGTTATGAAAAAAATATCTTTTTGATTGAGGAGAATTAGTAGAAGAGACAAAGAAGAAGGAGAAACGGCATGACCTCTCATTAGTTGATCAACCCTATTAC
Source organism: Papaver bracteatum (assembly GCA_023529315.1). Lineage (NCBI taxonomy): Eukaryota > Viridiplantae > Streptophyta > Magnoliopsida > Ranunculales > Papaveraceae > Papaver > Papaver bracteatum. The sequence goes on along the minus strand of JAJJWX010005187.1, from coordinate 249,561 downwards.
ATAATATAGTTGTCCTTTATATACAATCAAAGGTAAAACCCTAACTATCTTGTTGGGCCGCACACCTATGGGCTATAGGCCCTACAACACTCCCCCTTGTGCGGTCCAATAGAACTTCATAAGAAGTGCTTCAGGTTTAGTGCTTCGAATGTAGTTCTTCAAATGTCTTCCTCTCCTTGATGACTTGTGTCGAAATCAATTGCCTTGTTAAAACTTTGACAAGGAAAAACCCAGTGGGACAAAACCTTGGTACAGTTCTTCACATGTAGTACTTCACATGTTGTCTCGTACTTTACATGTAGTTCATCACATGCAATACGATCTTCAAAGATCGACGAGTCTAAGTTAATTGTCTCGTTAAAACTTCGTCAGGAAAAACCCAGAGGGACAAAACCTGAACTGAAGAAAAAGAGTACAAATATTACACAAACGTAGAACATAGTTAGACTCGAATATGTTGCCTCATTAAAACCTTGATAAGGAAAAACCCATTGGGACAAAACCTTGACGAAGGGAAAAGAGTACAACATGGCAGATGCAGGTAAAGGTGATCCGTTGCAGGTGATCACTTTGTTCTGTTGAAGTTGACTAGTTGCTTCACAACTCTTAAGGCAGAAAATCCTCGTGGGAAAGATAATAGCCTTAGCTGGGAAATTATATTCCCAGTATTTGTTATTGTCTCATTAAAAACCTTGCCGAGCAACAAAACCCTGTGGGAGAAAGTAACCTCGGTGAAGGAAAAGAGTTCAACACACCATTAGATGCTCCCCCTGATGTCAGACAATTTTCATTAGTCTAATGCAGTCAAAAGGAGTTTATCACACTGTACCTTGGTGACTTGAAAGCTTATAAGACCATGTTGTTGATCCTGGAAGTAACGTTGCTTAACAGACTATCGCGTTTCATTTCCTTGATTCAGATATTTTCAGTAATATCAACGCGATCTTTATGTTTTCAACGTTCAACATACTTGATGTTTTTAGTGTTGTCTCGCTAAAAACCTTGTCGAGTAACAAAACCCTTTGGGAAAAACTATTCTCGATCGAAGGAAAAAAGAGTACAACACATCTTCAATTTCGAAGTAAAATATATCGACATCATATCCTTGGATCCTCCCCCTGATGTCGGCATCTCCCCCTAATTACTTCCAGAGTTGTTCCAGACCGTTCCTTTAGTCATGTACTTTTTGAAACTGAATATCGGTAATAAACTAGAAAATAATCTACCATATCTCCTTCGGATTACATTCGTTGGAGAAGAGATTATTGTTCCTTTATAATCAACAACTTTTGGATTGCTCTTTCATTAGCATTCCTTTTAATGTCTTTGTAGGGATAAATAAATTTTACGTCAATGATTACTTTTAGGTACATGATTACATTCACTATACCATTTCAATGACGTTGCGTTGGCGCGGAGCTATATCTAGCTAACAAGTTCCCTTGGGATGTAAGATTTAATCGAGTATATTATTACACTAAGTACAACAATGCATCTATTGTACTTAGATGTGGGAATTTCATCTCCCAACACATCTTCGTCATATTCCTTTGGACGAAATGGTTACTAACTTACATTTGAACCTCGACTAATCATGGGAGTGCTATCAGGATGCATGTCTTTCTTAAATTTCCTGACAACTTTAGACATATGCAAACTGGTGGAATAATATACCACAAGCTCAGTATTCGATCGAGCTTTCCCTAGATTTTTCATCTCAAATTCGGATTTTAAATAGCTTTTAAGGTCTCTTGTTACATCAAGAGTACACATCATGTCTGTAACATCAACATAAATAGATACAATTCCAAATCAGGAACACGTAAGGAAAAATAACTTACTTGTCTATCCCCTCCAAATCCAATAGCCACTTAGACGGGTATACCACATCCGCCTGATTGCTTGAATCTATAAGTGATCATTCCATCTAACTGTAATCACACTCTGTGGTTTAGAGTCATTTGATTTGGGAAACAAAAGTCTATCAAGTACTTTTGTAAATATCTTCTACCTCTTGATTCTTTTAGAGATACGTAACAACCACATACATATGCTGCATTTCAAGTCCTTTTGAAATTTCCAAGCTAACTAAGTAGCGGAACTATATAACGTTCATTACAAGAGAACAATTCCAGGGCTTTGTGAGAAACCTCGCGCCACAAGGCGAGTCTTTATACTTTAAGACTTCTTTTATCTCATTATGCTTTGTGACAAATTAATCATGTATGTCCAATAGGCTTTACACTTGGTTGGTTAGCACTACCACACCAAATACCTGTATATTTGTCAAAGAACTAAGTTCTACCTGGATTGTGTAGGCCAAATATGCTATTTATTTGAAATTAATCAAAATAAAGCATGGTTCGATCTCATTTTGCTCTAATTATGGAGCAACTATTTACGGATTAAATCATCAATGTGCACGCATGATCCTTCCATTGACTCATGTGCATTCTCATAATCCGTCAGGATTTCATTGTTCTCTAGAATCATTTAAAACTTCGGAGCGTCCTCCAGTTTGATTCATGGACATATTCAGAGATAATCTTATGAGATGATTTCTGATGATATAAATAAGTTGTGCCTTACTCACCTACTTCCTTTCTAGGTGAAGATTGATCGAACGAAATGGTATCTCCAACTTCCTTTATGGATCCACGACCTCAACCACACTCCCACTGAGTGTAGTTACAACACCTTAGTCTATGGTGTATATCTCATATTGAGGATTTGTAACTTTGCAGGAAGGTTTGCAGCTGGTATGTGTGATCTCATCAATTTAGCAACATCAGTGTACATTTTGAAAATCGAATATTCTTTATCACTTCACATTTACATTTGTGGAGTATAAGAATCAATATGAGACACAGTGGGAACACATCACGACAATTCCTGTCGTTCCCTTAGAAAATACTTTTTCTTATCTCCCCCTAACGACGGGAAGACTGTCTCATTAAAGTGATAATCCTCAAATCTAGCGGTAAGAGATCTCCTGCCAAAAGTTTTAAAATGCGGATAATTGTTGGGAACTCATTTCCAACATAACTACTTAACAGTTTTAAAGACCCATCATAGTACGATGTGGAGTCGTAATGGCACATATATAGTGCAACTAAAAATGCGTAAGAACATGAATGTCAGGCTTAAATCCAATTACCAACTGGTACGCAGAAAAGGTTGACTAATATTGGGTTCTAAAAACGAATTACGTAAGATGCGTGTAATATTGCATATCCCCAAAGTAATAAAAGATAGGTTGGTACGCATAACCTATTCCTTAGGTACCATATGTAACCTTTGATGGTAGCCTCTACGAGACCATTAGGTATAAGATGCTTTATATTGATCCTATTAAACATGCAATATTCATCAAGTCCTTTTGATGTAAATTCTCTAGCATTAATAAGGGTGGTGAGTCTTTGCACTTTGTATAGTGTAATATGTGCTACGAATTTTCAAACGCAAATTTCTCGGGAACTATAACTAGTCCAAAATGTTAAAACATTCACCAGATCCATAAGTCACTTTAATGGTCCGCATTCTGCATGAATATTTTTCTAAATTTCACCTTGTTTTCTTTGTAATATGGATTGTTTACCATTTGCATCTTAGGATGGTCTCAATCCTGTTTTACAGAGGACTTTGTGAAAATGAGTGATATGCTCTCTTATTTAAAAGCATAATGTGAGGGAGGAGGGGGTTGTGCATCTAGTACTTTAGAAAACACTTATTGAGAGATATGTAATTACTTCGCATTCTGTCAATATTGTTCCCATTTTTGTTCACTCAAATAAAGTGATGTTCGCATGAGTCCTTTCAAAACGTTCATCATGTCACAACCAAAGTTGCTTTATGGTTATGCCCAAAGCCTGTGTGAGTCAATTTCCAACATTTCATCGTTGGAATCAATATGGGTTCAATAATCCAAATTAATACTATAGTGATTTACATTTCACTAAATTGACTCATTAGTCCCTCTAAAGTATGTTTCCTTCCAAATACTTTAGTGACTATAAAAGATGCTACATTCTCATCATTTTGATGTTCTACATGATATCTATTTGCACGGGTTACTTGGGAACTCAACAAGGTGTGATTATCGCTTGGTACATCTAGAGATTTTGCTACGTCTTTGTTCTATCTTGAAGAAAAAATAAAAAATAAAAAATTTTTGAGCAGTGCTGCGCTCGTTAAGATAGTCAATTGGCCAGGCAAAGTTCTTGTTTCCATTAAAGTTGATGTGAAAATTGGTTGTTATTATGATACACATACACAATATATTTGATATACCAACACCTATGACCAGGTGCATTTCCAACTCTTTTATTTACGATGGGAGCTAGAATTACATTTTAGCTGATCCCATGTTCAATTGATACCTATACTTTGGTGTCATTACTGCTGGAAAAAATATAATAAAATAATAATATTATTATTTTTTCTCATGATATATATATATGTCCCTTTTCACATGATTTATATGAGTCGGTACGTCTAACCTTCATTACTTTGGGGTTCTTTCCATTTTCAATTTTGCTATATTTAGCTTAATTTGAGAAATTTCTTTATCTCAATAGGCCAAGAGAATCTCACTACACATGTCAACCAATTACTTTAGGTTGAATATATTACTAAAAAAAAAATATTAATTCTCTTGTTGTCATACTTCAACATATACCGGTTCGTTAGTATTATGGATGAAGTAGAGAAATGAAAATTTTCCGACTCAAATAAAAAAATTGGGAGTTCTTCCACAAATAAATTTGGAAGAATTAATTGGGGGATATGGGAATTAATTGGGGGATATGAATTACTTCCCCCAACCCATGGTGTGTGCTAAGGGGTGACTTTTGGTTATGAATATACTAAAATACCCCTCCCTCAAAATAAAACAAAAAACTTAAAATCAAAAAACAAAATCATATCCCCCATTTCCATCTCCACTTCTTCCCTCAAAATAAAAATTAAAAACTTAAAATCAAAAATCTAAATCATATCCCTCATTTCCATCTCCACTTCTTATTAATCTTATTTAGGGGTAGTGTTTTGAAACCCAAATATTCTCCATTCCCTTTCAAATTCTAAACTCTCCCCACTCTATATCAAATTCTCTTCACCTCACTTTGGAAACGAATTTTTTTTTTTCTAAGTGATGAAGATCATCTTTGAAAGTGATGATGACCATGCCGGAATTGATTATCGGGCATGCGGAACACTGACGGCATGATCTTCATATCAACCGACCATGCTTAGGTACCAAGCTTTTTAAAGCCAGGAAAAATTCAAAATGGAAGTGAGGAATACCATGCCGGAATTGATGAAGACCATATGCTCGAAACACTCAGATGCCGGCATGCCCGATAATTTCCTATCAATGCCTGGGTAGTCAAGTGAAAAAAAAAATCAACATTCGGATACTTTTCATTACTCCAAGCATAGGTATTTAAGCAAAATACTATGCTTAACAAAAAACTCTTGACGCTCGAAAAACTATTACCATGCCTAACACTGCTCAAAACCGAAAAAAAATCAACATTCTAAGATCAAAACCAGGAAAAAATCGTAAACCCCTGGATAGTGGCAAACAATTTATGAACATTTCCAACAATTGCCTAAGCATGAGTTTTTGGTTGAATACCATGCCGGCACCAACCTTTTTTGCAACAACAATGGTGGATTCAAAGAAAAAAAATCAATTTTTCAACCTCTTATTATCGCAATTCTCTCATCACAATCATCTTCCCATTTTCAGAAAAAGAAATTCCTCTCAAATATTTTTTTCCCTCCTTCTACTCTCACCCAAACACAAATAAAAATACACACTAATTTATCCCCCAAATACTTAACATTTTACTAATTATACTTAATCACTAATCCTAATTAGTGGGGGCTAGATTAGGAATTAAAAAAATAATTACATAGGGGGTCACCCAGAATTGCTATTGGGACACCTATTTTGTCCCGTAGCTATATCCCCAATTAATTCCCATATCCCCCAATTAATTCTTCTAAATTTGGAATACATGTGATTTTCTTTGAACGTATGTTTTGAAACTATTGACAGATTAATAGTCGAGCAATGGGATACATTCCACGGAACATTCAAAAAATTTGGGAAAATATCAAGTATCCAATAATGGTGCTCAAATACTTCTAAGCCCCAAATAAATACATTGGAATTGAGTTGGTACAACCAATTAAACAAAATACACCATTCAATTATAGCCAATATCATATTCAAGAGAATAAAATAAAATAAAATAATAATAAAACCAAAATCTTAACGATGGAGATCAACAGTCATAATTAATATGGACTTATGTTATGGGAAAAGCATAACTAGGCATATTCAACAAACCAGATAAATATGTCCAAAAAAATTCAATGTAAAGATCCGCATCAGTTACATACCTCAAATTCTTGTTCCACTGTACATAAGCAGAACTAGTACATCCTCAGTCACGCATGTACCAAAAATCGTGACTGGATGCATCATGGTGGATGTACCGACTCCCGAGATGAAAGTGTATGCCTTTTGGTATTGAAATGACCATCTAGGATTGATGTCATAGCATGGTCCCTCTGTAGAGCATATTAGCACGTACCTGTGTGGTCATGAAATGCGTCATATGTCTTTGAATTAATCATTTATCAAAGTATATAACACTTAACTACTATTAGTCTATATGCTGTTCAGTACTATGTAAAAACAAGAGCAAACTAAAAGAGGTAGGTTTGTTATCCGAGATGATGCTCGGAGAACTTATGAGTCTGAGCAGGTCGATGTCAAGGTATTCTTGCTTCTAGACCGATGACACTGAATGATCCGATTTCATGCTCCTTGACCGATCAATTGGTGAGTCCGAGTTCATGCTCTGGTTGGCTCTTATCGTTGTCCGTCCCAGATTGATTCTCTTGACTGAACTGTACGAGATAACTGGTCCGAGTGAGTGGATGTGAACTTCTCCGATGTAATTTTGCACATCGTCTGTTCTCCTAACTCATCAATTTCTGTAACAGCAAGTCAGTGAAGTTAGTGATCACAATATGAAATAGACTCGTTCGGCAATCACGATAAGAAAGTAAGAAGAGATGTGAAAAAAAAAAAATTTATCCCAAGTCAGGGTAAGATGTTGAGGCATTCTCTGTGTTCGTTATGCTATGAGTCCGAGCTCGTGTTGAGCATCGTTGATTGCTTCTTCACGAGTTGATTGGAGGTTGCTTTCCAATCTAATCGTGTGAAGTTGATGATATTATGTGATCGTGAATTTCTGTTGCTGCTCCGATGCAACTTCTCTGTGTAATTGTTTATACCATCTCTGGCAGTAGAGCTGCAAACAACAAGCCGATTGAGTGATTAATCAAAACGAACCCAAACTGAATTTAATTGCATGAAGCACGAGCTGCATCATCAAATATTCAATCGATTTCGTTTAAAAACCGATTTTCAATTAGGATAGAAGAAAAATTTATCGATTTAAACAACAAGGAACTGTTGAACTTATCTTTAATTGTCAAATTCAATCTGTTGGTGACGAGCGTTATCAATTCTTCATCACCGGTGCAACGGAGGATTATCATGGTAGCGGTTGGAATTGCTCCTAGGGTTGTGGATGAGAACGATGAAGACGCTGGTTAGGTTGATAGCCGCTGTGGGTAGATGGTAAGCCTCTGTCTGTGGGTAATGGTTGAAAGAAGTAATCCATATGATTCCAACGATTTCATTAGCTTGACGGCATAGCATCGTTGCTGATAACGTGATTGAGGGGAATTAGTAGAAGAGACAAAGAAGAAGGAGAAACGGCATGACCTCTCATTAGTTGATCAACCCTATTACATAATATAGTTGTCATTTATATACAATCAAAGGTAAAACCCTAACTATCTTGTTGGGCCGCACACCTATGGGCTATAGGCCCTACAACACTTTTCTTCTTGTTGGGGCTGGCTTAAGCAAGCCCTAGTCCAAGGGCCCCTGGCAATTTGCGATGTTTTGCGCATCACTACTATAACAACCTGGTTGCATATAATGTACTGCAGCCAATTAAGAAATCAATTCACTCAGATTTAACTAGCTTCGTATCCGCCATAAAAATGAAAAATTTGGTTGTTGGAAGCGCAATCTTGAAAGTCTGGTTAAGGAATTTGGGTGCTATTCATACCAGCCATCGGTGTTTTTGGTAACACCTAGTTTCAGCGATCGGGTGTCAATACTGGTAACCTCTTTGCAGCTGGGAGGTTGAAATCGACATTATCAATTTTCATTGAATACACAGGCTCCGGAATTATCAGGCGATGTCGTAGATGGCACCTAGGTAGTATAACTTGCCTATTTACAGCAACAGATTACAAATTTTGATGAATTTTGAGGGTTTTTGTAGTTTCACAAGAGAAGCGTATTCAAAGCCGCTCTTCCATTTACAGCCGTCGAGATGCAAATTTGTTGTTTACGTGGAAGCCAGTGGTTCACTGAAGTTATATTTCGTCCTTATTGGGCTTGGACCGTTTGGTAGGATTTTGACCTAACTTACAGGCCAGAAAGATAATGTCTGGCCCGTGTGCCCAATTTAGACCGTCCGAAACTCTCTTTGCCCCTAGTTTATTTTCCTTTTTCAAACACAATTAACAAAGGTAATAATCCCACATCGGTTATTCCAGGTTTGTTAATCTAGGTTATAAGGAAAAAAAATCGGACATATTATCGCCAATTGGTGAGGCTTGGAAAACTTGATTATTGTTGGAGCCATTCCTTGGCCAAGCGTCCATGGGGCATACCCCCACTGGCATCCACGCTTGGCTCGGATGAATGAGGCAACCAAGCGTCCATGGGGCTTACCCCCACTGGCAGCCACGCTTGGATGCTATGCTTAATTACCTCCAGTAATCCGGTAACACCAATCTTACCAATTGGTTTTTGTTTTTCCTCTTAAAATTAAAATTCCCTCTCTGTTTATCTCATTCGCCTTTCTAGGTACTCCGATGCACTTTTATATGCCACCAGGAACCATGGCAGACATTTATCTCATTCAGGTCTTTCTAGGTAATCCACTGCACTTTTGTATGCCACCAGGAACCATGGCAGACACATCCCCGGAAACAGTGATCTTGTTAGCAGCAATATGGACCAATTCCATTACTTTCTCAACTCTTGAGCCATCAATACCCTGCAAAAAATTTAGACATAAAAAAAGAAACTCCTGAGTATCTACTTCAACCGAGCTGTTGTTGGACATGCCACATAATGACAAGACATGACCATAAAGTACAAACTTTCATTCTTTAGTATGCCACAGAACAGGGTACTAGATAGCAATGTTCATTCTGAATTTCGAGGAACTAAAATGGAACATTTTTTCCTATTAACCTTGTTTTTCAGCTTGACCAAGACTAGATGTTAACTCTTGAAGACCTTGAACGCGTTGGGATATAACCTTGTCTCAGTACCACCTGAAACAAGGTTATATCCCAACGCGTTCAAGGTCTTCAAGAGTTAACATGTCATAACATAACAAAACAAATGTTAAGAGAGAGAACATTATTAGTTTTTAATTCTAAAGGAAGATAACCGTGTAAAACCTTACTTTGGCAAACTGTGAGCAAAATTTGAGAACTTGTTCTTGATAAGCCTTGTACTCTGGAATAGTTGCCTGCATCATACAGTAATTTGCCAAATTAATCTACATGACTTTTGCTTACACAGCTCCAACGAAATCTAGTCCTGTGAATCTCAAGAGTACCAATATTTGCAATGAATGTTGACATTATAAACCAAAATTCTTGACCAGGTTAATCAGCAGACCAAGGTAAAAGCTGTAGAGTACCCCATCAAATACACAGAATGAATGCCTTTTTCTACAAGACAATGCTTTAAGGAGATGTTAATCAATGTGTGTGTGCTTCCATCTTTCGAAGTAACATTCAAATATGAAAAATACAAACGTCTTAAATGCATGGTCATCCATTAGAACGAGAAGGACGAAAAAAGGAACACAGAGGACATGCTGCCATGGTGAATAAAAATATCCAATTATCTAAAGAAGAATCAGATCAGTTTGCAAACCTGTTTCAATGCAACCGCTAATAAATCCAGCAATTGGGTGATTGCGTGGACCTCCTTGAAGCCTAGGTAAGACAGCTTGACTAATTTGTCCTTATAGTCATACATGACCTTCAAGACAGAATGAAATATTAGATGTGGAATCTCCATTCAAAATCATAAAAGCACGTAAACACCTGAAAGGATATGAAAGCAAGAACAACTAGGGTCCCAAAAGCTGGCCTATATTGATAAACTAAAATAATAAAATTCGCCTTCTCTGAATAAAACTGACCTCTTTCCCTTGTTTTCAATAAAAAAACATTGCCCCATGTGGTCGACGAAGGGATTTATGTGCTGTAGTGGTCACCACATTGGCATACTCATATGGTCACCATATGAGCCATATCTTCCAACAATATAGCTTTTTGCTTGTCGCAAACCTGCAAATCCGTGAAAAGATTATTTTTCAGTTGGTAAGGCCGTATACAACTAAATATACAGGTATGACAGACGGAAAAAAAAACTTGGCCCTATATCCATATTCTATCTTACCAATATGCTGAGAATATAATGAGTGAGATGGCAAGGTTCAGTGAAATGATACCACTGAGGAGTAGAGAGTATTAGCAACTGGCACTTAACAAGAAAACTCCTAACTGGAAAAAAAAAAAAAAAAAAAGAAGGGTCCTGAGTTAGGTTGTACTTGATGTAGTTTACCTGGCGAAGTCTCAATAAGCACTTGCACCAGCAACTATCAGTTTTGGTCTGAAAAGTATGGCGCATTTCTCCAACTGGTAATGGAAATTACAGAACTAAAAGAAATTATCATGTTCAGCGTTATTTTCTGTGGAAGTAGGTACTCTTATGCTTGTGAACTTGTGTTACGACCAATAATTAAATTCGAACAAGCTGAGCAACAGCTTTCAAAACTGGGTACCTGATCATAATCAATCTAACCAGGTTGCATTTGTGGCTTTATATTGGTGATAAATTATGTCTTTGACCCTTGATGCAATGAGAAAGACAAACTTTTAGTTTGTGGGAAGCCAATCATCTAAAAACTTATGCAGGTTGAAGATGACAGTATCACCAAGAAAGGTCTAATCATTTGCTAGGACAATTGGCAAAGTTCAAGGAGATGAACTTTAAAGGTGAAACACATTTAAGCATCTTTGGCGGACACGTCAATAAGACCTTTCCACGATTGTTCTTACACGACCAGTTATAATAACCATATGACAAGATAGTAACCAAGTTATAATGCTCCAGAGCATCCAGGTTTAATGAAAAAACTGAACTAACTATCATGTATACCAAGAGGTGCATTCATCATGGTAATAACAATTTTCTTTGCTTTTAAGTTTCTGGAGTAAATGATGATAAGTAGAATGAAACAAGGTTAATTTTCATTTATAGTATTTGGGTCTACCTCATTCTTCATGGTTGGCGATTCTATTGCTGCTCCCCAAGCACTATTTATTAACAATCTCAACGAGGAATCAAGCTCTTTTTTGCCTTTCCTAAACTTTTGATCTTCTCACATGCCGCATCTAGTGATGGAGAATTGAGTATATCGTCAAATTTAGCTTCAGCAGCATCTGGTGTTCCAGCATTTTCAACTGTGTTATTACCATAAGCACAGATTGCAGAGAGGCATCTAGTTCCAAGCCTGGATATTGCTGTACATACAAGATAAATTTGTCCATAAGCTCGCATAGAGTAAGCAAAATTACAGCCTAATAAAATTTGAATTTCACAAAAGGAAAAAAAAAAAAAAAAAATCAGAGATTCTTGATTCCTTGGTTAACAAGGTGTTCCGAGGGTTTATATGGGGGATTAATAAACCTTCTTTCTTACTAATTTTTCTGAAACATTAAGTAATCCTATCAACATAACTTGCTAGTTATTGCTTACCTCGGAACATGATAGTCAAACCCCTGTTTGCAGCTACGCTAACCTAGGTTTAACATAATAGTTACCAAGTACAAGACTGTTAATTACATCCATAAGCTCAACTAAAGTAAAAATGCATCATGTCCATTAATCCCCAACTGAAATGGTGTTCCAAGAGTTCTTGTTGGTACAATCCCTCATGCTCACTTCATTTTGCTATAACTTATTTCTGATTAAGAACTAACCAATGCTTAGCAGAACAGTCAACGAGAACATACGGGTTTCTCAAGGTGCCATGTATACATGCTCCAATACTTTTATACCAATTACAAGTTCGTTAAGTACGTCCACAAGCTCAACTGGAGTATGATGACGCAAAACCATTCACGTTACCATCAAACAGTAAAATTTAAGTGGGCACTGCTAAGTATTTGGTTACCATTACGTTCATCCAATTTATCATAAGTCTACATAGTAGAGTAAGATAATGCAAAACACTGAAATGCTTGTACACTAAAAAGACAAGATTGTAACCCAATTATAGGTCTCCAGAGTATCCAGGATCAATGAAACACCGAAATGCTTGTACACTGCTAACATTCTTAGTCCATTTCCCAAAGGTTAGAGATATGATATCTAGCTACTAGGGAATTTTAAACAGACTGCTAATGCATCAATGAAAGACTGTTAATGCATCATGAATCAGTTTCTACCCCGTTCAAATATAAACTGTCATGTATATCAACAATAAAGGAGACAAATGATGGGCCAGGAGATTTGGTTGAAATTAGAATATCTATGATATATGACGCTTATAGAAGATACAAACAAATGGTAGAAAGTTAAGGCATTGTCTTGTAGCTGAAGTGTAATTTAGTTGCACTAAAATTTAGATATCTGATAGATTGCTTCTATTACACCATGACCACAATCACCAGTTGCATTTTAGTAAACTGCAATGAAGTGAACACCAAATAACATACCAAAACCACCAGTTGCATTTCAGTAAACTGTAATGAAGGGAACACAGACCAAAAGTCAGCTTCTTCTTATTTCTTTCCACCGCATCACCACCGAGATACCTGACTTTGTGGGTTATTTATCACCACCGAGATACCTGCAACTGGAGGTCTTTCACCATGTGAAAAAAGATGAAGAAGTCTTAGATTTTTAACTGGACCATCATTTCATCATCATGAATTTCTTAATCTCGGTGGGGATGAAGATGGACCAGATGGTGGTGGTGGTCGTGCCGTCATGGGGAAGGAGGCAGTGGTGATTACCGATACGTTTGTGCAGTAACGGAAAAAAAGAAAATGGAGAGTTAAAACAGACTGATAAAATCTATGCCCAACATGTGCAAGGAGTAAGTTCTCTTTGAATACCACATAAACTCATCCTTATGCCAGAATGCAGTAGCTCTTTTGGCTTCTAAAACAGACCACATACTGAACCAAGCTACCCAAACATGTGCTAACTTGAATAATACACACAACGTAATCATATTTTAGTTTATGGTTTCATAAATCCGTTTTCTGGCTTGTACTGCAACACATCATTATATTAGACACATGATTAAGCTATGGATTATGGTAAACAAACCTGTGGGGCGCTGATGTAAACATTATTTTCTTTGAACTGAGGTGCCACTAGATCTTCAATCCTGGTTGAGTTACCAGTGGCAGAAGCAGGACTGAGACTGTAACCAGCTGGGAAGGAGTTAAACTGTGCACAGCCGGGTTGCATTCCTAAGTGGGTTGGGTTTCCTGTAGTGCCTCCAACTTTGAATTATGGAAGAGAGTATTTGATACCTGTAGCTGCAGCTATTGCCGCAGCAGGAGGTGGATACACACTGCCGCTTGGGAGGTTGTTGACGGAATGCACTGTTGCTCAAGAATTGGTGAATTGTGGGAGGTGACACAAAATAAGGTGAATAGTATGAGCCGTATGGAGGGTAATTTGGAGGAAAATGAGGCATGTGCAACCCTTGAGGCTGTCGGAAAACAGGAATTGGTTGTTGTGACACCAGAATAGAACACGGCATGACTCCAGTAGCTTGGCTCACATGAGGTATTGGACTTGTAGAATGAATCAGAGAGTCCCCACTCTGCAATTGGACATATTTATACATAAAAATCAAAAGCTGACAAACTGACAAACTTCAACAAGTTCTTATAGATAGGAGTACGTATCTACAACGGAAAACATAAAAAAGAAACAGTATAAGAAGCCTCTTCAAAAAGATAATGTAAAAACTAACACTAGATCATCAAAACAGTGGTGGACGGTGGACCGACATATGCGGAAGGCATGTTAAGAAAGCACAAACTAGTTACAGAGTTATGTATAACTAAAAATGTAGAAACAGAACTCTCCACTTAATCTTTAAGGTCATGAAAGAAAAAAAAAAAAAGAATAAGCCATGCTTAGTTACTCTTGTGCTCTCTATTGACTAGTTTGGCCAGTGACCATATAACAGAACATAGACATTTGAGTACATAAAAGACACACTGTTGTTAGTCAATCAACAAAATATAATTTACTTGATAAAACGAAATTCAAACCAAATAATCCAACATATGTTAGAAATTGCAGAGGATCCTAAATCACTTTAGAAGCTGCTGTTAAGCAATCCCCCCTCATATGACCAACACAAACAGCACATGAAGTCACAACCCTATCCCACTCTGTAAAAAGAAAATCACAAAGGGATATCCATAAACGCAGGGTATAAATCTCATTACCTTTAGAGCAGGATATACATCCAAGAGTGGAGTAGCCTTTCCAGAACTTGGTAGCCTGTAAAGCAGTGTCATATAGTATCCAAATTAACAAACTTAAATTTTTTTAATCAACTTTCCAAAAGTTTAATGGGAAATGAATAAAAGGTGACAAGTCTTTCTTTCATTGAACCCATAATGAAACTGTATTGTGTGGGATAAACTGATGTAGTCGACTCAGACTCATAAGTAAAAAACTAAAAAGTAAAAACTAACTCCGCCGGACACTAATTCTAGGTCCAACTGTGTGCCAACACTTTTGATAAAATATATAATTCCATTTAGAAATCATAAAGACTACCAGGAGAAAATAGCTCCCTAGTAAGTCAAAAGATTTGTTTTGATTAGTGGCTGGCAAAACTAGCATAATGATAGATATTGTACATAAGAGTGTGAGAAACAAAAGAGACCAAATAGGTGACCAAATATTATCCTCCACGAATACACTCAGATTATAGACCAATACTCAGGAAAAAACATATACTGTAGTTTTCATGTAAGACCTACAAACAATGGAGATTAGAATCATACAAAACAAGCGTTGTGGAAAGAAAACCCAAAACCCCTGTAACTAAAAATATTATATTCTCTAATAGAACCCGAATCAAGACAAAAAGTGTAATTGGATTATACCTAATCAAAATTAGCAGTAGAGTTGAATACTGTTGGTAAAGCTCTTCTTCCTTGGAGGGAGAGACAGTAGATACGCATCCATTCAATTTCAAGCAATGGAGAGCAAAAAGATTAGTACACAAACTGACCTTGGTAGAAGGCCCGTGCATTGTCATGCAAATTAATCACTGGCAATGAGTTCCTTGGCAGGTGGTTGCACATGTTAACCTTCAGCCAATTCTCGGAGAATGCTACTCCATCAGAACAACAACCAGGGTCCAGGACCTAAAAAAAACATCAAAAAGCATAGGAGAATCAGAAACAAAAAAATCTTGCAAAATTAGAAAATCTGTAGATATAAAAGAAATGGGTTGTTACCTGTGTTAGAAACACCTTCAATTACCAACAAAATCTGAAAACAAATTCTAGGGTTATTTATTTTACACTTCTACTACAGCTAAGCATGAACTATTCAGGAATGGAGTTACTTGAGAAAGATCTGAATCATCTGATCTACAGCTTCAGCAATTTTTTTGTTAAAGAGATTGAGAGAGGAGATTCAGTGGTGGTGGTGAGTGAAGGTAGCCGAAGAGATAGGAATCTGCTGGAGAGAGAGAAAGAGGAGGAAAGTGAAGTAGAAAAACCTTCAAAATTTTGTATAGGATTTTTGGACTGGTTCATATTTCCGAGTTGCCATATGGATTTTCACTCACTAGTCACAGTGTCACACAAGGCATGGGTAAAATTGGTCCATTAGTAATTTTTTAATACGTTTGATAAACAAGGAATTTTTGATTAATGAAAACTCGACGTTACAATGAGTTTAAGATAAAAAAAATAAGAGAATACTAAGTAACGAGAACATATTGTAAAAGTACAATACCGAAAAGCACGACAAGAGAAAGAGGAAAATTACTGGAGTAATACAAATACAAGTATGAATAACATCCGATAAGATCGGAGGAAGAATGGTTTTTTTCGAAAGTAAATCCCAACCATTTAGTTTGTTTTTCTTGTTTAGAAAGATACGCTCCCAAAATAGAAGTGATTAAATCAAATCCCTTGTAACTAGTGATGGAGCTTCCGTCGTCAAAGAAATCACCGATGAATATGAAGATTTCGTCGTTTGAGAGCATCACTATCGATCTTAAAACCCAACCCAATAACCAAGAACCGCCATTAGAGCAAAGATAAGTATTAAAAGAGTAGATAAAACCACTATAATGGTGTAGATAAGTAGAAAACATAATAAAAATTAAGCTAACACTACTAACTAACCTAGAAAACAAAAAATAGTAAAGAAATCTGCTCAGATCTAGTCCAAAATGGAGTAAATTTGAGCAGAGAAGAGTTGTTCTTGATGGTCTTGTTGAAGAAAAAAGAGTGAGAGAGGAGAGAGAAAAAGGAAGATTTTGAATATTAGAATTCTGAGTTTCAATCTACATTTCCAACTATTGATAGTGACTAGATTTTGTGCCCGTGCTACTCACCGGGCTGACCCAAAAACCATCTAATTTTGATTTTGTGTGGTTCGGCTTCGCCTCGCCCCGTCGCTTATCTATTATTGTAAGTTCTACACGCCGACGTCCCTATGGGCCTATAATGGTTGAATGATAGAATTTGTTTCATAGCGTAGTGTAAGAGAAACCAATTAAGGTACGGTTGAATGGTAAAATTTGTCGCTTATTCTATTAGAATCTAGTCAATTGTTTTGCCAGGAAGCATCATGGACAGTAATTGAGTGGGATATACACTAAGCATCAATTGTGCTGCTTACCAAATCAGATACTGGCTATACGCGTAGCAAAAAATACTTCATGCATAGAAGGCCTAAAAGAATCATCACTAAACCATGGGATCCTACTTGACCTAATTGATTTCAATTCTTAAGTTAACTAAAGTTTTAAAAGAAATAAGTAAAAACAAATGGCAGGTGTTAAATTAAGGAAGTTTTAAGATGTTATGGTATTTTGACCGACAAATCTGCATTTAATAAAACGTTTGGGGGACATCACGTACACTAACCCTAGAAAATCTAGGATAAGCCTACGTACAGCAGTATAGGATTCTCAAAACGTTGGGGTGGAAAATCTAGCGCCCCTGCTTGACGGTGTTACTTAATGTCCAGTTAAGTATTTGGTGTAAACCCGGTGTAATTTTTTAATTAGGTATAAATCAACACATAAGTCTTGTACACCCATATTTTTACTAACGGTTTTAGTATTAGGCCGTTAAAATCAGGGGGCTTGGACCAATAACGTTCTCTACTAAGGGGGTGTTTTTAAAAAAAAATAATCTTCGACCAATAATGTTACGACACTTGTCTTCTCTAGAATTGTTGTAGTTGAAAGCTTTTATCTAATTTAATTTGAGGTGGGTGTCACACTCACCGTGCAACGTGGGAGCTCATATGACTTAGTCTTTTAAAGGAAGAGAGATTTTGGTAGATTCTGAGTTTAGGTATATATTCCGACTAGTCATAGTGGTGGTTTCTGAATTCCCATAAAGAATCCGACTAACCGGAGAAATCGTGAAGCACATCTTTGTTTATGTTGGTACATTATGAGTGTAGACATTGGTTCTGACTGCTGACTAATTATAGTGGTCTTGGTTGGTTTAGAGTGATTTATTATTTTCCATTGTGTATTTATCGAACAAATTATGATTCTTGGAATCTACTTATATATGTAGTTTAAGAATTTTCGTGATATTTAAGCTAAGTTGTTTAGTTACGAGAAATATCAAACCATCTTCAATGGGATTTCCCTATTTCCCATCCACATTAATTTTCATCTACAATTATCCTAAATACCATCCAGATAAATTTTGAAAAACCCTATATCCTACCTTTTTATACTTTGACTTTACTTTTCACACCATGCATATCTTTATCCCCCACATGTAAAAACCCTAAGATGATAAATCCTACTCTCTTTTTTTCACGCCACTACCGTAACCACCATTCTCTTCCCCAACGAAAATACCTTCTTCCCAGCCGTACCACATCTAACTACTACTCTTCAAATAGCAAAATCACATTAAAGAAAAAAAAAATCAAATCTAAGACTAAGTCTTATGGGGTGCTAGTCTAGCACCTAGATTAGCAGTCCACGTCAGCAAGCAAAATCGCCTAAGTCTTATGGAGTGCTAGTCTAGTATGCTAGTCGCTGAAACAAAACATCTCCTTGAGATGAACCGTCCCGCGCAACCTACTTTCGCGGAACAATACCGCGCGTGACCAGTCAACCCAGTCCCGCGCAAGGGCTACATCAACCCATCTCAAATAAAGTAAAGGAACGTCAGGTGGTGCACATAAACCGTGTAGATGCTGATGCAAGGATGATGCATCAATACTTCAACTTCAGGTGTACTTATGGGCCAAAAAGTTCAAAGGTCGGTTTGCTCTTCCTCGTCCACTTTTTTCGAGAATTTTAGAGCAAGTTTGTGATTTTGACCATGATTTTCGTCAAAAAACCGATGCTTGCGGTATTCCTGGTCATTCTCCATATATGAAAATGATTGCCATTATGAAACATTTTGCCAAAGGAATTGCACCAGATTCTCTAGATGATTACACACAAATGGAAGCTAGCACTGTCTACTTTTATGCTAAGAAGTTTATGGATGCAATTATTTGGATCTATAATGGTCGATACATGCGTCAACCTACCGCTCAAGATACTGAGAGGATTTTGGCATAGAATGAAGCTCGTGGGTTTCCTGGGATGCTTGGCAGTGTGGATTGTTTTCATTGGGCATGGAGAGCATGTCTTGTGGATCTGGCAGGATCCCACGTGCGCTATAAGTCAATTCCCACAATTGTTCTGCAGGCGGTAGCTACATATGATAGATGGATATGGCATGCCTATTTTGGGTTGGGTGGACAGAATAATGATTGTAATGTCTTGCATGCTTCGGGTTTGTTCGATAGAAAACTTAATGGTATAGCACCTCCTTGTCATTATCAAATCAATGGAAGAAACTACAATACGGGGTACTACCTAGGAGATGGGGCATATCCTATGTATGGTTGTCTTGTGCAAGCATACAAACCCGCCTCAAACATTTAAGAAAGTCTTTTCAATCGATATCAAGAAGCAAAACGGAAAGACATTGAACGTGCATTTGGTAGCCTAAAGGCTAAGTTTGGTATTATATTGAAACCATGTCATTATTATAAAAAATCGTATATGAAGGCAATTATGAGGAGGTGCTTGATAATGCACAATATGTGTGTTGAAATGGAATATCGCGATGAGGAATGGGGGAAGATCACGGGACAATAACCTCAACTGCCAATTCAAGGAAATGTAAGGCTACCTCATCAAGTATTGTACAACCCGGCGAGTTGGGCGGAACTTCGGGAAAAACTCACTACGCACATTTGGCTACGACTTGGAGATGGGTTGAGTGATGGAGATGTTCCGGGTATAGTGATGGATGATGCCTTGCCGGAAGTTCATGAGGGTACAACCAACGTGGACACCGATGACGACCAATATGACCCTCAAGAAGATGGAGCATTTTATGAGAATGAAGAGTAACGACTCGTAGAGTTATGCGCGGGATGGTTTTTGATCTAACGGATCGTAGAGTTATGCGCGGGATGGTTCAGCGACACGCGGGACAATTACGCGCAACACGCGGGATAATTAAGTGCTAATTTTCTCAGCCATCAAATCAAGATGACCGTTGCATTTTCAACGACTCAGATTTAATGCCCGTTTGAAACCTCAACAGTTGTGTTTTCAGGCTTCCCTATAAATTGAGAACCACTTCTCCTTCATCCCTCACACCAAAATCAATTGATTCTCTTCTTCATTGATTCTCTTCTTCATTGATTCTGTTCTTCTTCTTCGTTATTCATACAAAATATGTCACACTTTCAAACAAAAGAGGATGAAGCACTAATTATCTCTTGGATTATAGCAAGTAACGATCCGATTAATGGAATTAATCAAAAAAGTTCTCAACTTCGGAAGAGAATTATGCAAGAGTTCGTTAAAAGATGGCCGGAAGGTAAGAATAAGGATAAAAAGTCATTGAAATCAAGGTGTAACACGTTGAGAACTGAAGTGAGGAAATATGTTTCATTCGTAAGACCTTACTTCCGCAATAAACCTTCGGTATTGCAACCTCCAGATTATTTAAGTACGGTTAAAAAAATGATTTTTTTTCTTCCAAATATATTTCATTCATTCATAAGACACTAATACATTTTTTTTTCATTTTTTTCCACAGTACCGCGAAGGAGCACAAAATTATAAAGCAGTAGTCGCCAAACATTTTACACATGATTCGGTTTTCCAGCTCCTGAAGACCTATCAACCGGATTACAATCCAGAGTTGAATAATGATGTTGGACCTAGTCAAGCAACTCAAGCAACTCAACCTAGTCAAACAACTCAACCTAGTCAAGCAACTCAACCTAGTCAAACAACTCAACCTAGTCAAGCAACTCAACCTAGTACTTCAGCTCCAGAAACTATGGATGAAGATTTGGAGGATATGGCAACGTTTGGAAGCTCACAATCAACCCAAGGTTCTGATACCTCAGTTATATCGCGTAGAAGACGCTATTTCGAACAAACAGATGATGTTAGAAGTGGTGGAAGAGATAAGGCAAAGAAAAAGGCCCGTGAGACTAAAGCATCGGAGAGAGAGGATTATAAAATGGACAAGCTCATACAACTTCTTGAAAATGCACAAGCACAAAGGGTGGCAAAGTATGAAACCGAAGAAGCGTTCCTTAAGAAAGATTTGGAAAACAATACAATCTTAGCACAAACCCAACAAAGGGAATCCGACTTGAAGATCCTACGCCAAAATTTGAATGAAGTACAACCTTGGGAGATACCCCTTTACAAGAAATGGAAGAACGAGATTTTGGTTCGTAATGGCTTTGATCCAATCCTCTAAATTATGAGTGATATTTTAGTTATTAGAAGTTCATTTTCAAGTTTGAATTAGAAATAGGATTTCAATTTCAATGTACTTTTTAAATTTTTTGAAGTAGGATTTTAATTTTAATGTACTTTTTAAATTTTTAGAAGTAGAATTTTAATTTCAAAAAACATTGTAACATTGTTTTGCAATGTAATCAAAAAATTTCTTAGTTTGCCAAACTTTAAGATTTTGAAAGAAACAATCGTTGAAACAAATAGTCAAACTTTTCAAAATTTGAAATTTGAAAACATAACTGTGTGGTGGTGTAACATGAGTGTGAGAAAATAAATAATGAAAACTGTATAAAATTTAATTACTGAACGAGTGAAAAGTAAAAAAAAAAGGTCAAGCGCGGAATCATGCAGCGCCAAAGATTTGCGCGTAATGGAAACGTGCTATGTGTTTGCGCTGGACCATTCCGCGTAGATGCTTGGAATATTATTCTGAGCGCTGTTTCGTTCCACAAAAGTTACTTTTTCCAGCACTGAATCATTCTGCGTATCAATCTAGCATACTACTTCACATGCTAGCAACTGGTAGGAAAGAGAACTAGTGTTAACTTTTTTGTCACACTTTTTTTTTGAATTGTAACACTTATGTGCTAATCTAGCACCTCCAATCTAGCCCATAAGACTTAGTCTGATTGTATAACGAAAATTGTTGTTCAAATTCGAATGGAGTTTTTTTTTTCTAATTTAAGGAAGAGCTCGTCATTCATATTAATTAAAAGTAGACTAAAATCCAAAAAAAAAAAAAAACTTTGTGGGTTATATAGGAATTGATTTTTTTACTCGAGACCATCATTAACACCTCTTAAAACACCCAAAAATTACAACATATTACGTAGATTGTACTCTCTATTTCTCTCTGTTTTTGTTGTTAATGTGAATAAATAAAGAACGTGCAATTGGGGTATATAGAAACTAAATGGGGATATAAATTACTTCCTCCAACCCATAGTGTCTGCTAAGGGGTGATTTTTGGGTATGAAAATACTAAAATACCCTTTGGTTAATTTAATATAAAAACATTATGAAAAGACTATAATACCCTTTCCCCTAAAACTTAAAATCTAAAAACCAAATCATTTATCCCCCATTCTCTCAATCAGTTCCGGCGCTCACCTAGTTTGGGTTTTTGATTATTTTATTTTTCTTCCATCTTCTTCTTCATCGTTCTTCATCCGTTCTTCGTCGACGATTAATCATCGATTCAAAAATTTCTTCGTCGATTAACCTACCCGAATCATAACCATGCCTCCACGAAAGAAATCAGATGCCCAATCGAAGTCCAAATCGATTCCATAAAAAAAATTACAAAAAAGGCTTGCTTTGATTGCTCAAGAACAAGAACAAGAGAACTCAGACGATTAACCTCTCGTAAACATGGCTTCCGTGAGAAGGTAAGTGATTTGAACTAGTTTATGAGTGTTGGAATCGATTTAAGGCATTGGGTTTGGGTTAGAATCGTTAGAATCGCGAACCCTAACTCCCACAGTTGAGTTTCTGTGGAAATCGGCATTGATTTTTGTTTGTATACAATGCCGATACTATATTACGTCATTCAATCTATAATGAAGATAGTGCAGGTCTTCAGTTACGATATTGATTTTGGTATGAATACAATGCCATTTTCAAACCCAAAGTCATCTGAAAACTGATAGTTATGTACCAGCAATGAAATTAGGTTGAATACTACGCCGGTAGTTAGTTACGACACTGTTTTACATTTATTCGAGTATGCGGGTAGTGACCCTTTTGTATCCAGGAAACCCCTATAAATTGTTATCGGTACCGGCATGGATTTGATGTGTCATTTGGTGTCGGTACTCTGTTATGACATGGAGTTGAATTTTTTTATTTTGTGATGATAACTCTCTTTTAGAATCTAGGAACAACCTAGACATTACCGGCATTGTCGATGGTTATTGTTAATTGCCGAAATTAGGTACCAACACGTATTTGATGTTTCTTATAGAGCATGTACTTTGTTATGACATGGATTTTAAGTTTTTATTTTGTGTCGGTAGTTGTCTTTTAGCATCCAGGAACAACGTAGACATTACCGGCATTGTCGATAGTTATTGTTGATTGCCGGTATTAGGTACCAGCAAAATGATTTTGTCAAATTACTATGCCGGTTGGTACCCCGGCATTGTTGGTATTCCATGATTCTGTGTCGGTATCAACACTGAAAGTGAGTTTTTTTGTATTCATTTCGTGTATCTTTTGATATAGGGCTAGAGCCAAGAAATCTAACAAAGGAAAAACTAAAGACGGTGGCATTAAGAAAAAAAGGAAGGACGGTCTTAGTACTCCTCAGTCTCTGCCTCATCGAGGGAAAGATCAAGGTCTCAAGAAGCGTTTGGGGCGGATACAAGAGGTGAAGTTTGGGAGAATGGTCATGACCATAGTCGACTCGTAATCCGTGAGACTACTTGAACAGTTGAGGACGATGAGCATGATGAAAAGGAAAGTGAGGAGGAAGATAATGAGGTTCGTCCAAGTCAATTAGAAATCAAAATCGAAGTTGGTGCGCCAAGTCAACAACCGACACAAGGCAAGGGCAAGGGCAAAGTGAAAGTTAAAGGTTCACACCTTCCTCACATTGATGATATGATACCTGACCTTGATCGTGGTAGAATTTGGGGTCAAGCTAATGATTCGAGAATACTATTTGGCTACAATCACACGTGGGCTCGTACTATCTATCAAACCTATGTAATATTTTTTTATCTTGTGCATATGTTTTGTTTTGTATTTATGTAAAATCTCTTAATCGTATTATCTCCTAATTGGAGGATCATAAGAAGGCTGTGCGTGTTTGCCGAAACCAAGCCGCGACTGAGTGGAATTTGTCTTAGGAATGTAAAGAGGTCCAAACATTAGTAAGGGATTCTGGTCTATATCCTTTGGTTGAAAATTATGGGAAGTGTGATACTGTC
Organism: Papaver bracteatum; assembly: GCA_023529315.1. Taxonomy (NCBI): domain Eukaryota; kingdom Viridiplantae; phylum Streptophyta; class Magnoliopsida; order Ranunculales; family Papaveraceae; genus Papaver; species Papaver bracteatum. The sequence goes on along the minus strand of JAJJWX010005187.1, from coordinate 225,347 downwards.
ACAATCAATTGCTTCGTTAAAAGGTATCATAGTGAAAATGATACCATGCACTTCCCATTTGGTGAGATGACCTTGATCCCTGATGATGCTCAAAACATTCAAGGCTTGAATGTTATCGGCAAATCAATTGCATAAGGAGACAATTGTCCGGACCTAGAATGGTCAAAGTTGCACGCCCTGACAAACAAGATGTTGGGTTGGGACTACAAAACTTATGTGGAAAGCTTCTATGTATCTAAGTCTAGTAGTACAAAGACAATCAATCTAACGCTTCTTAAGAAGAAATTTGAAAAAAAAACAAGGAAATAAGTTTGAAGGATGGATGGGACCCTGCACAGATTCGTTATACAGTCGTTGCATACCTTTTATTCATCTTGGGCACTAAGGTATTCCCTGACACTAGTGGCAACCAGGTTAGTGCAAGCCTCCTTAAATACTTGGATCCGTTGGAAGATGTCTATAACTATTCTCGGGGCACCGTGGTAACGACACTAACCAATTTGTTGGGAATTTCACCCTGCTACATGTAATTTTGTTTTTAAAGAAACTTATGTTGTTATGTATATTGTTCACATATACCCTTATTATGAACTTAGAAACAAAATTTATTGCTTCTTATATGTATTATTCCACATTGGTATAGGTGTGGGCTTATGGACACTTCCCAACATTGTTCAAGGACTACCTCTTCTTGAAGATCATAGACCTTCCCGAGCCCGAGGCGCCTAGAGCTAAGAGATACCAGTTCAATAATATTTTGAAGCTAGGTAACAATCGTCGACTGATAGATATGAGATTGGCTCTGGATGCGATGACTACCAAAGACGTTGTGTTCGACCCTTACAAGGAGATTGGAGAAAACCGTCAAGTTCTGAGGTTTAGTAACGTTGCATTCTACAATGGACTGTTGTTTCAACCAAAGGGATATGTTATGGATGATATTTGACGTGTGATGCGGCAACTTGGATATAATAATTACCTAGATTCATGACAGCCGCTATTGGAAGTTACACTCTTCACTTTAGTGAGTGCATTACAATTCTCTCAAAGTTGAGGGTAGTGTGCCATCCAGTTACAGAACCAACACATTGGAGGGATAGAGAAGCAAGTCGTTTGGTAGATATCAGTAATTGGGAGTTTGTGAACAACGGTGATGAAGCCGATCCCGCCTATAATCATGATTACCTGCAATGGTCATATCCTTTTGTCGTGCATTCAGACGACATTCAAGTTCCACCCCAGAAAAACCCTCACGTTCTAACTCCTTCAGAGGCACCACCTACAATGGCCCAACTTAATAAGATTGTTGGATTGCTAGTAAGTATTGTTAATTTCTTAGTCGTTTAATTTACACATAATCTTATATTAGCATATATATACTAATTATGTGTTGGGTATAATGAAACTAGTGGCGTCGGCTTGGCAAGTTGAAGAAGATGTTTGGTTGCAGGTATGAGGACGAAGAGGTGCTATCCCTTGAAGAAATGAAGGAAGTTGAGGAAAAGCTTGATATAATTGAAGACCCAAGTGCAAAAGATTTGTTTGGGGAAACGAGGAAGGTGCCGGCCCAAAAGAAGCAAAAGACCAAATGATTAACTCTTTAGTTATGTTTGTTTATTTGGATGGTGGATGTTACGTCTTGAACAATTCCGGACCTGTTTTTGTTTATACCTCATGGTTAAATCTTTAGTTGTTTGGGTTACTTTTGGTTTATGATACCTGGATAAAGAACATTTAAGAACAATCCAGTTGTTTTTTTATGTTGAACATCTTTATATTTCTAGTAAAATGTTTTCTTTGTAAGTTTTCTTTACAGCAGAGGTGCCGGCATTGAAATGTTTAGTTTCTTCAGCGTCGGGACTGTACCGGCATTGTTGTTTTTAAAAAATATATATATACCGGAACAAGAGGATGAAAGGGTCTAAGTTCCTGTAAAGAATTTGGAGAGTACTGGCATAGAGATATTTATTAAATCAACGTCGGGACTTCAGTACCGGCATACAAATACTAATTACATCCATGACGAAAATCTGATTTTAAAACTATACCAGAAAACCGGCATTGGTTTGGATTAAACTACAATGCCGGTATTCGAGTTGGAACTTTGATCTTTGCGATAGTTTTTCCGAATGCCCTTTTTATTTCATTCCTAGATAATCTATTACATTAGATTTGAAACTTCAAATGAAAACATACTAAAAGAACATGGAATGGAGTAATTTTGGTTAAAGATGATCTCATTATCTATTTCCATCCCTTTTCAACAATTACGGAGCCTTTGAGCCTTTCACGAATATCTTCAAATACATCGTATGGAATCTCGGTGTCAAGGACCATCCTCATTGGTTCATCTTCTTTTTCAACATATTCCAAGCTCTTCATATAACACTCATCATCGTCTGCTAGTGCAACAACTTTGTCAAACCATGAAACTCTTGGCACTTTGGGTGATTAAAACACCTTATAAATATTCTTCCATTTTCAGCATCATCAGTTTTTGCTACCCAAAATCGGCGTGTCCAATCACATTTTTTATACTTCTAATAAATAAAAGGACAGTCAATGGATGGATGAGAAGGTGACTTGTAAATTTGACAGCTGCAATGATGACTCTATAAGAGAAGATTATATTAGTAATTCGTCATACTAGAGAAGATTATAACTGTTCAATCCATCGTTAGTAATGTTGAATATACTTACTTTGCAGGTAGAGGTTTATGGTGGTTTGCAAAAAGAGCTTGTTGATGAATCTCCCATCGCTTGTGAATCTTGAACCGTACTTTCTTGATCTATTTTTTTATGCTTGCTTTCTTGAGAGAAGGATATTTGTTATTTGGTGGGTGCTTTGTGTACATTTTTGCAAAGGAATGGGGGGGTTTTATATAGATTGAAGCTCCAACTGTCTTATTTTTCAAAAAACTAGTCGTTTTTTTTTAAAATTCACATGTACCGGCATTGTCGCAGAAACACAATCGTCGCCGATATTTATTGCCGGCGTTGTACGCTGTCATTAAAACTACGCTGGTACCAGCTACATACTCCACAGAATCTGTACATAAGAAAATAAGTTACCGGCATAGACGTTTAACGGTTATTCATACCGGAAGTTTGTACTGGCGTACATTTTCATAATTATTTCAAAGCCGACACTAGTGATTTCACAAAAACTATCCGTTGAGATTTTTTTTTATATAAAGAGAGCTAATACTTGGAACCAATTTCCCAAAACTCGTGTGTTCTTTAGTATATCCTTGATACTGTAAACTTATAAAACCCTAATCCCTAGAAAATTCATCTATATATAGCTTAGTATTAAACCTACTCCCACATACTACAAATGTCATCGTTTGACTCCGAGAAAGATTTAGCAATCACCAAAGCATGGTATTCCGAAACTCGTCCTTCAACTATAGATAACAGTTCGCGGGATTCCATGTGGATGAAGATTTTTAATAAATTTACTCACGATTATGGTAACTCGAAGAGAATAACTGCTCAACAAATCGAGCAACGACACGAAATCATCCTAGATGCGTTGGTTGAGTATTTACAAATGAAACACCGGATCGCGCAGGCTACCCACAATACATTGTCCCCTCAACAACTCGTAAGTATCTTTATGATTAATTCAACACAATCCACTCTTTTCAATTTTTATGTAACAAACTAAGTTTGGGTGTTGTTTTTGTAACATGAAGCCGTGAAAGCGCGTTACTTATAGGAAAACGGGGAAGTATTCATGTTTGGAGAAAACGTGAACCAAATTGTAACCAAAGTCACAGAGTACCACCAGCTGGGTGAATCAGAGACAAATTCTTCTTAAAAAGATTTATAGGTTTAGTTCTTTTTGGTTAGGTTTTTAGGGTAGTTTTTAGTAAGGTTTTGTGGGTATATTTCTATGTAAACCCTCACGAGACTATAACTGGTCCACTTGGGTCGCCAAGTGGTTGAAAGGCTTGATGCACGTGCTAAGTGCATCCGTGCTTCCTACGACAAGGATTATATTTGAAATAAATTACAGTTCCGGCATACTATGTTTATATAATTACACGCCGGTAGTATGTGCCGGCGTAAATCTTTTACATATTTCTATGCCGGTAGTGGTGTCAAAATTTTATTGTTTCTGTGTACAATATACATTGTTCCGGCATTGGTTTTATAGAATTCATAATGCCGGCATATGGTTCCGTCATAGTGTTTATACTTATTACAATGCCGGCTAGTTTAAAATACAAAATTTTGAAAGTACAACTTCATTGATTGGGTACAATAACGGCCAGATTTGGGCACCATCCTATAAATACACAAGTTCTCCCTACAAAAAAACACACACCTGGTTCCATATACTATCCAAAGATAATATCATTATATAATCTTTCTAGATATCCCAATACCTCTACATACAAAGCAATGTCATCATTTGATTCAAATGAAGATTTGGCAATCACCAAATCTTGGTACGCGGAAACTCGAGTTAGAAGGAAGTCCTCCTAAGGGTGGATTCCGTAACCTTTTGGGGTAAGGTATTCAACAATATGCAAGAGTTTGGGAATCCCAAAGGAAGAAGTGTTCAACAAATTCATGATAGGCACCTAGTCATCGAAAATGCGATACTTGCTTATTCAGCTATCCAAAAACCTGTAGTTGTAGGAAATCCCACAATACATCCCTCACAAGAATCCATATAATCAACACATCTTTATGATCAAAAACAACACTTTTTATTAATTGAATCTATAAATTTTACAAATGGGGAAATGAAATCAAGAATACAACACTGTTTTTGGACTTTCTCTCTCCTCAAAACTTTGTCAACACTCTAAAATTGATCTCTCTTCTTTAAGCCTACTCGGCTCTTTATATAGGGTATTACATAGTGGATGACAACTAATCTATCCTTTATTTTAGGATCTGACTTGCGGTATTTCGCAATCTTACAAATGTTAAGTTGGCAACATTCTTGAATGTCGCAAGGTCTTTACGTCTTTCTCATGTTTAAGGTTTCGTCATCTGTTACGTCATTTCTGCAGTTAGTCTGCTACGGCTTCGCAGTGTTCTTTTGGTGGTGGCTTCGCAAGGATGTTGCTGTTGTTGATCATCATTCTTTGCTAAATAAATGTCATTTGAAGGTGAAATTTGAGGAAGGTTAATGATTGGAGTTGAGGTGGAATCAGGCTGAGGGGTATTGGCCACAGGAGAATAAAAAATTTCATTCGCAGCAGGCTTAATAAAAGGAATTTTATTCATAGAAAGATCAGTTGAAGGGGTGGAACCAGTTAAAGGAGAATCGACTCTAGTCGAAACTAGTATCACACATGAGGTGTGGGGATTAGATTTACCAGTTGCTAGAGTTCTCCTTTATATAGTCATCAAATTAGGGTTTGCAATCTGAATAGACGAACTCTAATATACTTTTAAGAGAATCAATTAGACAGTCAGACTCAATTTAGAGAAAAGTATATCAAAGAGTTATATATATCTATCTCTTAATTTAATCTGCAATCAGCAAATATGAATTTGCCTACGATCAATTAATTTGAAATAGGTTAGTTATTGATTTGAACCACTTCCCAAATTATCAAATATATACAAAAATAGGAAATAGAAGAATATGGACTTGGGAAAAGCAAAATGAAAGTTGGACCAACCATCCTTGACTTGTTGGCTAAATAAGACATTTTTACCTGGTGTAGAAGGAACACCTTCATGGTTCTATTTTTATTTCTTTTTCTCTATAAGATTATGCAAGATATGATGCAATCAAGTTATAGGAAAATGTTAGTCAAAATTGAATACAGATAAAACGTATGAGTTACATGTGCATAAATCAAAGTATGTTGCAATTCAGTACTTTCTTTGTTTACGTTGAAATGATCAAGTATTGTGAGTGACTTCATCTATCTCATTTGTTAACTAAATCAGGACAAACTGCATACTAGTCACAATTAAATTATACTCAACTGGGAGGAAACGATATGCAAGTTCAGTGAAATCTCGAAGACCATGAATTTCTCTAGTTTGAAGTTAAACAACACGATGAATTATATTTGGTCACTAGTATTTGTGATTTTATGTCTTCGAGAAGTACTTTTAAAATTTCTCATGTGTATGTTAACATTGCAGGATAAGACAAGTGGTAAGATTCTATATAAACATGGTGGTCTTCTGGTGTTATATAGAGGCAGGCATTATAAAACCAAGGAAAGGCCTGTGATTCCAAGCCTATTTATCCAAGGTTGATAAGAAGTACAATTGACGGTTTAACCATCGACGAAACAAAGAAATGAGAAAGAGGGGCCTATCTGTTCTTGCTCTTGCAAAACTTGGTAATGTTTTCAAAGTCTCAATATTTCTTAAAACAATTTTACACATTTATTTGGTCACTAACTTAATGAGATATCACAGTGGAGAATGGTTATTATGGTAATCTTGTACCCATGGTTCGGGATGCTTTTCTTACCGAGGAGATGGTTCGTATTGACTGCAAGGGTCTCAACAAGAGTGACTACAAGAAGATAGGCTACAAACTCAGGGTAAGTTTTCAATTTGGAAACATTGATTCTTGTAAATTTTTAGACTATAACAAAAAGAAATGGTCTTCTTACTAGTTTCTTCCTATTATTCTATGTTATACTACTTACAACCTTGGTTAAAGCTCCACCTAATCGGCAAAGTTCAGGTTTTGCATGGTAGGACCAGGGTTCATAGCGCCACCCAAATTGTTGCGTTGGGCTTCGTTTAGCTCTTTGAGCTAATGTTTAGAAATAGGTTTAGAGACTTAAGTTAAACAAGCTACTAGGTGGACAAGAATTTATTTTTATAGGTTTTTATTCTTTCTTGCCGGACCTGGTTCCTTGTATCCTTGTTACTTTTAAAAAAGAGCAGATTGTGATATGGAGGGGGAAGAATTAGACAGCACCAGAGCATGGAAAATTTGTCAATGATGATAATTCATGGGGGAATTAATAAAATGCCCATGCAAATGCATTTAATAAAATGCCCATGATAGGTGTCTAAACACTGTATTATTTATCTATTGTTTATGCTTTCTTTGTTATTTTTCTTGTAAATTATGTATCTTATGTTTTGTTTTTGAGTATTTAGGTACTTTGGAGTCATTTGGATCAAAAGAGGAGGAAACATGGCAAAAGCGTTGGGGCGGACTATTTCTCATTATTTGCTTTTATTTCTTCATCTATGTCTGAAAAGTATGTCGGCTTTGGTGATGCGATTTCTGTCTGAAAGGCATGACAACTTTAGTGATGAATAGAAATTGAAGAGATAAAGTGGGTTTGAGAAGTAGGAGGAGGCTGCTGCTGGTGGAGGAACTCGAGAGAAGGAGAAAGCATTCATTTGGAAGCGTAAAGGGCAAAATGGTCAATTTACATGCGAGCTGTACTTGGAGCGGGCTAAGGTGTGCCAGAAGGAAGTGAAGAATGAACTGTCAGTTTCACATAACTGACAGGCCAAACTATTATGGGGTACTCATTGGGTTGTCCCCTAACCTATGCATATGTGGGGCGCAAATAACCACCCAATCATTTCCAACCCTAAATCGAGATGTTACTCTCAATCATTACTGAAATTGGGAAAGAAAGAAAAGGAAAGAAATGGCTGCTGTGAGGGCCAGAAATGGAGAAATTGAGAGAGGAAGAAAGAGGGCAGCGGTGTTGTTCGAGAATGATTTTGAAATCGAGAGCGATGATGAATTCTGATGGGATTCTGCTACTGAATTATATCAAGAAGCAATTAGGGTTTTACAGTGTGGGGATTGAATCTGTGAAATGAAAGTTCTTAGTGGTGATTGAATGGGTTTGATTTGGGAGAAGCCAAGAAGAATGGTTATTTCAGTTGCAGATGGAATTGGTGGTGCTAGTCTCATGAACCAGTGCTCCAATGGAAGAAAATGGTATGATGCAATAGGCTGGTGCAGTTAGCTGTTGAGATGGGGGAGATATGGAGCAGCAAGATCAAGCTTTTGATGGAAGTGCAAAACAGGGTTCCAGTGATGGTTTTGGTGATGGGTTTTTGTCCACAGTCCAATCAGAGAAGAAGTTAGGGTTCCATGAAGCAATTGGAATTATGGTGCTGCTGTTGATGCTGCTTTGAAAGCCATGAAATGGGTTAAGTTTTTGAGAAGATGCAAGTGATGGAAGATTTAACTGAGGTGGCATTGAGAATGTATACTGCAATGTGGTAGCAATTCAGATGGTTCCAATGGCTAGGTTGGAGGCAGTGATGGTGGTTCTGGTCTGGAGCAAATGGTAGGAGTTGTTGGTGTTTGAACTCAAGTTATAAGGGAAGAGGGTTCATTACAGGTGCAGGGACTGTGTGTTGTTGTCCATGGGTTCAGTGCAATGGAGTAGAGCTTGGCAATGGAGTTGTGGCTCTGAGCTGGTGGGCTATGAAATGGTCAAGAAGATGGCAGTTATGCTGTGTATTGTTCTTGAATCTGAGTTGGTTATGGATGGCACTGGAGAGAGTTAGCTGTGAAGATGAGGCTGTGACAGTTTCAGTTGTAGCTGGAGGTTGTGCTGTGGAGTGATTTAAGCTGCAATTCAGTGGTGGTTGGAATGAGCTGTGTAGAATTGGAAGGCAAAGTAATGGACCTGAGATGCTGTTGAGTTGATTTCTGAAGCTAAATGAGAGAATATTATGGTGGTGACTTTGAGTTGCAACCTAAGCTTAATGGGTTTTGTTGGATTTGTGTGGAATCTCAGTTCAGAAAGAACAAGACAAGGAGCATTGTAATGGTGCAGTGAGCTGTTGCAGGTGGCAGTGGCTCTGTTTGGAGGAACTGATGTATGGAAGTAATGAATTGCAGTGATACAAGTTGAAATTGCAGGTTGAAAGGAATGGCAGAAAAGGATCTGGTGCTTGTGCGCAAGGGGGTATGGAACTGGTGGACAAGAAGGTGGATGAATAGAATATTAGAGATGTAATTGTAGTTGTAGATTGGTTTTAGCTGCTAAGCTACATGGCATACAAGAGTGGTGGAAGTTGAGCTATATTAGGCTCAAACTAACAAGAGGAATACATGTCAGGGAAGAGTTGCAGGTGCAAGTTAGGGCCAACATGGCTGGATAAGCTAGTGAAGCACAGCCATCATGGCTGGAGAACAGTTCAAGCCTGTGAAAAATTGCAATGGCCTGGTCTGGACTGAGTTGGATCGTTGACTAACAGTTTGACTTTTGACTGTTAGTTCTAACGGTGGACGGACAGAATATTCCCTCGAATATTCTCCCGACGGAAGAAATTCCAGGTTGCCGGCGGCAACTTTCTGGTGCCGGATTCCGGCTAATTTCCGGCCAAAAACCCAGTTTTCCGGCGAGCATTTTTGGGACAGATTTTCTACATGGGTTTCTCTCTCTCGTGGGCCGGGTGGATTTCCAACTAATGGACTCTGAAGACAAGACCTAATTTTGGAAGGGAGAAAAAGCTATAAAAAGGAAGTTTTCTACACAATTTTAAATACAACGTTTTATTCTATTCTTGGAGCTTTTGCAGAAAACAACTTCTAGGGTTTGCTTTCTTTTATGTTTCATCTTATTTCTTTGAATATTATGATGATGAACTTCATGAATATGAGTAACTAAATACAATAATTGGTTATGGGATAAAAAGTTGATTTCTTCAAGCATGCTATTTGATTCTATGAATTAGTTTTGTCTCAATTTTATCGTTTATGATTCATCGTTTTTATTATCATATGATTTGAATGCTAGTTTGGTTGAGTCCGGAATCAATTGGATTTGTTTTCATCTCTAAAGCTATATTAGGGTTTTCAATACATAAAAGTTGTTATCTCTGATTTTTAGTAGCATCTTGTGGTTAATACTTGTAGTGATACATCTTTTTAATCGCATATGAATCATAACCTTTGTTAAAACGAATTAGTGCTTTTACACGTTTGTTTGCATCGATTAGTCTTATTTCATAGAACTTATTGCTCTTAGGGAGTTAAATCTAATTGTGCTTTTACACTTTAGGTTGCTTTTTAAGAAGATTTCACAATAACATCTTTTAATGTTGTTTGTGATAAAATCAGGAAATAAACGGGATACTCTTGCGATCAAGATATCCTAGGACTTTTGATAATTGAGAGATTAAATACCAATTCTAATCATAGATGAAAAATACATGTTTATGAATGATACTATCCCTTAACCAATATCTCCTCCTTATTGATTATTCCATCTATTTACTTTGCTTTATTTAGTATTATTACTTTGATTAAAACAAAAACACACTCTTGGGTTATTTGGTTACATAAGAATCTGAAAATTGCATAACAACAATCGCCTCTCTGTGGATACGAACTCTTTCTTATCGAATACTATATTTATATTTAGTTAAGTGAGGAAGTGAAATTATTTTTGATGCATACGACACGCATCAGCCCACGTTTTTTTCATAATTTATTTAATGCCCATGAATTGACCTTTTCCGTGCTGTTTTTTTTTTTTGAATAAACGGCTAACGGCCGTTACATGATATCTAACACTAAATCGGCCTTGTCAAATGACATTCTAGCCCCTGAATCATATGAGTCGGCCTAAGTTAGTGTTAACTCAGCTCGTGACTCGGAATAGATATTGTGAATCGGAGCAGTTAGTGTGACTCGTGAAAGATGCAGCTGAACAAAATTTTCACGAATTTGCTATGAAGATTCACCTACCAAATCCAACAATCAAAACATCCCATCTGAATTTATTAGTTAGCTGCTCCGCGTACCACGCTTCAGCCATAACCCTTTTGTCTTGAAATTTTCGCAGCGACTAACATGATTGTAGCAGTACCATGTCTCCACTGAATTATCGAAGGAGAATTTGAAAACTCGAGCAAACCCTATTCATCCTAACCCAAAACAACCATTATATGCAATCAACATTACAACAAGAACTGCTTGGTAATCTTTAAACAGACAATAATGATTATTGAACTGTGTAACTCAAAAAAAACCTATGCTAGTCCAATTAGAAACCCTAATTAATAAAATGTAACAAATTAAATATATGAAATATACAAAAATGAAAATCAAGTTAAACCATATTCATAAAATCACCTCAATTGTATGAATTAGACCCAATTTTGATTAAATCTCAAAAATTATCCTAATTTCAGAGATTATGAAATTATGAAGAAGAAAAGAAGAAAAATGTGGTTGTGAAAACAATTAATTGTCTTCTTTATTTTCTTTACTTCTACCGATCTCAAATAAAATCATCATCGCAAAAGCAAACCTCCAAATCAAACAATCATATAAGAAAATCTTTTCCAAATTATGGTTTTCTAGAATGGATTTTTAGGGTTTTTATTTGCAAAATTAAAAACAAACAGAAACCATAAAAATCCATATACTACAAACCCAAACTTCTTCCGTTATGACACCAACACCACCATAAAGGAATGAATCAAAAGAAAAATAAAATCAGAGAAAGGAAATCGAGAAAGTGAAGATGGAGAAACGGAAAGAGAGAGAGAGGAAAAACGGCCGCACCTTTAGGTTTCTTTTTTTTCACTCGTTTTGATATTAGGGTACTCGTGTGTAAAGAATCGAACGGACATTATTCATGCGACTCATCTTGATCCGTTCATTAATCATGGACAATTTTGGAATTTCCCACACGAAAATATCTTATCTTTATATGAGAAATTGACTAAGTAAACGACATTTTACCAAAATGATGGGACCAGATGGAAATCGTAACGGCATGGGCATTAAATAAATTATGAAAAAAATGTGGGCATTTTTTTAAATGCATTTCCCCACATGGGCACTTTTTTAAGTTTCCCATAATTCATTTGATTGCCTTGTTGGCGGATCAAGTCACACTGTGGAAGAAGAGGGTAGTTTTAGTAATGATAATGAAAGCTCCAGCTCTGAGGATGAATTGTTATCTTCTGACAGCAAATTATTTGGACCTCCTATTAGATAAATATTATGTACAAAACTGAATTCAGATTTAATATATTCCGTGCCTTCCAAGTTGACAAACAGTCCATGCCTTGGGTTCTCTTAGGAGATATGAATATGATCTTCAGCCAGGAGGAAAAAATTGGGGTCTGCCTTTTAAGAAATCTTATTGTGTCTACTATCATAATATCCTAAGTAATTCACGTCTAATAGATCTAGGTTTTAAAGGCTATGAATAGACTTGGAATAACCATAGGGATGATGCGGCTAATATCCAAGAAAGATTAGATAGAGCAATTGCAAATGCTGGGTGGAATCTTCAATTCCCAAAAGCAGAACTTTCTCATTTAGTGGAAGTAGGTTCTGATCATAGCCCCGTAGCCTTAAGCTTAGATACTAGTTTTATCAAACTTGAATATACCTTTAAATTTTATGATACTTGGCAAAAGGGAAGATTTTGTGTCCAAACTATACAAGATACCTGGACCCATGTTATTAGGGAAAATCCAACTAATTCTCTAATACTTAATCTTCAAGCTCTCAAAACCAACTTAGATTTCTGGAAAAAAAAATATTTTTGGTTTACCTTCTAAACAAATTAAAAGAATCCTATCCCAAATAAATAATTTGAATAATTGGGCCGACCGAGCGAAGCGAGGGAGGACCTTATATGGTGACTTTGTGTCAATGTGAAGCATGACTTTTTTTTCCAATTTGACACAAAAAGATTTGGTGTTGGTGATTTCACTAGACAAAATTGTCCCTCCCTTTTGATCCAATTACTATAACTCCTTATATATCCTATTTTTTCAAGGGTATATTTGGTAACAAAACTTCAATATAACATATATAAAAATCTGTGCCTTGGAATTTTATAAAATTTATCTCGTTGGAAAGCTAATAAAAAAACCTATCCAACGAGCACAAACAACAATATCAAATTTAGAGTTTTTACGAAAAATTCGGAGGTGTTTATCCTTTTAGGCATAATTTTTGAAAATTGAATACATAGCCATTATGCAAACCACCACTAAGGATGCATGACATATTATGCATCCATATTTTGGTTGAGGCATTAACTAATTATCTGTTGCAACTAATAAAACGACGTGCTCTCCGTTTCAGGAAAAATGATATTTCCATTTTAAGCACAATTTTCGAAAACTGATTGGATAGCCATTATATAAATTTAATTTTGCGCCAATTTTTTCGGTCGGCCATCCCACCGTGGCAGCGGTCATCTAGTTCTAGCTATGTTTATAAGAAAGAGGATAAGATAAAGGAAAAGCTAGTCCAACTTGAAAAACTTTATGATACCCAAGAAGCAATAGAAAAACAACAATCTAGAGATAATATGGTTCAAGTAGGGGAAAAAAATACAAAGTTTTTTCATACAAAAACCTTAAAAATAAGAAAATGGAACAATATAGAATGTCTAAAAATGAACAATAATGAAATTACTTTTAAGAGATTAGAAATGCAGGAAACTCTCTCAGGTTTCTTTTTAAATCTTTTCTCATCCCCTCCTGTTTCTCCTCCACCTAATCTTAATCTATTTCAAAATATTCAACCTAATATATCCTTAGAGGAAAATGTTGTCCTAGATTATATTCCTTCAGCTGATGAAATTTAGTTAGTAACAAAAAAACTAAAACCTAATAAGTCTCCAAGTCTTGATGGCTTCCCAACTAGTTTTTTCAAACTCAATTGGGAAACAGTATATGAACAAGTTACAGCTGCCATTCAACAGTTTTTCAAAACAGGTGAACTTCATCCAGAATTCAACAAAACTTTCCCTTTTCTTATACCCAAAAGTAGGCATCCAAAAGACCCTAGTAACTTTAGACCAATTGATCTCTGCAATATAATTTATAAGATTATTGCAAAAATCTTAGCCAATAGGATGAATCACATCCTAAATTCTATAATCTCATCTTTCCAGGCAACTTTTCTTTCCAAAAGGCAAATCTCAAAAAACATAGTCATTGCTCAGGAACTTATTCATTCTTTTAAGAAAAAGAAAGTGAAACATGCTGGTATGGGAATAAAGATTGATATGTCCAAGGCTTTTAATAGAGTTAACTGGGAGTTTTTAATCTTAGCAATGCAGGCTTTTGGTTTTGACAAGGATTTTTGTAACCTAATTTATCAATACATTTCAACCTCCACCATAGCAGTCTTACTTAATGGTAGTCCAGGGAGCTACTTTAAACCAACTAGAGGTCTTAGACAAGGGGATCCTCTTTCCCCTTATCTTTTCATTATATGCATGGAAATGTTCTCTAGACTTCTCTTATCCAGTAAAGAAGAGAAGATTATAAACGGTATAAGTTAACTCTAGAGAATAATCCAATTTCCCACCTTTTATTTGTTGATGATTGCCTCCTTTTCATTAGGGCCGACCTTAAAGAATGTCATAATATCCTGCAACTTATAGACACTTTTAGTAAAGCTTTAGGGCAGTTAATTAATTTCGATAAATCATGAGTCTTTTTCGGTAAAAAAAGTTCAACCTAAACATCAGAGAATGATTAGTAACTTACTCAAAATAAAAATAAAAAATTGATCTAAATGACTCTTATTTATAGATAAAGCAAAAATAAAACTCTTTGAAGGAATAGTAAAAAAGATGGAACACAAAGTGCAAGTTTGGATAGGTAAAGTCTTAGCTCAAGCTAATAAAATGGTCCTTAACAAAGCAACTCCGGCAAGCATGGCTAGTTATCAAATGAGTTGCTTTATTCTTCCAAAAAAAATTACAAAAAAAATGGATGCTTTACAAAGGGACTTCTGGTGGGGAAAAGAAACTATTTATAAAGGATATTATCCTGAATCATATTCCTGTTTATGTAAACCAATTAGGAAAGGTGGTCTAGGTTTCAGGAATGCTCATACGTTCAACTTAGCCTTGATAATTAAACTTGCTTGGAGACTTTTGACTGAGCCTAAGGCTCTTTGGGTGTCTCAACTTAAACCTAGATATTTCAGGAAATCCTCAGCATTTAAAGCTAAAATTTCATCTAATAGTTCGGGCATTTGGAAATGTATAAGTAAGGGGATTAAGTTAGTAGAAAAAAATAACATATGGGAAGTAGGAGATGATAATAGCATTAATATTTTGGAAAACAACTGGATTCCTAAATTGGAAGAAAATCTTAGTATCTACAAAACTATTACTAACTCTCATTTAACACTTGTGAAGGATCTAATTGATCCAATCACTAAAAAGTTAAATTTCTCTTTAATTATTGAACTGTTTCCAGGTCATACTGCTAGACAAATATGTAACATTAGAATTGTTATTGATAGCAATTTGGAAGTTAAACCAGATTGTAACACCCCGAGTTCCGGACCAAGATCAAACCCATATGGAGATCCGAACTCGAAGCGTTACGGGTCGGAAAGAGACTTAATGCATACATTTTTTTTTCTAATTTACTTTTGCACAAAACATAGTTGTAACTTTACATAACATAAACCGAAGCATATAAATCTACTAATTATCTTTAAAAACATTTTCAACCAAATATATTATTTCAAACTACATTTTAAGCAATGCAATAAAATAATTCAATGACTAAGCTACTCATTCCTAGCTTTCGCTGCGCCACTCTGATAAATCTTCAAGGATGTCAATTGGGGTGAGATGACAGCTCAATATAATGTACCCCTATTCTCTAAAGATGTGGAAACAAATTTTTTTTATCAAGGAATAACATACAATAAGAAATACAATGCAACTTCAACGAATATATTCAACCAACAACATTAACTCACAAATATTATTTTCACTAAAATCATCTAATTCATTTGCTCAACCGTGATTTCAAAATACCACTACTATTTCTAACACATCATTTAATTAACATTTCAAATAAGGCTTCACAATAATCTATCAACAAAACATCCAATTTATATGTTCAATCATGAGTTCACAATACCAATATTATTGCCAACAAATCATCCATTTAAGTTTCAACACATCATTCACATATTAACATTTTCACCAACCAAACATGAGTTCATAATACCATTATTTTTGTCAACTAGTCATCCATTTTGGATTTAATACATCAATTCACAATTCATCCATTTAAGTTCACACTTGAGTTTAACAGTTCATTGAAATAGATTTCGCAGGTGAGTTCACAACATTATTAATGTTTCCTACAAATACTTCAATTCGTATTTCAATGCTTGAGTTCATAAAACCGATAAGGTTTCCACTAATCATTCAATAGAGATTTCAACACACGATTCATAAAATTAATATTGTCACCAACAAGCCACGAGTTCACAACATTTATATTAATATCAACACATCATTTATCAAAACATCCATTTAGGATTCAACTCATCAATTCACAACAACAATATTCATCCATTTGAATTTCACAAATGAGTTCATAACACCGATTTTGTTTCCAACAACTCATTTAATTTAGATTCCGAACACATTATTCACATATTTATAAGTCACCTCAAACCATGAGTTCATGGTACGAAAACCTTGGTTCGTACACCCACCTATCGTTTATCGACATGGACAGCCTCCATCGATGGCTAGGAACAAAAGTTCCTATGGGGATCATACCCATTTGCTCTCGGGGATCATTACTCGTTTCGTTCACAGTACAAAAACCTTGGTTCGTACACCACCTATCGTTTACCGGCACGGACAGCCGCCATCGATGGCCGGGAAACACAAGTTCCCATGGGGATCATTACCCATTTAGCTCTCGGGGATCATTACCCGCCGTTAGCATGAAACGATATTCCATCTAACGGAAAAACATGAACTCATTTCCTTTTATAAATCGTTTTTACAAACAACACAAGCAACCATGGCTTAAGAACATGAATTTCTTTCAAGCATTTATGCAAACAAGTTAACTGCAGCCATATTACATTATGCATTTCAGGTGCTAACTTTGTCCGATCTATCTAAATTTTTTATGGAACATTCCTGACACCATCTTGTATAACATATCCAAATATCACATTAAACTAACGGCTCAATCAAAATATAATGAATTTACAATGACATCCTAAAAACTGGACAGATTACATGTCTTTACCTAATAATTCATGATAAATTCATAAAAACCTGAAATTAAGCAACTCCAGAGCATAATGAAAGATAAGACATTTATCTACAACTTTTGTTAGGACCTAAAATCGTTTTAACAACATTAAGACTTCCTAAGAACATCAAAATCACAGCAAATCGAAACTGTCCAGAATTTCAGAAAATATCACTCAAATTCAAACAAACATTCAACGGTGAATTTACATTGGAAAATTCTCAAATTTTAACAAAAGATGCTTAATCATGCTTTATATCAATAATAGATGCCTGATCATCAACAAGAGGTACATATTTGTTTCAAATAAATTATTGAATCATAACAATACAAAATCATATAAAATAAACACCAAATAAAACACCTAAAGAGAAAGGGTTTCACATTCTACCTCAATTCCTTTGATTCTCCAATGATTTTCCTAATTAGAATTTCTCCTCAAGAACCATAGCTCCAATTCATCTTCTTCCTCTCCATAGCTTTCTTCTCTAAACAAAAACCTATATCTCCATCTCTTTTTCTTTCTCCTAGCCTTTTGATTTCTAACTTCTAAAATTATTTTTTCCCTAAACTTTTAGGTATATAAAACCTTAAAAATATTTTCTCTATTTATATATTTGTCTTTTCATTTTTTTTCCTCTCATTTTTTATTTAATTATTAAAACTAATAAGGTGACTATATTTCCACCTTAACTTGTGGCCTTTCTAGTTCAATCAACCCACCTAGGCTAAGGCCAAGGAACAATAACCTAAGACACAAGGTCAACTAATTTCGGTATAACCCGACCCAAAAAAAAGTAACTAAAATACAGGGTATTACACATATACTCTTAGATGGCTCCTTACCAACTCAGGAAAATTCACAGTCAAATCCATGTATAACAAATGAAATGAAAGAACAGTGAACAATTATAACCTAGGGAAGTCAGATTCTTTCTGAAAAGGTTTATGGAAATTAGATGTATCTCAAAGAATTAAGATCTTTACCTGGAAGCGTCTGCAAAATTCAGTTTCTACCAATCTAAAGTTATCTATATTTATGAAAGATATTACACCTAACTGTACTTTTGGTTGTCTGGAAAATGAATCCATATAGCATCTATTTCTTCACTATCCTTATGCTAAGTCAGTTTGGGCATCAGAGCCATTCCCAGTTGATTTAAATTTTGATAGATCTATCACATTCTTAGATGTCTGTAAAGACTAGATAGGAAAGGAATATCCAATTATACCCATAGAAATAATCATGACAAAAGTGTGGTTTATATGAAAGGAAAGATGTAACAGATCCTTTGAAAAACAATAGCAAACATATACTCAACTAGCTTTGGAAGTACAAAAACATTTAAATTTCTGGCACAAGGACAAATTTTTAACCAAATAAGTCTCAACTAGTATAGTGGAAAAACCTAGATGGATAGTTCCTACACAAAAGAAAATCAACTTAGATGCCGCATGGATTTCTATGAATGCACCAGCAAGTTTTTCTTTAATCTTCAGAAATGATGTAGGAAACTTCGAACATGGCAGAGCAGGACCCATCACTGCCTCATACCCAGAAGAAGAAGAATCTCCAGGGATTTTGCAAGTAGCTAAATAGGCAACAGAGGAAGGATTGTTGAATTTCATTGTGGAAGGAGACTGTAAGAACCTTTTTGACTACTTGAATGGAAAATCATCACAAATTACTTGGCAGAACCAGTCAATCACGGAGGAAGTTAAAAGAGAATTTAATCTTTGTCAAAACTTTTTAGTTTTTTTTTTAAATATATTTCTAGATCAACAAACATTGTAGCTAAGGAGGCTAAATTTTTTAAATCTCTTGTTAATTGGGGAAATGAACCTCCATCTTGTATTTATCAAGCCTTAGAAGTAGATAAATCTAATGTTCGGGTTAGAGTTAATAGCCCAACATTAGATGACTCTACTATTACTGATGTAAGGGTTACTAACTCCCTAAATTAGTCTGTTTTGAATGCATTTTAACTTACAAAAAAAAGTTATCTGCTTGACTCGCTGGGTGATATCTCCATTGGAGAATAGATTCAACCTACTTAAATTGGGTGGTCCTGCGAAATATATTAAATTGACAAAAATATAGATAGTAATTGAAGCTACTAAAATTTAATTCATATCTGATTTATTAAATTTCCATCTCGGACTGATTATCCTGAAGAAACAGAGAAAATTTATTTCATTTTCAGTTTTTGTCTTTCACAGTATTCATGGAAGCTAAAAATTAACATTTGTTAGTGACTCCGCCACCAGGTCCTCCAAAGTGAATCTGATTTTCGTCTTCGTAATATTGTGTAGTGTAAAGCAGACTACAATCATCTGTAATTTGAAGCTTTTTTTTATCAGTTCTTAAAGCATGATCATCCCTGTCTTTGTATTGAAGTTCTACGAAATAACCTCTGTATTTAGTATACATCCCTTCATATTCTTCGCTAGCCATTGGTGGAAGGACTCCATCTTTGCCAGCCTTTACGCGACCTCCCCAATATATATTATCAACACCACCTGGCTTAAAAAGTGGAAATAGTTCGTTCGGCCAGTATCCCACTGTAATATTATTTTGTAGGATCGACTACCATCTCCATGTTTCACGTTCCTGTAATACAAGACACCTTATGTTTTAGCTTAGGGTGAGTCTCGTAGTCTCGAACTTGCTAAAAAAATGAAGTACGTACCAACGATATTTCCATTGTTATGTCAAATAGTGTGCCCCCAACTATCAGTGACTTGGGAAAGGGCAAGAAAGCAGCATATTGAGGATCAACTTGAACATAACCAGAGAAAATATAATTGTAACAACCAGTCTTGTGACCTCCATCACCCTATAACAACAATATCAAATAGTATTATTACTCATGAAAGATCAAAAATGGAAAGGTAAATTAAAATTGTATACTTACAGTCCAATACATGAAACCTCGTGTTAAACTGTCATTGTATAATTGTGGATTTACTTGTAATTGAATTTTACTATAATCATTTTTAAGTTTTGGAAAACCAACGCTAAATTTTACTATGTGGCTTAACTTACCATCCATCCAAATTTGATTGCGTTGACTTGTTCATGTGGTCCGGCTCTGAGTGCAATTTCTTCTGAACTGAACTGGTCAAGCTCTACTTTGGGACTCCAAATATTAACTATTACTTTAGCCCCATTGAACTTTTGGCCTCCTATTGAAGGGTGTATCCAGCTCTCTGATTATTAAATTTTTTGAAAAGCAAATACATTATTTAGATTAAGTAATTCAATTGCTTCAAGAAATAAAAAAATGAAAACTAAAAAATAATTTGGTTCTCAACTCTTAACAAATCAAAAAATAACATGGCTGCTAAAAGGGGTATCAATTTATTTAGGGTTGTATATCATTCCAAAGGTGTATGATGTTTTGTCTTATTTGGAATTTGGTACAACTGTAAATAAAATAGGTACCCCTATTGACAATCTTGGAAAAGAAGGATGAGAAAACATACTTATTTATCAGCACGAGCCTCCGACGACGTTAGTGGAAAAGGTAATGACTTGGATCTGATTAAATCTTCTTTAGTTATCATGCGTATATAAACTGTTCCTTTTGGGCACCCCTCAATTCGGCTAAGCAGTGTCACATTCGATTTGGTGCGCGATGATTCATTGTTAATCTGAACATAAAAATAAAACTTAACAACTAAAGGAAAATATTTTACTATGCGATGCTGAGTAAATTTGATCTAACATCATCACGACCAACCATTTTATAGGGAATTATACTCAACAACTGATTTTTATCTGAAGTTTTTAGATAACATATTGAGAAGTTAGTTTGACGAGATAATTTAAGAATAACTTTTACAAGCAAAAATACAACTAACTTTTATTTCTGATCCGGTATCCAAGCATGCTACGCACAATGATAAAGGTGTTTTGAATCATTTGATCTGGGAAAGCATTATTTTATTTTTTTGGTCCAAGAGATTAGAATCTTACCGGGATAGTTTTGTGCTTTTTCACAAAGGGATGATCAAAAGATGGTTGTTTGTGGAATTCAATACCATCATAGATATCACCCTATTGAGTCTTTAACCATATGACAAAACAAGACAAAATAATGTTAGCCTCAAGATTAACAAAAATAAAAAGGAAACTAGAATTTTTGACGAAGTTGCGGGGATGCTAAATCTTTCAAAAATAAATACTACTCACATTTATTGTTTTCGTGGGAAGCTTATTTAGTCTCTTGATTATATGGACATAGACGGCATACGTCCTCCTCCCTCCGCTAGTAATATTACATGATAACTGATAACAAGTACTGCTAACAAGATTAGGCCTAAAACTGCAGCCATCAATGCACCTAATGAAGCCTGATGATGGTGATGACTCATCCTTCTCACGATCCATAAAACAACATGCCACTATGAACGATTGCTTATCCGAGGTTTGTCTTACAATGTTCAATAAAGGCATGTTGTACCTATTCGTCTTATAAGTACAATCCATGAACAAAACTTGGTAAAAGCACCACGCCAATTGAATCATATCAGGATGCGCAAGAAAAATACGATCCACCTTCCCCTCCGATGACTCATGGTGTCTCTCCGTGTAGTTGTATTTATGTGCCAACCATTGTGATTCTTCCATTACCTTTCTTCCATCCCATTTAATTCTTTTGATAGTTGCCTTGGCCGCATAAATTGTAGACAATGAAGAAAGGATCTGCTGGTAGTCCCTCTTGAACTTACTAAGGAGCTTGCTTGGTTTAATTCCCCAACTTGTTAGTACTTGTGCGGTTTGAACTTAGAAACTTGGCAGTGCCCAACAAGACTTTTCGGATCTTTATGGTTATGCCAACCAACATCAACTCTATTCATTCTCCACATGTGATCGGTGTTTTTGTTCATCCAAAAAATAATCTTGAATGGGCATCCACACTTCTTTCACTTCGTCTTGTACACCCTAGTCATCTTTTTATCATACGCATAACCCCTTCTCTCGTGACTTGCGTCCGGCGACCCACTACACTCGCATACCATTTAAAACCGCGAATCTTTTTGTTGGGTGTTTTTAACTAGAACACACATCTTCTCTTTTGCTTTCTCAATAACCCACTTGACCGCGTCGTCTTTTCCCTTCCATTCCAAATCATTAACATTGTGAGTTTGAGGATGATCCGTCATCGGTACCAATGTAATCTACAAAACATCACAAGTTAGTTGATATGTACAACAATACTTGGCTGGGTCGATATATAAAACCACACCGACTAAATAACCGCCGACACGGTAGAAAAATACAACAGTTCCGACCAAACTTTAGTCGGAAGGGTCAACGTATCCATTACAACATCTTAAACATTTTCAAATCATGTCTCTTGTGTTGCAAAAATTCTCATAGTTCATATTTTCGACCTTGCCGACTTAATACTGCTCATGAAAAGTCGGGGCATTTGGTATTGTATACCACGCCGACGTTTTCAGTCAGCATGATCGACAATCGTCGACCTTGCCGATAATGGGCAACAAAAATGAAAAAAAGAAAGAAGGAAAATCGATCATTTGCATGGAAAAATCACAATCTTCACCACGTAAGTTGTCTACTTGATTACTTACATCTCAATTCTCTTCTTCTGGGACATTGGATTCTACGTTTGGCTCAAGAAATTCATCACTTCCATACCCATCTTGAGTTTGAGGAAAATAAAAGTGAAGATCATGCATATAATCCATTTGATCATGATTTTGTAGATCATCATACAAGTACTCATCTATAGGAGGAAAGTTAGAAGACTCTCCCACTTCAAAATAAGGATTAAAATCACTCATATCACAAATTTCTCAACCCCCCCCCCCCCCCCCCCCCAAAAAAAAAAAACTTCTCATACTACTTCACTCTATTTCTTTCTCTCAATTATTTCCAAATCCACTCATATAAATCAACTAACTAATCTGACTAATTAAACTAATCTAATCATTTCAATTAAATTAGTGTTAATCATTGTAGGGGCAATTTAGCCATTTAGAAAAAACATGGTTAAGGGGTGGCTTCTTTTACTTCAAAATAACCTAGCTTTTGTCTCATTAGGTATACCCCAATTAATCTGGGTATACCCCAATCAAGCCAGGAAAATATAAATCAAGAGGCAATTTTGAAACTATTCAAAAATAAACAAAATTTAGGTCACGAGACAAGTTTTAGATCATAATGTAGATTTTAAGAGACCATTTAGAGCAAATCTTACTGCGGAATTCAAGTTATTCTGAGTTGGGTTTTGGGTTACAAAGGAGACTCTTGTTTGCGGTCCAAAATTTTACATGGCCATCCATTTTTCATTAAAAATACGAAGACCTTGACTGACCGTCGAAAAAACCGCAGGCTGTTTTTAGGCATGCACAAAAATTTCTAGGCATACAAAATTATTTTCCTATCTAGGATGATTTTATAAGGGGTAACTAATGGTATTGCAATTACTTATACACCCTCAACCAATTTAAATTACTAATATATCCTTACCCTAAAAAACAAAACCAAAACTAAAATCAATAAAATCAAAATCAATTTCCTATCATATACATCTCTTCTTCTTCTTCTTCTTCTTCCTTCTTCCTTCTGCTCAACCCTCGTGAACCGTCGACAAATTTTTTTCTTCCAAAAATTCAACTGATTGAAAAAAACAACTCCTAAAATGGAATTAGAAGGTATTTATCACAAACCCATCTCTTATTTTATTATTTATAATTGATTGAATAGGTTTAATTCGGAACAAAGTTGGTTTTTAACGATCACAGATTGATGTTCAGCTGATAATTTGTCTTCGTTATCAGCCGAACTGTTCATTAATTTTCACCCTGAAAGTGTTTATGAATAGTTCGGCTTATAAGTCAATATCAATTATCTACCGAAAACGGTTACATATATAGCGAAGTAAAAGTTCGGCTTATTCGATAGTATGAAATTTCAGCCGAACAAGCCGAACAAAATATTTTAAACAGGTTCGGCTCATGCGATATTTATTAAATAAGCTGAACTAGTAACATATTTTCTTCCAAAACTCTCAGGAATATGTTTAGCTTTTTCTTAGACTTTAATATAAGCCGAACTAGGATCTTGCAAATATGTTGGAAGTTGGAAATTGAAGGTTCGGCGTATAACGTTAACAAATTCAGCTAGCCGAACTGTTCATCAATTTAGTGGGTTCGGCTTACATTGTTAAGTCTATCATAGTCCTGTTTCGCCAAATCATGATGAAAAATACAATTTTTTTATAATTTCAATCTACAAAAGTGAAATTAAACATAAAATAGAAGTGTACATGTGTGTTAGAAGCATTGGGTTCCTCATCTATGTATTCATCATCTGAATTTGGCTCATAAAAATAATCATCTTGAGTTTGAGTTTGAGTTTGTGTAAAATCATTCTCATAATCTAAGAAATCAGACATTACTGGATCATTGTTGTAGTTGATATGTCTTTTCCTAGGTTTTTTAGATGAAGAATGACCCTCCTCATCCTCCATTGAATCAAGATTTTTTTTTTTCTCACTTTCTCCTTTTCCTTCTCTCCTTCTCAATAAAAACTTGATATTGTTTTCCCCAAATTTTTTCTACCCAAAACTTTATAATTCTGAAAAATTATCTTAATCACTAAACAAAAGTTTTAATCACTAATCCAGATTACTAACACTAATGATACATAAAGGGAAGATTTGTCATTATTATTATTTTTTGGTCAAGGGGGTTTCTGATTTTGTTATTTGACATTTTATTTTTGTCTTTATTCAGTATGTATAGAAAGATTTAAGTATGCCTAAAAACAGCCTTCAAAAAACCACCACTGGAAAAATAGTCCCAAAAGCTCTCACAGAAACAACACGCCTGCAGTCCTCAGCGGGCATACTGGGACCGCTATGAAAAATCTGTGATACAAAATTTAAATTCGGTTTTTATGTGGTTTTCCCTCACGGTCTGTCCAAAAAATACTTTAAACCTCAGTTCCTCTTTCTATCCCACAGTTATGAGGAACAACAAGAAGCTTATATCCTCTACTACATTTCCCGGCAGTTTCAAACCCATGAATTACATTCATTCTTCTCTTTATTTTCAAATTCATTTTCTAAATTAAAAGAATATGATTTCAATCCTCTTCCGGAACATCTCTCAGAAAAACCTAACTTTACAAAACCCAAACCGAAGAAAAAAAAATTCTTACATAAACCATCATCACTCTTTTCGATCGAGTGTGGACTGATGCTTGTGCACACCTGTTGTTGATCCAATTGTTAAATCTGTTGATGATGGAAATGAGGCGGCGGTCAATTTAGAAGAGAATAAAAAGAAATTGGGACAACATGTAGTTGGAAAACCATTGAGATTGAGTGATGCCGAGAGGAAGATTTTAGTTGATAAATGTCAGAGGATTAGAATCAAAAGTCAAATTAATTTGGGTAAGTTGGATGATTTGCCGCATTTTGTGCAATTTTGCATTTTTTTTCTGTCATTTATTATTGTTTTATTGTTTTGTAAGAAGAGATGGTTTTATTATTGTCAAATTAATGATTGGAAGACTTTGCAAGGTTGTAAGGATGAGGTGTTACTGTCGATATGAAAAACGTCTGCAACCAACATCAGGTAACTTATATCATGGAACACTTCTTGGCCTATGCCAATGTGTGGAAAACACCACCTTTATCTCGGTCAACTTCTTAGCTCTATCTAGTTATTCATGCGTCATATGCTTCACTTTGCCAATTTGCACGACAATAACAATGAAACTTCTTGCATTACTAACTTGTTTGCACTTGCCCAAGATTTGCCAGCCTTAGACTTATGAATAAGCTAACCCTTTGGCCTATTTTACACTCTTGGATCATCCTTGAGTCTGGGACAACTCAATTATGTGGATATGCATCAATACCAACGTCGCATGTTTCATTTGTCAACATGTCACGTCTTGCCTTTCCCTTAATGGAGCTTCGTTGTGTCGGCCAACAAGCTCTATCACTTGGACAAGGTTCTTACAGTGTTGTGCCATATTTGCACTTCCATGTCCCTGTAGGGTCTTGTTATTCTTAGCACTTGACAGTCTATGTTGTGTCGCATAATCATTGCCGGACACTGACTTGGCTGCCATGTTGTGATGCGCAATCATTATGCACCACTTTTATGACCGGTCATAGACCTCCTCCACCTAATCCTTTCAACGTCCTCGTTGAACGCGACCCAGTATAAAAACTATACTTGTCTTAAACCTTCACTGCATGCACTTCCAAAACCATTTTTGAAATTCAGCAATCTCACCACTTAGCTTTACTGTCTTGCTACTGATCTCATCTAACTTGATCCACATCTCGGCATCGTGCACTATGCTTCAGCTGCTACTCAAATCATGCATCAATACTCAAATGAAAACTTGAAATTCTCTTTGGCCATCTTCTCCAATTCAGGACTGAATTTCTACATGAATCATTTACGCCTAAGTGTAGCACAAAATGATTCTTCTCAAACTGATCATTGCGATCATTGTTATAGTATTTCGCCTCCCGACTTTGCCTTTTGCATCTAACTCAACATGACAAGGACTTATAAACGACTTGGCGTTCATTTTCAATCAGTTTTGCTAGAACATGCCTTGGATTGTTGTCCTCCACGACCTCCGTCAAGCATGTCGCAAAATGCATGGGGTTTCTCTTACATAAGGCCCGCAAACTCTACACTATTGAATTACACATCCCAACTACGCATCTGTGACTGACTATATTTGGACATAATGTAGCTAACTCTTTAGATGTCCATATGCATCGCCTTCAAAACCAATATGTCTCCAACTATTTCTTTGAACTGCATTGCTTGTTTCCTGTAAAGTGTGTCTATTTCTCTTGGCCATGAGTTCTTCCCAACTCATGCTTGTTGATGAAATAATTTCTAACTTGTTGTATTGCTTGCACCATCGTTTCCCATCCGCCATTGTGCTATATTGAAATTCCCAATCAGAAATATCACTTTCGCATCAACTATGACCTTGTCCTATGCTTTGCTTATTAACTTTCATCTTGTCTCACTATTGTATACCTTAGGCTGAGTATGTTATTACAACACTTACCCATGAACTAGCTAGTTTTGCCTCGTAAATAAAGAGGCAAGGATTTATAAACGAAAACACCTTCATTCATTGCTGCTCTTACATAGTAAGACCATGTACCATTACATGATTGATCCACCGATCATTTTTGGAAAGCTAAAACTTCATTAACAAAGAAAATTTCTTACACCAAAGCAAAGTCTATACAAACTTGATGACTCAAATAAAAGTCTGTACAACCAAAATTTATGCACAGAGTTTGCAATAACTAACAAACTAAAGCTATATAAAACAAGATCAGAAAACATCATGTTTTATGTAATAGGGGTTGCCAATGGAGACAACAACGCCCTTCCTTGTTCTAGCTTAGTTTTTTCCTTTTTCGAAGTGAGAAACAACTTCCATGCGTGGTCTCTTGATTGTACCATCACTTCATCCTTCAAGAGTCATGCTAGAATGACTCTCATATTCATGCCTAAGTGATGCATTAAGTTGTGACTTGAGTGGAAAACTTCTAGCATAATGTAAACCTTTGCAAATGAAATATCCCTTGAACTTTCGCGCTGAATGGAATAGTTCCTCTTCTTTTGGCTCATGCTTATGCTTACTGCCTAAATATTTCTCGTTTCCACTGATCTTTCCTTCACAGATTTGCACATCTTTAGTTGTTGTGCAATAATTAAGCCCTCTTGTCACTTGAATGACTATCTGAACTCTCTAAATTTTGCGCCTTTTGAGTTCCCTAACAACCAAAGAACTCGCACCAGACAGAAATTGGAACATCTGATCTTTTTCACTCATGCAACGCACTTCTTGTACCAATGCAAGGAAGTTTTCATCATAGGCCTATAGTGTACCCGTTATTTTTATCCTACGTAAACTTTCTCTTGCGCACCAAGCACCATTTCTTGGCCAGAACTGACATCTAAGTCATTCCTTCATGTCATTCCAAGATATAGGATTGGAATAACCAGCAACTTCACCTTCTTTCAGCATAGTTCTCCACCTAGCCTTCGCATCACCACCTAGGTAATTTCTTGCGAGAGGTACCTTTTGGCCTTTCCCAGTTCCAACCGCTTCAAAGTATGCCTCAACGTCATACAAGAAATTATCAATTTCTCTAGAATTTATGGAACCCGTATATATTCTTAGCTCGGACACTCAATTAGAGCTTTTTGTATTCACGTTTGGCCCTGCAAACATGTTATCACTAATCACCTAGCCATCTCCTCTGCCATTAACTTCGCATGTCTTGTTAGTATGGACTTCATGCCACTGTGTTGCCCCTTCAATTCAGTCCCTTTGGTTATGTTTCGCAGTTCAACAAGGATGCATCCGATACCTTTTCCTCTACTCCACTTATTCTCCCGTCGAAATCTTTGAACCAATCTGATGTTCTTCTTTAAAGTAAATATATACTGCCATTATTTCCAAAAACAAGAGGAATACCAAGGTCATCACAACCTATGTCAATGGTCATGTTGCCAAGATCACCATGCTTCTCTAATTGATCAGATATACCCGGTAGTTCTTCGTCGATCACAGTGCCATTAGAAACCATTTCTAATACAATTTAACTGAATATAATGCACCAATTACTTGCTCACTGGAAAATAGCTTAAGAGATAAAGAAGTACTAGCGTATTATCCAACAAATACACTTGAAATGTGTACCAAACATGGCTCTGATACCCGAATTGTCACACCTTCAAATACACCTTGCAAATTCCTGTGAAAGTGTAACCCGACAGCATAACAGTTCAGTGAATCAAGCTTCACCTACGTATACTTTAGCCTTATAAGTTTGTACAATGCAAAAAACTAAACTCAACAGTTCTATAACGGAAGTCTTTAGCCTTCTTTCTTCTTCTCTTTGCTTCTCAAATGCTTACCATTAACATTCAACTTTTCCATATATTCACTAACATAAATCAGCCAACCAAGAATACTTAGAACATGACACAACACTTCATTTTATTCTATCAAAGGAATAATACAAAACTTTCCCACTTAGGGACTTACACAAACTTGTTCCTCTTGAACTAAGCCTTAGCCTTACAAAAACTCTCTCAAATAAGTCTCACAATATCCTATGTAAGCATGTTTATTTTCCAATGCCTTAGCACTACTTATACAACAATTTTCTTGAACAAAAACCGCGCACAACTGTTGCACATGCATGGGACAACCATCTTCCCCATTAGGCAGTTCCATAACCGCCAATAACTGTGCCCACTAAGATAGTTTCTTTTCTAACTCGCCTAAGCCTTCAACACCTGTTCTAAGGCAGTTATGGATACTCTCCAAAGTTTATAAATTTTCTTTATAACAGTCCTATATTATCTCACACCATTGGCACAATTATAAAGCCAATAACCAATTTTTAACTATCACTTTGAGTTGTATTGCTTTATTGAACTTGGTCGGCTCCAGCACTCAGCCAACTTGACACGGAATGCTTCTTGGCATATTCCATGTGTGTCCAACATTTAACCACATTCATCTCGACCAACTTCTTATTATCTCTATCTAGTAATTTATGCGTCATATACTTCACTTTGCCAACTTGCTCTACAATTGCGATGCCACTTCTTGCATTACTAACTTCTTTTCACTTGCTCAAGCTTTGGACAACCTTGGACTTATGCATAAGCCAACCCTTTATCCTTTTATGCACTCTTGGATCATCCTTGAGTTTGGGACAACTCAATTCCATGGATATGCGTCAATGCCAACATCGCAAGTTGCATTTGTCAACTTGGGCTGTCTTGCCTTTCCTTTAATGAAGCTTTGTTGTGTCGGCCAACAAGCTCCATCATTTGTCCAAGTTTCTTACAGTGTTGTGCCATATTTTCACTTCACTAGCCCCGCAGAGTCTTTCTATTCTTAGCACTTGGCAGTCTATGTTGTGTCGCACAATCATTATCGGACACTGACTTGGACGCCATGTTGCGATGCACAATCATTTTACACCAATTGACGGACCAGTCATAGTTTATTACCATGATAGGGGTGACACTCATGCGGTCGAATTTGCAGACTCGATTGAAAAAGAGGGGGTTTAACAACCACACCCAATATTTCGCTTAGCAATCTGTATGGACAAACTCCAATATACTTTCTAGAGAATCAACTAGACAGTCAGACTCAATCTAGATAAAAAGTATATCAAAGATTTTATATCTCTATCTCTCGATTTAAATCTTACTCAAGCAAACTACGAGTCTCAATTTAAATACAATAGAGATAAATTTGGATGGTACCAAAGACCAATATCCAAGTGTCAATCAATTTAAATCAACAACCAAAAGGTTGGATATTCTAATTGATTGAACAATGCACAATTTGTATTATTTCAATTATATAACAAATATAATGCGGAAAAGAAATAACATTTACACTAGAATTTTGTTAACGAGGAAAATGCAAATGCATAAAAACCTCGGGACCTAGTCCAAGTTGAATATACACTATATTAAGCCGCTACAGACACTAGCATACTCCAAACTAACTTCGGTCTGGACTGTAGTTGAACCCCAACCAATCTCACACTAATCCAAGGTACAATTATGCTCCTATGTCTCTGATCCCAACATGATGCTACGTACTTGATTCCCTAAGCTGATCTCACCCACAACTAAGAGTCGCTACGACCCAAAGTCGAAGACTTTAATAAACAAATTTGTATCACACAGAAAAGTCTACGGTAATAGATAAATTTGTCTCCCACAAATATACCTACGAGTTTTGTTCTGTCTTTTGATAAATCAAGGTGAACAAGAACCAATTGATAAACCAGACTTATATTCCCGAAGAACATCCTAGTATTATCAATCACCTCACAATAATTTTAATCGACGAAACGAAAAAAGATATTGTGGAATCACAAACGATGAGACGAAGATGTTTGTGACTACTTTTTATCTTGCCTATCAGAGATAGAAATCTCAAGCCAATTATTACAACTGTAATCGTACGATAGAAACAGCAAGATCAGGTCACAAAACTACAAGAAAAGTAGTATCGGTCTGGCTTCACAATCCCAATGGAGTGTTTAAGTCGTTAACCTGGTTTAGAAGAAGAAACCAAAGGTTAAAGGAGAATCGACTCTAGCTTAGCACAACTAGTATCACACATAATGTGTGGGATTATGTTTTCCAGTTGCTAGAGTTATGCCTTATATAGTCTTTCAAATCAGGTTTTGCAATCTAAGTTACCTTGGTAACAAAGCAATCAATATTCACCGTTAGATGAAAACCTAATTTAGATTCAAGCTAATGTTTTTCAACCATTAGATCAAAAACATAGCTTGTTATACATACATGAAACGCAAGTTTCTAGGCTTGTGTAACCATACCCAAACTTGTACATTAGTTGGTTCAACAATAGTTAACCAAATGGTTAGCCATATGATAACTTTCATATCAACCATATTCTTCTTCACCATAACTAGTTCAAATGTATCAAATGAACTAGTTAAAGAGTTGTTCAATTGCAAGGAAATCTCATGTACTATACAAGACACAATCGAACCAAAAACAATTTGATTCACTCGAATCGGTTCATGAACTATATAGCCACGGTTTGCAATAACATTCCTTAGTTTATAAAGATAAGTTCACAAACATCGTTTTTAGACATAACCTACTCAAGTTCGCGGACTGGGTTCGCAGACTTAAGTTCCCGGATGGAGTTCACAAACTCCACCAGAAATTCTTGGGTCGAGAACTTCCGCCGGTTCGCGGATTTAGCTCACGCACTTCTCCGGTTCTCTTGATCAACAAAGATTACAAACTTTGGTTCAAGGGATAAGGACTTATACATATATGTGTTTCCACAACAATGCTTATATGCTCAAATGGTTATATAGTATAAACTCTCATTTGAATAATTGAAACATTATCAAAGGACTTTATATAGTTGTTATTCACAAACCATTTTTCGCCAGAGCAATTTTCAAAGTGATTGAAACTTAACATGACTTTCGCAACTAGGTAAAGATGAACTTGGCTAAAGTGAAAGCTTCACCAACACATATTTTGATAAATAGATAGGCGAGGTAAACTCGACTCGAAATACCAAATGTGTATAATCTAAGTCTATATAGAAAAACGACTTTTGTCTCAAGATAGGAGATAAATAGACTTTCGAGTGATAAATAAGATCAAATCTCCATATACCTTTTAGTCGATGAAGATCCACCAGTTCCTTGAGTAGTCCTTCGTCTTGTATGATGATTGCCATGGAGTTCTTGAGATCAACTACACTTTTTATCCTAGTCCAAGAACTTAGCTATAGTAGACTAGAAATCAAGACTTATAGTTTTGATCACTAACATTGAAAAATTTGCTTGAGATAGAAACGCATGCGAGTTCGACCGAGAAATTCTCTAACACCGGTCGAGGACACTATTGTCATAACATCAACGAGATCGAGGTAACAAAGGTCATGCAGAGGACTAAAATAGGGAATACGTGCGGACCTGATACCATCCCTACTGAGGTGTGGGAGTGCCTGGGGGATGAAGAGATAACTTGGATGCGACTAAGTTATTCAATAACATCTTCCAGTTAAGCGAGATGGCAAAAAAGCATAATAGTACCGATCTTCAAAACAAAGGGGACATCCAAAGATGCACAGACTACCGGAGCATTAAGTTGATGAGTCGTACGATGAATCTATGGGAAATAGTCATTGATCATTGCTTACGAAGGAAAACATACGTAACGAAGAATCATTTCAGACTTATGCATGAGAGATTGACCACAAAAGCGATATTCCAGGTAGGAAACTAATGGAAAGATACCAAGAATAAAAGCAAGACCTGCATATTGTGTTTATAGATCTCAAGAAAGATTACGACAAAATTATGCGTGAAGTAATGTGGTGGTCCCTCTAAAAGAAGAAGGTGTCATCGAAGTACATAACCTTAATCAAGGATATGCACGATATACGGTAACCGGTGTCAGAACGTACGTTGGGGTTCCAAAAGACTTTGCGATCAAGAATGGGGCACACCGAGGATTAGCCTTGAGTCCTTACATCCTTGGTATAATGATGTACCAGGTTACGAGGGACATCCGGGGAGAGAGATCGTAGTGTATGCTATTCGCATATGATGAGGCGCTAATTGGTAAGTCCAAGATCGGTGTTGGAAAAAATCTAGAGTAGTGGCTCAAAACCCTAATATCGAAGGGTGCAATTTGAAAGATACCAGATCTAACGACGTGGATATCTTTCTGGACGGGCATCTAGCACCAATGAAGGTATCTTTTCGGTATTTAGGGTTGATAATCTAAAACGATTGTGGAATCGATGAGGACATTGGACATAGGACCCAAGAGGGGTGGCAAAAATGGAGAATGGTAATATGAGTCCTTGTGATAAAAAAGTTCCACTAAAATTTAAAGGAAAGTTCTACAATATAGCGATTCGACCGGTTATGTTGTATGGAGCGGAGTGTTGGGCCACTAAAAACCAACACATAAGAGAGATGCATGCAATAGACATGCGTATGCTGAGGTGGTCCTGCGGTCACACGAGGTATGACCGAATCAAGAACGAATATATTCGCAAGAAACTTGGGGTAACACCTATTAAGGAGATGCTCACCTAATATTGGATGTGCTAGTTTGAGAATCTCCAACGAAAATCACGAGAGGAACCTTTTCGTACGGGACGTATCAAACGTTTGAAAGGAAGGATGAAGCATACAGGTGGACCAAAACTGACCAGGGATGAAGTAATCAAATGGGACCCGAGCCAGCGGAACCTATCGGAAGAATTGGAGTTGGAAAAAAGTGCGTGGAAAATAGCGATCCACCTGAAAGAGGTATGTGATCTTAACTTGGACATAAGATCCACACTAAAACCAGCGAACGTGTAAAACTATCCTAGCAAAAATATGAAGGGGGATTCTCACCCCCATACCCCTCGTAGCTCTGCAGCTAGCATAATTGTGAAGGGGGGATTCCCCCATTGACCTGCAGCCCTTACATGGATAAATTGGATGTTCCCACTGTGGTGGACGTGAATGCGTAAACCCATTATAATGGTGTGTCCACTAATATACGGAAAATAAACCGACGTGAAATGATCCATGGGATGTTGCTCCACCTGTGTTCTGCACAACCTGTACCCAAGCCAGGATAAATAGGAGTAAGTTGTGTCGAGGCTCTGGAAATACGGCGTAAAATCTGTTATATATTTATGAGATGGAATTCATTCCGTCCCTACCCTTCCCTGACTTTCTCGGGAAAAAAAGTTTTTTTTCTTTTCGGTTTTCGGTTTCGGCAAGTTCCAAGGTGCAGGATCTGAACTCCTTTAAACTGATCCCTTGGTTGCTGAAGCTCATGCCTTTATCTCTAGATTATAGCTTGTGAAGTTGAAAATTTTCACTCATCTTAATCTTGAAGGAGACTCCAAGCATATAGGAAACTTTCTTCTATAGAAGCCTAAACAGATTTCTTGGAGTATAAGAGGCCTCATATGTGATGCCTTAGAAGACTTGAAGGTTTTCCAACATTGTGAAGTTCAATTCACCATGCATAAGGAATATTATGTTAGGCATTAACTGGCCATGTATATGAGACAAAACTTTAACCATTCTGCTTTCTTGCACTTTCTGCCTAGCCTGTCTCCCTAGTTTAAGTGTTTTACCTTTATATTTTGCTACTATTTTCCTCTTACTTCCTGTTAATCTTTTTCGCAGTCGAGGATTTGTGTGAATAATATAGTATCTCCGAAAATATACAACCAGTTGGGTCATGATTCATAAAACCAGGCCATGATAGTGTATAACCAACATTGATTTTAATCTCTCGTTGTTTCACATGAGTTGTCATTTTCCTACGATAAGATAAATTACCAGAGTGATTAAACATACTAAACCACGTGGTTCTACAAAAAACAAATATATATACTACAACCATGAAAGATGAGTTACTAATTTTGAAAAGTATATCTTCAAATAACTAGTTATTATAATTTGTATCCCATACATAAACATTATAGAGCACAATAAGGTTTACAAATGATTCTCTAATGCTTCAAAGGAAATAACCTTTTTTATAATAATTAATATATGTTGTGTAAACACGTCTTTATGGTGTTGCCCACCAGTTCTACTCGAGCTGTGTCCAGAGAATTATGTATATTTATCCCACCTCCTTTATCATCATTAAAGGAAAAGCATTGAGACATGTGTGCTTATCTCATTTTAACCGACTCAAAATTTGTAGCTATAAATAGTTGTTGAGTAATCACTTGTGTTGAGAACACACAGAACTTAGAAATGAAAAGAGAGTAGAAGTAATAAATGAAGTAATAAAAGTACTTCCATTTCCGTTTCTTATTTATCAAACTAAAGTTATGGTGGGTTTGGTCGTAGAATTCACATTTTCCATGAATTTGTAATCCCACGGGATTACAAATTCTGGGATTCATGTAAATCCTTCGTATGTTTGGTAACTCAGTTGAGATTCCTAGGATTCATAAAATTTTCTTGTGTTAAAGTCCATGTATTGTTTGGCATTGCCCTAAGAAGCTTAAAATTGTATATATATATATGGGATTTGGACTAAAAAAAAGTGGGTCCATAAATCCCCTGATAAGTTTCCCAGCAAATCTTAGGGGGGAGGGGTCGGACTCCATATGGAGGATTTGCTGGAAAAGTGAATCACGTCGGAAACTTAATTCCAGGAATTTGGGCAACCAAATGTAGCGAGGGAAACGTAATTCCACCAAATCCCCTGGACCCATGAATCCCATCTTTAAAATTCTACATCCAAACCCACTATTAGATAATTAGTGTTCCCCATTATCTAAAGTTAGATAATTAGTGTTCCCCATTTTCTGAAGCCTAGTTAGAAAATTAATAATTACATAACACGTTATCAATACGAAATAGCTCGGCGTGTACGTGGTTTTCCAGCTAGTTCATCAAACTAAAGAAGTGGACATCTACAGGTTTGATTTTTCTGTTACATCTTTTTAAAATGTCAGCAAATTTAGTTAGTCTGGATTTTATGCCACTTGAGGACTCTGGTGAAAACTATCTCTCATGGGCGCTCGATGTTGAATTGCATCCAGAAGAGAATAAACTTGGTCATAAGATCATTGGGGGAGACTGTATGTCAGACGAACGCGCCAGAGTTGTAGCTTACTTGCACCGTCACCTCTCCCCAACCCTGAAACATGAGGTAGCACACTGTAGAGAACCTCAAAAGTTATGGAGTACCATAAAAGGGAAATATGACCATTTTAAGGTGGTCACCCTGCCAAAAATTCGTGACAAATGGATTCATTTGAGGTTTCAGAATTTTAAATCCGTGTCGTCTTACAATTCTGAATTGCACAAGACCGCTGCTCAATTTGAGATGTGCGGTGAGCCGTTATCAGAAGAATCCAAGCTAGAGAAGACGCTGAGTACTTTTCATGCTTCCCATATTGTACTCCATGATTATATAGGGAACGCCGTTTTACACGGTATTCGATCTTATATCTTTGTCTTCTCGTGGATGAGCAGAATAACGAATTGTTAATTAAAAATCACGAGTCCCGTCCTTGTGGTTCTGCTCCGGTGCCCGAAGTAAATAGGGCATCGTATTCTGGACATGGACATGATCGTGGTAAGCAGGGTTATCGTGGAAAGAAGCGTAAACGCGGAGGCTATAGGCATAGAAATGGCAACAACCATATGTATAATAAAAATACGGAAGCGAAGCATGATAAGGGGAAGGGATCGACTTCCACTTCTCAAAAGAAATCTAAAAATTCCCCCATGAAAAATGACGAGGGTTGCTATCGCTGTGGTTCTAAAGGCCATTGGTATAGATGATGCTGCGCTGATATCTGTAAGCCTCACCATAAAAAGGAAGCAAATGTTGAGATGAATTTGGCAGAACGCAATATTTCCACTGAATCTCCAAAGTTAGAGGTCTCTGACTACTTACTCGATCTTGAAGATAGTAAATACCAGACTGCTTTTGACCAGTTTGATGGTGATTTGTTTCGTGTAAATTAAAGTTGTAGTATCATGTTTTAGTATGTTGTCTGCATTTGTACTTACCTCTTTCGGTATTTTTGGCTTGTACTAAACTTTGGTTTGCATGTGTGTAATATGTATGAGTGTATGTAATATATGTGTGTTGCTAAAATTATTTTGTGCAACTATCTTACACCTTCTTTATGTATATAGAAGGATATGGACACTGAAAGCAACCCCGATGGTGAATTTTGTCTCGTTGATAGTGGAACGAAAAATTCAATATATCGAAGTACTAAGTACTTTGTAACCTTGATAAGGTTCAAGGCTAGTATCACTACCATCAGTGGTTCAGCTAACCTTGTAAAAGGTGCTGGTAAAGCTTGTGTCTTATTACCGTGTGGTACCATATTCACTATCAATGATGCGTTATATTCCTCCGGATCCCATAGGAATTTGTTGAGTTTCAAAGATATACGCAAGAATGGATACCACATTAAAATGGTTGATGAGAGCGATAAGGAGTATTTGTATATTACATCGCCTAATGGAAGACACATTACTGAGAGGCTTCCAGCCCTCGCATCTGGGTTGTACCATACAAAGATTCGAAAAGTTGAATCTTATTCAATCATAGTTCGAAAGTTTTATGACCCGAATACATTTGTATTGTGGAACAATCGACTTGGACACCCATGTTCTACTATGATGAGTAGAATTGCTCAGAACTGTCAGGGACATCCTTTGCAGAAACTTCTACTTTACAAAGGACTTGGTTGTACTGCTTGTTCTTTGGGGAAACTAATTACAAAACCTTCCTTGACAAAAGTAGTTCTGGAATCACCTACTTTCTTACAAAGAATACAAGGTGATATATGCGGTCCTATACATCCCTATAGTGGAACCTTTCAATACTTTATGGTTCTGATTGATGCTTCTGCTAGATGGTCACATGTTTCAACACATAATTTAGCATTTTCTCGGCTTCTTGCCCAAATTATAAAATTACGTGCTCATTTTCCTGATTATTCTATCAAGTCCATTCGGCTTGATGATGCATCTGAGTTTTCTTCAAAGGCATTTGATGCATATTGCATGTCATTAGGCATTGAGGTTGAGCATTTTTTTTCTCATGTGCATACATAGAACAGTTTATCAAAATCTTTCATTAAGCATCTTCAACTCATTGCCAGACCTATGCTTATGAAAACTCAGCTCCCCATTTCAGCTTGGGGACATGCTATTTTGCACGCAGCTGCACTGGTACGTTATCGACATTGTGCGAATACTCAATATTCCCCTTTACAACATGTGTTAGGTCATCCACCAGACATATCTCATTTGCGTGTTTTTGGTTATGCTGTTTATGTCCCTATTGCACCACCACAACGCACCAAGTTTGGACCACAACGAAGACTTGGGATATATGTGGGATTTGACTCACCATCTATAATTCGATATCTTGAACCATTAACAGGGGATGTTTTTACGCCAAGACTTGCAGATTGTCATTTTGATGAGACAGTCTTCCCACCGTTAGGGGGGGGGGGGGAAGCTACTGCCTGAAAAACGGCGTGAATTATCCTGGCATACACCAAAATTGTCTCATCTTGATATACGCACAAGTCAGTGTGAAAATGAGGTGCAAAAGATTTTACATCTTTAAAATATTGCAAATCAAATGCCTGATGCATTTACAGATACTGCAAAAATAATGAAAGTAGATGTACCAGCTAAAAATGCTATATCACGCATTGATGTTCTTATAGAATAATCTGTGGATGTGGCAGCAAACAAGTCGTATGAAGTACGCCATAAGCGTGGACGACCAGTTGGGTCAAAGGATTCTGCTCCTCGAAAAAGGAAAAACCAATCTCAATCATTGGCTAATAGTGCTCTTAAAGAGACTATTAAAGAAAGATCCAAACTCTCTGAAAATAGATCTCCTGACGAGGAGAATGTCTCGATGGAGACAATGGAACCTCGAAATGAGGAATCCTCTATTAATTATGCATGCAATATAAAAGTTTGGGATCGAAGTACAATGATTGTTGATGACATATTTTCATTTACAGTAGCTACTGACATTGCCTTGAATGATGATGGTGTTGAACCACACTCTATAGAGGAATGTCGTCAAAGGGACGATTGGCCAAAATGGAAAAAGGAAATCCAAGCAGAATTACTTTCTCCCACTAAGCGCAATGTTTTTGGTACTGCAGTCCGAACACCAGATAGTGTGAGCTCGGTTGGCTGCAAATGGGTGTTTGTGCGCAAGCGAAATGAGAAAAATGAAATTGTTCGCTATAAAGCGAGACTAGTGGCACAAGGTTTCTCACAGAAACCAGGGATTGACTGCGAGGAAACATATTCTCCTGTAATGGATGTAATTACCTTTAGGTATTTGGTTAGCCTGGTAGTCCATGAAGGACTCATCATGCATCTAATGGACGTGGTTACTGCATATCTGTATGGAAAACTAGATACAGATATCTATATAAAAATCCCTGAAGGTTTTTAGTTATCAGCGGATAAACCATGTCATATGTATTCACTAAAATTATATCGAGCCTTGTATGGTTTGAAACAATCTGGACGAATGTGGTATAATCGTCTGAGTGAATACTTGTTAAGTCAGGGTTATGTGAACAATCCAATATGCCCATGTATTTTCATTAAAAAGGAAAACACTGGATTTTCTATCATTGCTGTATATGTAGATGACATCAATCTTATTGGAACACCTGAAGAACTCTCCAAAGAACAAAAATGCTTAAAGAAAGAGTTCGAGATGAAAGATCTCGGTGAAACAAATTTCTATCTTGGTCTACCGCTTGAGCATTATGAGAGCGGAATTCTTGTCCATCAATCATCGTATATAGAGAAAATTCTCAAACGCTTTAATATGGACAAATCATGTCCACTTAGCATTCCAATGGTTGTGAGAACTCTTAATCCCAAAAGAGATCCATTTCGCCCCAAAGAGGAAGGCGAAACACTTCTTGGACAAGAAGTACCATATTTGAGTACCATCGGCGGGTTAATATATTTATCTCAATGCACTAGACCATACATCTCTTATCCAGGTACAGTTCTGCACCAACAAAGAGACATTAGGCTGGAATAAAACACATTTTCCGCTATGTGCGTGGAACTACGGACATGGGGCTGTTCTACTCGAAAGACTCAGAAAACTGCTCGAATATTAAGGGATATACAGATGCTGGTTATCTTTCGGACCCCACAAAGAAACATCTCAGATAGGGTATGTATTTACGAGTGAAGGCACAACACTTTCATGGCGATCTTGTAAGCATAGCATGCCAGCTACCTCCTCAAATCACTCCGAAATAATCGCTCTACATGAAGCAAGTCGAGAATATATGTGGCTGCGATCATTAGTTAAGCATATCATAAATTCTTGTGGCCTACCGTCCATTACCAGTACGCCAACAATAATTTGTGAAGACAACTCAGCTTGCATAACACAAATTAAAGAAGGCTACATCAAAAGTGATAGGATAAAGCATATTTCGCCAAAACTATTCTACGCTCACCACCTCCAGAAGAACAAAGAGATTGAGATTCAGAAGATACAATCTTGTGAAAATTATGATGATCTGTTCACCAAGTCATTACCGACAACTCTCTTCCGGAAGCTGGTTTACAGGATCGGAATGCGCCACATATACAAGCATACAAATTGACAGAGATTTTGTTCAGGGGGAGTTATGGACTATAACTCGTTGTACTCTTTTTCCTTAGTCAAGGTTTTTTCCCACAGGGTTTTCCTTGTCAAGGTTTTAACGAGGCAGCGAGTGCGGGTCCAATAATATTCTAAGATGCTTGTTGTACTCTTTTTCCTTCGACCGGGTTTTGGTCCCATTGGGTTTTACTGGCTAGGTTTTAACGAGGCAACGTTCTTAGAATGGTGGTCCAAGGGGGAGTGTTGTGTAAACACATATTTATGGTGTGGCCCACCAATTCTACTCGATCTGTGTCCATAGAATTCTGGATATTTATCCCGCCTCCTTTATCATCATCAAAGGAAAAGCATCGAGACATGTGTGCTTATCTCATTTTAACCGACTCAAAATTTGTAGCTATAAATAGCTGTTGAGTAATCACTTGTGTTGAGAACACACAGAACTTAGAAATGAAAAGAGAGTAGAAGTAATAAATGAAGTAATAAAAGTACTTCCATTTCCATTTCTTATTTATCAAACTAAAGTTATGGTGGGTTTGGTCGTAGAATTCACATTTTCCATGAATTTGTAATCCCACGGGATTACAAATTCTGGGATTCATGTAAATCCTTCGTATGTTTGGTAACTCAGTTGAGATTCCTAGGATTCATAAAATTTTCTTGTGTTAAAGTCCATGTATTGTTTGGCATTGCCCTAAGAAGCTTAAAATTGTATATATATGGGATTTGGACTAAAAAAAAGTGGGTCCATAAATCCCCTAATAAGTTTCCCAGCAAATCTTAGGGGGGAGGGGTCAGACTCCATATGGAGGATTTGCTGGAAAAGTGAATCCCGTCGGAAACTTAATTCCAGGAATTTGGGAAATTAATAATTACATAACAATATAGAGTTTTCCATCGACAATATCTAGTTTTGGGAAAACTCATAAAATCAAACTTCAGGTCCCTGTAGCGGTCCTGGTCCGATGCGCGTTGCACGCCTAGCTGCCGCACGACGTGCACGTATGGCTATGTAGGTCGGAATCCCAATCACGATCCCTAATCCAAGTACAATAATCACCCAACCCCACCATTGCAATCCCGGCTCCTGATCAGGTGGATCGCGACCCTCGGTCCCCGGCAAGTACCCCGGTGCAAAAACTTCCTTCATCTACGTTTAAAGTGAAAATAAAAACTTAGTTCAACACTTATATTTGTGGTTTTATTCTAAATATAAATATTATATCTAAAACCATAATTAACTCTCCATTATAAAGAAACTAACTAGTCAATATATTGTTATTCCTGATTAGATAATATTCTATTCATTTTTAAATTTTGTCCAACTAATAGGTGACCAATATCATTAAACAAAAGGATATTTCTAAAATTTTCCTTTTAATTGATTATTGTTAATAAATTTGATAGACATTGCCCATGTTTATATTCGTATATGTGTTTTAAAATGATTTAAATGTTATAAAGCTTCTGAGTGTCTGAGGCATAATTTGACTAATTATTATTCATAAGAGTATGATTGTAAAAACTAAGTAAAACTCTTATGTTCTCTTTGACTTAAGAGCATCTCCAATGCGAAGGATGAAGGTAATCCTACTTGGAGGTGTTATTAATATCTTTTAATTGTGGATCATTCGTACATGACTAAAATAAATATAAATTTGACGTTCGAC
Source organism: Papaver bracteatum (assembly GCA_023529315.1). Lineage (NCBI taxonomy): Eukaryota > Viridiplantae > Streptophyta > Magnoliopsida > Ranunculales > Papaveraceae > Papaver > Papaver bracteatum. The sequence goes on along the minus strand of JAJJWX010005187.1, from coordinate 182,919 downwards.
CTAGAGGCTCATCTCCAATGTTAAGGTCCTAGTACTCAAAGAAAAATCAATTTTGGATAAAAAATGATGATGTGTCATTAGGCCCACTGTCATAGAGAAAGTAAAGATATGACTTTTTGGTTTACCCTTTCTTACGAGATTACATTCATGTCATCATTTATTATAAGCCTCCACCCTAGCATTGGAGATAAATACTTGCTTAGTCAAGAAAAAAGTATCAAATCTTAGTATGTGTCATGACTTTTTTCATTAGAAATGCTCTAAGAATTATGCACTTGGACTAAGTCACCTACATTGTGAGACGGAGGGAGTAATATAAATTACTGCTCATTAATTTTCATTTCACTTTTACTAACTAAACAAGGATTATGAACTTATTTATTGAACTGGAGAAATAAATCTGATGAACTTGTTTACCTGTATGATTAGTTAAAGAACCCGAAAATCTGATGAACTACAAAGATTAATCGAACCCTGAAATGCCAAACAATGAAAGTCCATCAACAAATGAAAGTAATTAAACTAGATGACCTTCTATAGATGCACAATCACACTTGCAACAAGCATACAATTTTATAGATATTTGTTGGAAAAACTGGGTTTCAATAGAAGATGAAATAACACAGGAAGAGATTGTTGTACTCCAAACTTTCAAGGATCATAAGATTTCTTTTAGACAATTATTTCTACCCTCCCAATAAATTGGCAATTACAACAGGTATGTGAAATAATGCCTTCAGGATACAATGAAAGCCCTACAACAGAAATTGAATTCAAGTTTTGTACCCCTTGATCCAATCAAGAACACATGTAAACAATTTTTTTGATGATGCTTTAGAAAGAGAGAGAACAGAAAAGGTTTTTTCGATATGTTTTAAACGAGTTTTGGGAAATGTTATTTATAGAGGTTTTCACATCTGTTGGGAATAGACAACTTTTCACCAACAGGTTCTCTTCACGAAACGATGAGTCTCTTCATCATCAGACATCAATGGCGTCTGTTGGATTCGAAGATTCTGGATATGTTTTTAATTGTCGAAACAGTAACGTACCACCAAATATTCCAACATTCTCCCCCTATTTTCATTCTCCCCCTATTTTAACTGTCGGCTACGCCCCCCAGGACCCCCCTTGGATAGCGCAGTTGAAAATATTCCAACATTCTCCCCCTATTTTCAAAAACCATGAAACAAAGTTAAATTTTTTTAAATCAGAGTGACTGCATCACCGAAGTGACTGCCTACGTACCCGAGTGGGATCAAGCCAACGTAGTTCAAGCACAATTGAGACTAAGCATCATCGTTGAAATCAACACATAAATGATAGGTATCTTGTGGATTTGAACCTTCACTTAGTGTAAGAAACTCAAAGCCTTATCAAGATTCTATGGTGAAACCAGTCTTGAACCAAGTATCCCTTATGATAAAACCGGAGTCTCCACACATATTGATTTCATAAATCATGTGTTCTGTAGCCAAGCACGTTAATGGCCATGTGCTTATATCCTTGATTCACGAGTCTTCTTTAGAGAACGGTCTTCTTCTCTTAGGAAACGGCCTGATTTCCATACTCATATAGGTAAGTCTCGAAGGTGTTTCTGCGATACACCTTTTACTAATCACAGACTCATTAAGGATTTACATCCATCCTATTTTCTTGCAGAACCCAACACTAATTAGAAATGGGAAGTTTTATATTAGTGCTCCATAATCTACATCCATAACTTGTTGGTACCACATTGAACCTTGTTTATCTTTTTCAAAACATAGGTTGGGTTTCTGCTATGGGAGATCAAACTTCTTTCACATACCTTAGTCCCATTTCTTTACTTTTTATTGAAACCACCGAACTTGGTAGACTTTTCGTAAATGGGTCTGCCAAATTCCTTTTTGATTCAATAAAGTTAACCGTAACCACTCCCCTCTTGAGCAGTTGCCTAACCATTTGATGTCTAAGACTTGCATGTCTTGACTTTCCATTATAAGTCTTATTTGAGACATTATAGATGGTATCTTGATTATCACAATTAATCAAGACCGCCGGAGTTGGCTTCTTCCAAAATGGAATTTCCATAAGTAGGTTCCTAAACCATTCTGCCTCCTTACATGCACCCGTTAAGGCTATTAATTCTGACAACATTGTTGAATCAGAAATACAAGTCTGCTTCTTGGAACTCCAAGACACAACAACACCCCCTAATGTAAAGATCCATCCAGACGTTGATTTGGACTTGGCCTCTACATCGTTCCAGTTAGCAGTTGAAAATATTCCAACAATATTTACATGGATCATTTTCGATGCACAATGACACTATTCTTTTGCTTCTCTCTTCCTATGACATTTCACTCTCTCTTCCCAGTCATTTAACTTCTCCCACTCTTGCAGACTCTAGTCCGTATCAAATTATTTCACTGTGAAACACCAAAAATGGTACGGGCATCCTTACACAGCAGGTAACAACATATAATATGTACCAGATACGATAATCTTACACAGCCGTGACATTTTCGAAATACTAAGCACAAAAGTATAATTGTAAATAAATAGGGAGATTCTTTGGGCTGTGAACCACTTGTAAGCGAATCCTAACTAAATGTTAACTCGTGTTCAAGATACTTCTGAAATAACATAGTTTATCTGCTTGTTAATTGCAGGGTGAAATTATCAGAGGGCCTTGTATTCTTCTATAAACATGTTAGTAAAGCAATTATCCTGTAGTCCTACACTCTCCTGGCATACTCAAATATAGGCAATACTAAGCGGTATGGCACAACAAAAAATCTGAGACAGGTATTGTGGGTTATTGGTTCTCCTCAACGTAGTGATATCCAGATCATTTTCATCAAACTTGACACCATCGAGCAGCCCTCTGAGGTAGAGAGCTAAATTTTTGAAATGCAATGCCACCATCTAACATATATACTCATGAAGTTCAAATTCATATGTTTCAGACAAACCTAGCAAACTTATCATTGTTTCACCATTATAGCGTACGTACGCGATACAAAAGCAAGAATAATATATGGTCCTAGACTCTCCTAGAAAATTCAAACATTGGCGAATACAAAAGCAGTATGGCACAACAGAAAATCTGACAAAACAGCAATCCTATAATATACATTCTCCCTGCAACATTTCAAATCTTCATCGAGACCATTTCGGCTCAGCTATACCAACGCTATTAAGCCTCCTCAACTTGAACCATCTCCATTACATTAATTTTACAGCTCCACCTGCAACTATTTCTGTTCACCACTTGTTGGAATTAATTACAATAATCGAATGCAAATGGGAAATAATACTTAGATTACACTGATAGTAGTAACAAATAACTCAATAAACTTAGTAGAGGCACGTATAAGATCACGTTGAGCTAAAGGTAATATTGCTGCTACTCCTCCGAGATGCTATAGCAATTAGCAAACTACCTCCAGGATACAACTCATCATAGTTCTCCTCTATGTGTAGCATACACAAGAGAGAACCCTTAGAACTTGGCAGCAAAAGTAAAAACAAAAAACACAAATTGAAAATACAAATTGTTTTGAGTAATGTAAAAACAATATTATGTTTCATAAACTATATTTTTTAAAATTACGAAATCAAGAAGTAGTTATACAAAATTATGTTTTTGTAAACTACAACTTGTTTCGAAAAGAAAGCTAACGTTTTCTAGTTTTAAGACAAATATGAATAAGAACTTAAGTTTCGAAAATAATTAGAGAAGAATGAGAAATTCAGAAGATAAGAGTTCTAAATGGTATGTCTTTAAACCAAAGCCTTAACTCAATATTTATAGGTAAGAATTAACGTTTGAGACACAAGATCCGTAAATCACGCGTTCAATTTGTCGGACGAGTAAAAGCAAAAAGCATCCGTTAAAATAACTTGTCGGATCCGTCGGGCAAAGATTCTTCTCGACTAAAAATCTCTGAAAAAAATGAGTGTCCACACGCGTGAGATTAAAGATTCTTTACGATGAAAACAGTTAAGAGAATTCACGTGTGAGAATTCACCGTGTGTGACTAAAGATGATTCTAGTGGTTGTCGGATATCCAAAACCGAGAAGGCAAAGAATAAAATTCTTTACATGTGTGGGAGAAACGAGTGGAAATTTTCAGTAAAAAGAAAGGGTCGGATAAACCCACACCCACACCCACTCCCACACCCTCTCACGCCCACGCCGAGCCCGAGCTTCTAGCCGAGCCCGATCCGAAGGAAGGCGTGCTTGTGCGAAGCACCGCGCGAACGGGAAAGGCAATAAGAAATGCAATAAGGTTTAGGCAACCTTGCCATAGTCTAGGGATTTCCCCATACACAAAGGTCTAAAGACCCAAAGGGCCATGCCCTTAAGGCTAAACCAATGCTATTTAAGTCTAAAACTCTTAGTGTTTTAGTCTAAATGGGACTAATGTTTTATTCATTCACATGAAAAAACATCTGGAAGCAATAGGTCTTGGGATCAAAACATGGTCCATGCATTTTTGATTAAAACAAAACATTGTTTTTTCTAACAATCCCCACATGAATAATAAAACATGTCGATAAAACACGATAAAACATAAGGCAACAAAATAGGCTAAAGGTGTCCCAAAGATTGAACCTTAACTTAGTGAGAGGTTACACAGAATCGCTTGTTGATACGGTGAATAATGTCTTGAACCGCCAACAAAGAATGCAATTCGAAATAACAACCACACTTGATGCCTCAATCAAGAAAACAGTACCAAGCTCTTGCGGTTGTGCCCATTTTGGCCGTGGGCTAAAATCCGGACTTAATGAATGTATCTAGAGAATCAGCTCATATTCTCATAGGAAGCGCCACACTTCCAACATCCACAAGGTGGGTCCATAAAGAGTGTCTGCCACACCCCGCTTTAATCAAAGCCATGGAACCCATTAAGATCTCAAAAGATCATCCTTTAATCCTGCAGTTGCACTATCACACGGTTACACCATAGGGAGGGACTAAGATAGTGCTTTCACAATATCACCATAAATTAGTTGTCTCATTGAACCTTGATATTGGAAATCCAATCCAAGGTTGAGTATCCTTCATGGTGATTTATTCTATGAGCTTAAGTCCCATCCCCTCGATGTGGATTTAACTTCCTCTCTAGGTAAACCTTTCGTCAAAGGATCTGCAAGATTATCTTTGGATTTTACAAAGTCTATCGAGATAATACCCGAGAGAGTAGTTGTTTCACCGTCTTGTGTCTTCTTCGTATATGTATAGACTTTCCGTTGTATACATTGTTCTTTGCGCAACCAAGAGCATCTTTTTTTGTCACGGTGGATGGCGATTGAAGACACAAGCTTGGTCCAGTGGAATTCCTCCCGAAACATCGCATCCATTCAGCTTCCTCTCCACTTTTTCCAAGGCTATAAACTCGGACTCCATAGTGGATTTAGCTATACATGTCCTGTTTGGTAGACTTCCATGAGACAGACGCACCTCCAAGCAAGAAGATGTACCCACTAGTAGATTTGCACTCTTCAGTCTGATATCCAGTTGGCATCACAATACCCTTCCCAAGACAAGGATACTTCCCAAAACTTAAGCAATAGTTTGAGGTCCCTCTCGTAATGTAAAACTCTGAAGAGAGCATTCCAATAATCCTTTTCAGGTTGCAAGTATACTGCTTGTCTACTCACAGAGTAAGCAATATCAGGTCTTGTACAGTTCATCAAATACATAAGACTACCAATAATGCAAGAATACTCAAGTTGATCAATACCCTTACCCTTGTTCTTTTTCAATTTACAAGTGGGATCAAAAGGAGTAGATGCAGGTTTAGCATTTTCATAATTAAATCTCTTTAGTACGGTTTCAGCATAATGAGATTGACTAAGACTATATCCATCAGACATCTTTCTGATTTTCATCCCTAAGATTACATCAGTTGGGCCTAAGTCTTTCATGTCAAAATTATCTCTAAGCATGCTTTTAATGGTATTAATAATATCAAGGTTACTGCCTAATATGAGAATATCATCAACATATAGGCATACAATAACATGAGAATCATCCACATATTTAATGTAAATACATTTATCAGATTCATTAACCTTGAAGCCATTAATTATCATAACATGATCAAATTTTTCATGCCATTTGTTTAGGTGCTTGTTTTAAACCGTAAAAGAGATTTGTTTAACTTGCATACTTTGTTTTCATAACCTTTTACTATAAAGCCTTGAGTTGATCCATATAAATTTCTTCATTCAATTCACCATATAAAAAGCAGTTTTAACATCCATCGATGTATATGCAAATCATAAATTGAAGCAATAGCAATCAACATTCTAATCGAGGTGATTCTAGAGACTGGTGAATAGGTATCAAAGAAATCTACTCCTTCCCTGTTGTCTATAGCCTTTAGCTACCAACCTAGCTTTATATTTATCTATAGTTCCATCTGTTCTAAGTTTCCTTTTGAACACCCATTTGCAACCTATGGATTTACTTCAGGAGGCAAGTCTACAAGCTCACAAGTTTCGTTTCTTTGAATGGACTCCCATTCATTTAATGAAGCTTCTTCCCAAAGGAGCTTATGGAGAAGTCATAGCTTCCTTATAGGTTTGGGGTTCAGACTCTACCGTAAAGAGTCAAAAAATCGGGGCCAAAACTTGTTTCGGTTCTAACCCTCTTACTTCTTCTTGGTTCAGTCTCATACTCCAAAGTTGGAGTTTGACTAATCGATGGAACATCCCGGAGGTCATCATGGACCCTTTTCCGAGTCCAGGACAGCTGAAGGAAATATGTGTTCATAAAACACACAGATCTTTAGATTCCAATATGGTATTCGACCAATGTTATTATGGTCGAATCGATGACCATAAACTTTGTGCAATTGTATGCTCGGGATACCTAAGAAAACACAATCAATTGTTTTGGGACCTATTTTAGTTTTCTTGGGATGAGGAATGGCCACCTTGGCCAAACACCCCCACACTTTAAAGTATGCATATGAAGGTTGTTTACCATTCCACAATTCGTAGGGAGTTTTATCTAATTTTTTAAATGGAACTCGGTTCAAAATATAGCATGCCGAGAGGATAGCTTCCCCACAAGTTCAAGATAACCCCAACTTGTCAACATAGCATTTACCATATCTATGAGTGTTCTATTTTTCTTTCGGCTACACCATTAATTCAGGTGAATATGGTGCAGTGGTTTCATGAATGATTCCATTATTTTTTACAAAACTCTCCTATGGGTATCACATACTCACCCTTGATCAGGACCTAAGAGTTTTAATCTTAACTCCTTTTTGGTTTTCTACTTCAAGTTTATAAAACTCAAGTTTATAAAGCAATTATCCTGTAGTCCTACACTCTCCTGGCATACTCAAATATAGGCAATACTAAGCGGTATGGCACAACAAAAAATCTGAGACAGGTATTGTGGGTTATTGGTTCTCCTCAACGTAGTGATATCCAGATCATTTTCATCAAACTTGACACCATCGAGCAGCCCTCTGAGATAGAGAGCTAAATTTTTGAAATGCAATGCCACCATCTAACATATATACTCATGAAGTTCAAATTCATATGTTTCAGACAAACCTAGCAAACTTATCATTGTTTCACCATTATAGCGTACGTACGCGATACAAAAGCAAGAATAATATATGGTTCTAGACTCTCCTAGCAAATTCAAACATTGGCGAATACAAAAGCAGTATGGCACAACAGAAAATCTGACAAAACAGCAATCCTATAATATACATTCTCCCTGCAACATTTCAAATCTTCATCGAGACCATTTCAGCTCAGCTATACCAACGCTATTAAGCCTCCTCAACTTGAACCATCTCCATTACATTAATTTTACAGCTCCACCTGCAACTATTTCTGTTCACCACTAACTCAACTCATAACACAGTGCACTTTCCAAAACACTACCATTTTAACTACAATCAGATCTACATCCCCTCAATCTCTAATGGCTAGTCTCAACTCCAGAATCCAGCAACATCATTTACTTTTAACGCCAGTTGGATAATATAAACATTTTTTTCTTTCACAAAACTAAAATTATTGCAAGAGAATTTAGGATCCTGGCTAGAGGAGCAATAGTTATCTTCCCGATCCATTCCATTCCATTATAGAACAAAACCAACATTTTGAAATTGAAAAATCCATAAGAATGAAAACAAAAAACCCCATTAAAATTCCTCAAAAGGGATGGATAAAACAGTAGTACAATAAATGGTACATTCTTGTGTGACTTTTTGGTACACCACCCCATAGAAATCTTGATAAAAGTGAAGCAAACACAAAGGTAATTAATCACGGTGATGATTTGTTTAACTTGGTAGCTTTAGATTATGAATTAATCACGGTGATGGGTTTTTAAGTTTAGGGATACAATAACCCACTCAATCAAACAAAGAGGATGAACTACACTTAAGAACATAGATCTTACCTGCTCAAAACTAGAACGATGAACAAAGAATCAAAACCCACCCTAGCTGGTATCATAAAACAAAAGTTTCTATCAGATATCAAACTTCGAACTTCGGAAACTGCAACCAATTTCATTGATTTGAAAATTTTACCTGATTTGAAAAAGATCTGATGAACCAAACCAGATTGAAATTCCTTTCTCCACTAGTGCTCTCTGTCTGGGAAGAGAGAATAGTAACAAAAGTTTCAATTTCAATTTCAAATTGAACCAATTTTTAGTAGAGATCTGAGTTCTGTTATTTTACCTGATTTGACAAACCAAAATCCGATGAACGTACACTAGTGATTGATTGGAAATAGTTTCTTGAAATTTCACGACAAAAGCTTTCTCTATTCTTGATTCTCGAAATTTCACGAAAAAAACCTCTCTGTTCTTGATATTGTTTTCCCCAATTTTTTTTTTTTTGTTCTTCCACTCTTCACCAACTTCATCCTTTTTGTCTTGAATTTAATAATTATGTTGAAGCTGAAATTTTACTAGTTTTAGCACCGGACTGTTTCTGCAAATCCCACAACTTTGAACTTTTATAGCAAACTTCACATGGGCGAGGTTTTTGTTTTTATTTAAGTTTTGAGATTTTTTTATTTTCGGAGGGAAATTTGAGTTAAACGGTTTTTCATTGTGTTGACTCGGGATGGGGGTGTATGATTTTACGATTTAGAAATCGTGGGGGCTATTTTGAGTTAGATCGGATTTTATTGGGTTGGCTCGGAACGGGGGTGTTAAATTGACGTGAAAAAAAAAGCATGCCAGCCAAACAAGGCTTTGTGAGCTTGACTAGAGTTACATTTTGGGGCTACAGCTGCTCATCTTATTTTTTCTTTGAACCACTTGGATGGATAATGCATATGAGAGACTAAAATCAATTTGTTTTTCGGATTAAAACAAATTTCCGGTGATAATAAAATTATTGGGGTGTCCTAGAAATATGTTTTGTAAAAACTTTACATTCTTTTTATTTCAATTTTCTCTGACACCTTGTTCGCTTGGAACCGACTGGCGATATGAATCCGATTCTACGCAAGTTAGATATTTTGCTTTCTCGTCTTATTTATACCTGACTCGAAATCTAACTCGGCTCATACATTTGTTTCGGATTATTTTAATGACTCACTTGACACATATCTGACTCGATTCAAATGTTTTTTTTTTAATTGAGTCGACTCGATATGACGTGATGAGGTCCCAACAATTTTGAGAAACAGATATATTTTTGAGTTGCTTAAATGAAGTGGACCACCAAACAAGACTTTTAGGATATGCCTAAAAAGAGTTAACCTTTTGTTGTTCTTGTGAGCCTTTTACTGAACCATTTTGGGGGTGCTCTTCTTTTCTTTTAGGACCACTTGGTTGTCAATTTTGGGATCGCTCATCTAGTTTCAGTATTTCAAATTTCATAAGCATGGTCCCCTTTGAAAAAGTCAAGTCATAGAACGGTCAGGGATTTATCAGGGAGGGTTTTGACTTTGACGACCAGTATTTCAATTTCATGGGTGGGTTCTGGGTCTCAACAGAAATAGGGTGGGGTGATACTTTGGGACGACTGTGTCCGTCCAAGCAAAAGTTGACACTCGCTTAATCACATAGCTGTGGAAAAAGAGACAGAAAAAAAATCATGTGGCATAGTAGTTTCAGAAATCATTACACCAGTGAAGGTAGAAAACACAAATGCTTCCTATTGCATCCAATCATTCCGCTAGAGTATCATGCATCTCAAGAATAAACTAAAAATGCAATGCTACGCGCAACTCAATTGCTGCACCCACTAGCAACTTACAATAATGAGTAAGTTCAATATGTTTCGACACCATCAAACCGAGCAAGTGCATTTATGATGCCATTTATCACCCAAGAAAAACCTATTTATTTAAAAAAGAAAAACTACTAATTCAACAATCAAATCTACTCTTGGCCTTCTAATAGGTTGACCAACCGGTTAAATTTGTCGAGCAGTAATACATTCACTCATTCAGGTTCCTTTTTACATGAAGTCTAAGCAGGAAAAATATGCAAGTAAAATAATAAGAAACTGAATAAATATAACAACTAACTTCACATCTCCCCAGCCTCTTTACTGGCCTGGATGGATTTCATACTCTAGAGGACTAGGCCCATGAAAGAACGAAAAAGAACTATCTTTGTCGCTTAAAACGCTATTAAGTGTTCACTCACCACTTTTGCGATCTCCCCAACTATAACAAGAACACCAGTTACAATATCATTACTTGCATTCACCCCAGTGCCCTCGTCGAGCTGATGTGTAACCAAAACAACTAAGCAAACCTTGTTCACAGGACATGAGCAATATATGGAAGTGTGAGTTGTTTGCTATCTGCACTGCAGACAAACAAGATGTGTCAACATTTGAAGGTTTCAGGCTGAAAATTTGGACGAAGAAGGTGGATTATCTAAATGCACAAACATAGCCACTGAAAACAACATCTTCATTCCTCAACTTTGAAAGAATTAGAATTACAAATAGAGAGTTGACCTTTATTCTAGATATGTCAACAGTTGTATGAGATCACGACGAAGTGCTGGAAGAAAAAATTTGCTTGATTTTTTTCTGGTAACCTCCCCCTCCAATGAGATTGCATCCTCTCGAACAACAAAATGCGTGGGTAACTCATTAACTCATCCAGTGATCAAATGCGCTGGACAGTATCACCGGCTGCACAGAAGTAAACCACACATAATAGTTAACCCGTCAAAACCCAATATCTAATCGTAACAGCACCATGAATAGACCTGTAACAAATCTCTACTTAATGAATAAAAATACAACATCCTCATTTGCAATGACAGATAAATCAAGAACCTGTTCTCAACCAATGGGTAATACCATTAGTAAGACTCTAATAAATACTTTTAAATGAACTATCAAATCATGTAGATGTGAAATTTATCATTCAATATACACAATTTTAAAAGGTATAAATTCACCTTTGCAACCATAGGTGCATTCTATGCAAATGATGAACAAACGCTAGCATATTGTTTTTTAAGTTTCTGACAAGACTGAAATCTCATTCTAAAGAGTTGGGAATGCTTGCATTAAACCAAAATTAAGAAGATGAAACGAAAAAATTATCTAATATAATAACTAGTAATTACCTTTCCGCTGATATTCCATATCAATCTGATGAGCATTACAAGTCACTGCCACCACCATCACCAGTACGCGCCCTTACTATTAAATGTCACCACTGCCACCTTCACTATCACCTCCGCCACAGCTATACAAATTCCCACCCCAACCATCACCATCTCCTCTACCTCCATACTTTACAAGTCTCCACCCCACCATCACAGTCTCCACCTCCTCCATATGTATACAATATCCCACCACCATCACGTTGCCACATCCACCATATGCAATTATGCATACAGCTCTCGTCCACCACCATCGCCACTTCCAACTAGATGTACGGTTCGTACAGTTCTCCACTTAGCGTGTGTCTATACAGTGTCTGCAATCAAGAAATAATGCAATTAGCTTACACATATTCGTACTCATCAAATTCAAAGGGCATATGGTTTTGACAACTTACAGGGAATCCAAAAGTTGATCCCCTTTCTCCACTACTTCCTCAATTGCTTTATGAGCATGTGTAATGTTTTTCTCCTCATCGCCAATTAAAGACAAGGCCTGGATTGTGCAGGCTTATAAGTAGAAGACTGCAGAAAGGGTTTTGAAGAGAAACAGTGGTTTTATAATGGGAGGAATGACACTGATTGAAGATAAATATTCAGGGTTCAATAAGCCCTAGTAAGTAGTAAGGAAGAACTTACATAACATGCAATACATTTGGAATTATGATTTAATGAAGAAAATCAACCAATCTAACTAATTAAAATTTAAACCTCAACAGTGGTGAGGAGAAAAAAAAACGATGTAGAATTAGCTGTCGAATAATTAAGACTGAACAAGATCAATGATGATGAATACTTCAACAGATTAAACAAGAGAAACACACAAAATGAATCTCAATTTCATCATAAAGATACAAAATATCCTAAACTTATCATAATCATAAACTCTCGACTTACCATCAAGTCTATACCTGATTACAAACCAAATGTTGGAAGCACAATCAACTATTATCATATTTCTAATTCACGGGTTTGCGATTTTAAGGACTACGAAATTTTCAAAGTTAGGGTTTATAGATCCAGATTTCTGGTGTATGCGTTTTACTTATAACATCATGGTTTAGAAGCAAAAGGCTTTGATTTCTGGATTTTAAGCTGAAATCATAGCAATTTTCAGAGGTGTTTTGGGTTCGAAAAGAGGAGTTTTTGCACAGAGAAAAAACGATACGAGGCGTTTCCATATCGAAGCATGGGGGAAGGAAAATATAGGGGAAGTAGTTAAAACGTGGAAGTGCGATAGTAAAGGCGGAAGCACATCACCATATTCCAGTTTGTTGCCATTATATCACTATGAGAACAGGCTCCCTATTGTGATCTTCAGGCAACATATTTTCATTGGCATTAGCCGAATTTGAAAGTAAAATAGAGTTCATATTTACATAAGCATTAGATAATGAAACATTAACAGAAGTTGCAAGCTGAGCACTTCCTATGTTGTTATTACTACTACCTAATTTGTCCACCAAAAGAAATCGGCATAGAAAGTTGGGCATCTCCTCTTTCCATGTACTGAAAAGCGAAGATTTTCTTGCTTCCTTAGCTAATTTATCCGCCACTTGATTGTCACTTCTAACAGTGAAATTGAAACCCAAAAAAACTGAACAACTATTTAAGATACCCAACACCTCTTTGAATATTCCTTCATTCTGCCAAACCATTAAAGATTCATTTCCTTGCAAGTACCTGATTATTCTCTCATAGTCACCCTCCATAGAAAAGTTCTTGAAACCCTCCTCTTTTGCACATTTTGCTACTTGTAGTAGTGCTAACGCTTCTGCCTTTTCTGTACATTAAGCTTGGAATACTCCTGACTTAGCCTGGTTTCCATTTCTTACACAATTTCTCATAATTTGACCATAACCAGCAAGAGAAATAGCAGAAATCCAAGATGCATCAAAATTTAGTTTGTTGCGGTCAAAATTTGGTTTTTTGGGAGCCTATTATAGGGGAAGTTAAATGTGGATAAGATGATGAAATTAGGAAGCCTATTATAGGGGCTCCAAGCTTTTGGTTTGAGAGCACCTATATATATATATATATTTATGGATAAGGGGATATTTTATCCTTTGACTTGCATGACATGAAATTTAGTGGAAACGCTTTCACTTGGACTAGCAATAGTAATGGCACAGGAATATACAAATCCAGATTAGACAGATCACTAACTAATAATGAATTCATAATTAGATATCTTGAGGCCGGTTCCTATGGGGGTGGCTAACCCACCCATTTTCCATGCCAGTTGGCCTGGCAAACATGCCGCGCCACTATGGTAAAAACGTTAAGCGATCGATTCTCCACCGTTCGGTTGATTTTAAACCTCCAACGGCTCTTTCTCCTCCGCTTTAAAATGTGACATTCACACTCAAAAATTACATGAAATTTTTTACACGAAAAATTACACGAAATATTTTACACAAAAAATTACTATCTTTATCTATCTTATTTTTCAAAATGGAAAAGTTTGAATCCCAACTTGACTTGGCTACCCAACTTGATTTTTCCGGAGTGGTGATTCAAGCGCCGTTAGTAACATATGTGAAGGTTATAAAGAAATAGGTAAAAACCAAAGAAGTCTACAAGTTTTGGACATTAACCAAATCAAACCTCCAACTAAGAAAAGATAAAGAAAAGTTCAAGGGAAGGAAAATTTAAAGGCAAAGAAGAAGATAAAGAAAGGAAACTCCGTTCATGAGCGCATTAATTGGAAGTTTGGTGACATGAAGAAGATAAAAAAGATGAAGAACATTGTCCCAAATTTTTACTTTTAAAGTCTTTATTGTAATAAGTTATGTCATTATCTAGATGAATGAAAGAGGCACTAATGTAAATTAAAATTCTAAACTTTTAATGAAAGATGCACTAGTTTTATATTAATAATATCTTAAAATTAAAATTTGATACAAATGATAGATGCATCTTACAAATGAAAGATGCATCATATTTGGGCAGCTAATCTAAACTGATCATATTTGGGAAACACCCTCAAGATAATATAACAACCATCAAATTGAAAACGTTTTCCCACTCTGTTGCGCCATTCGAGCCGACACATTTGCTCCACATCAAATGCGTTTTGTCCATTTTGTCGGTTTCGATAGCCTTCAATAAGTGCAGCAACAAACACCTTCGCATCCCTGTTGATGATTCCGAAGCGATGACACGATCCATTTGCATTTCGATTATTGAGGTTCAATTTTTCTTCATGAAATATCTGAAATATGCGACTCCATACAATCTCTTGATGTTGATGTTGTCCATCATTTCTCATATCTTTTATAACAAAAACATGATGCCTTCAAATGGATTCATCTTCAGCTATACTAAATTTGCAAGCTCGAACTCGAACTGACATATTGGATTTGTGGAGTGAAAGAATGGAGATTGAAGAAATGGTGTGAGTTGAAATGAAATTTTATATTGAATTTATATGATGTTGAAATTATGACTGTTAGATGAGATGATACGAGCGGTCGAGTCTAGACCGCTGGCGGTGGATACTACAGTGACCGGTTTTTTCTACACCGAGCGGTCGATATCGCTCGGTATAAACTTAACCTGGCCTGGCTAAGTGGCATTGCTTGTTTGCCAGCTCCACGGTGGGTGCATAAATGACAAATCAATATATTTTCCACACCCATAGGAACCGGCCTGATGCTACTCTCAAACACCTAGCTCAACTAGGATTTGATCATGCTCCTCTAATGTTATCCCTCTATAGCTCATCCATTTCCACAGGTAAAAACTGGAAGTTCTTTGAACATTGGCTCCAAAAATATTCTTGTGCAAATGAAATTATGAATGCTTGAAACTCTAACATTTCAGGTTCAGCTGCTTATGTTTTGTGTGATAAATAAGAAAATACTGGACAAATTCTCTCAAAATGGAGCAAGTCAACTTTTGGACATATTCAAACAAGAATCACTGAGATTCAACTTGAAATATCTAAACTTCAAGCTTCTGATATGCAAGGAAATAATACTTCTCAGTCTTATCTTTGGAAAAAAGAGAGAGGCAAAACTCAGGAGATATCTTCTATAATTACATGGATAAAAACTCAAAATATCTTCACATAAGAGCTAATCAAAGAAGACTGAGAAATAAGATTGACTCTATACAAGCTCCATATGGATCCTGGTGTCAAGACAAGCCTTTAATTGAACAACATCTAGTTTCTCACTTTAAGAATATCACTTCTGCATCAAATCCTGTGGACATTTACCATTTTCTAAAGCATATCCCAGCAACTATCAACCAGCAAGATAACAATGTTCTTATATTAGTACCAAACGAACAAGAAATCTATAATGCTTTAATGTCAATGGATCCTTGGACATCACCAGGTCTTGATGATTTTCTTACAGGTTTTTATCAAACTCAATGGAAGGTAGGATGATATTTGCAAAATGGTACAAGATTTCTTTCACTCAGGTCATCTCTTGAAGAAGATTAACAACACTAGAGTTACACTAATTCCAAAAGTTAACTCAGCTCAAAAGCCAGAAGATTCTAGTCTCATTGCCATCTGCAATACAGTTTACAAGATTATCTCCAAAGTTTTCTAGATATAGTATCGAGATTAAAGAAGTGCATGATTAAGATTATCTCACCAATGCAATCATCTTATGAATCCCTTGAATTTTATCCTTTAGTAACTTCTCTCTGATGAGCTTGTATGGCACAACTTTCACAATTTACATCGAATTTAAAAGCTGAGGAACCTGTGAGATATTTTTTTTTAACAATTGTTTGTGCACTTTATTTCAATCTTTACTTTTGGTTCTTTATTGTACTTGTGTGGCACCATATCTGTTATGATGTAGTTTTTGGTCATTTCTCTGCAAAAAGATGGATTGATTGCTCCTTGAAACCTGTTTACTAGATATTTATTTCTGCTGGATGATAACTTTCGAATTTCTAAAATTTAACTTTGTGTGCAACCTTCAAAAAAAAAAAACACAAACCAAGAAAAAATAATATTAAAAGCTGAGGAACCTGTGAGCTATATTTTTTTAACAATTGTTAGTGCATCTTTATTTCAATATTTCTTTTTGGTTCTTTATTGTACTTGTGTGGCACCATATATGTTATGATGTAGTTTTGGTCATTTCTCTGCAAAAAGATGGATTGATTGCTCCTTGAAACCTGTTTACTAGATATTTATTTCTGCTAGATGATAACTTCCGAATTTCTAAAATCTAACTTTGTGTGCAACCTTCAAAAATAAAAAAAACACAAACCAAGATTATTTTTTTTAAAAGCTAAGGAACCTGTGAGCTATTTTTTTTTTTAACAATTGTTAGTGCATCTTTATTTCAATCTTTCTTTTTGGTTATTTATTGTACTTGTGTTGCACCATAGCTGTTATGATGTAGTTTATAGTCATTTCTCTGCAAAAAGATGGATTGATTGCTCCTTGAAACCTGTTTACTAGATATTTATTTCTGCTGGATGATAACTTCCGAATTTCTAAAATCTAACTTTGTGTGCAACCTTCAAAAATAAAGAAAACACAAACCAAGAAAAAAAATGGAGCTGGTGGGATTTGAACCGCAGCCGTTGAACACAAAGAATCATGGGTATAACAATTGGGCTACGCGTCCAATGGTGTTCAGTTTCAAATATCCTATTAATTAAAGATATGGTAAACTATGTAAGGATATCTTTAAAATAGATTCGAAGAGTCCTCCCACCCTAGCTTTCATTACTCTTTTGCGGAAACTATCTTCCCAAATATTCTGTAATATCTTCCCAATTATATCCTTTCCAAGGAGATCGACGGTATAAAAGGCCAGATGATGGAAATGAATGGAGTACAAGAATATGTTGAGAAGTAGTGTGTAAGACTCGATGTAGATCTAGGTGCTGAGTTAGAGCAGTAATAGGAAAATTTATTCTCGAAATCTTTTAAAGGTTGAGTAGAAGAATAAAATCCTTGTAAAGGTTTCGTGAATCTAGTCGCTTTTCCCTGTTATGTTTCATACAGAAATCATATAGTGTAATCTCAAGGGGAAACTATATTCCTTTATGGTATCTGATATACCATGATACTCTTTATACAATTTTTTTTTTTAAAGAATACATATCATATTGCTAAATTTTATCATAATTGTAATTGTAGAAAAAAAATAGATGTGAAAAAAGTTATGTTTCCGTCATTGATTATTCTCTAAGGTACATAAAATCAGGTTGCCACCTAAAATAAATCCTCCCAACTTCTTGAAGAAAAAAATCTTGAAATGCAAGATTAGTAAAGTACCCCTCTTAAACAATATAACGGTTAACTTCACGCCCTATTTATTGTTTTTGTCTCTCTTAGTTTTTCTTTATCTCTCATTGTACAATGAACACAACAACAATAACAAAAAGAATTTTTTGAAAAAAATCCAAACGGAAATCAAGTTTCGTGATACTATAAGAATACCAAACACATCAATATAATAAAGAAATACTTCTCATCTTCAAGAACAATTGATGTGAAATATACGATCAAAAGTTAAACCAAGATAATGCGCTTCAATTAGTTTAGATTTCGTTTAGTTTCAATTATATTAGGACATGTTTGATACCGATTTTAACAAAGTCTTAACAACTTTTATTTGTTCAATTAATCTTGATTATGATATTGGATTTCACAAGACTTTTTCATCTGTGTGTTTGATGTTTATAGGAGTAAAAAATGATTGTCTTCGTACGGTCAAAAAATTAATTACAACATACCAAGTCATTGTGTATTGACATAAGAGACATATTTTATAGTTAAGTTAATATTAATTTACATTATAAATGTATCAAGGAAATATTATTTTTTAAATATTTGTTGAACAAGTAAATCATATTGGAAAACTTATAAGACCATTCTCAAATATCAAGGCACTATTCTTCGAGTACACTAAAGGTTGGTGTATCGAAAAGTTAGGTATTATTCTCTAGATACCTAATTCCAGCAAATATTCTTTATTCTTGGAATATTATAATATTCTGGAGTTTGTTCCTGAATTAAGATGTATTTTGATTATTTTATTTTTGTTGTTGTTTGATATAACCTTATAAGCCGAACTTATAGTTACTTTTCTTAAAGGTTTGGAGGTATCACATTCCATCTAGTTTTATCTCTCTCACAAATATTTGGAGTGATACATTTAATCTTTATTTTGAGAAGATGAATCAATATATTTTTGAATGATAAGAGGGTTCAATTTCTGTTATCATCTATTAGCTGACTCACATATTTGGAATGTTTTCATCTATGCGAATAATGTTAAGTAAATCACTTTGTTTTAGCAGCCAAAAATCTACCCAAATTCATAATTTCACTTACTGCACATGATTAGATTTAATCACATTTGGATCATTTTATAATGTAATCCATGAATTATTAATTATTTTATTCTAGTTTTTCAGGAGGATCCGCTTTAGGGACTAAAGATTCATTCTCATTAATTATTCTCCATGGAAGATTTGTGACTAAAACAATATTTTGTTTATGAGTATTTATAATTCCAAGACCTCCTTGGCATTTACTCTTGAGGTATTATTACAAGCTTCTGTAAAGATACAACTTTTACTATAATTTCGTTCCATTAAAAATTTCTTTAAAGCTTATCAATATTTTACAAGAACTTTTTTTAGGGAAAAAGAGACAAAACGAATGAAATAGACTTATTGAACGTTGGAGGGTGTTTATTACCGTTTTTCATGCCTTACGTTGTGGAAAAAAATAGACTTACTGAACATTGTCATCGTCATATTACATTTGCACAACATATATTGCACCCGCATCATGTTACCTTCTCAGTCGTTTTCCATTAGCTAATTTTTGTGCAGTTTGTCGCCATATTAAAAGTTATTTAACCCAAATACAAACTATTCCTTAGATATCACTCCTCGTATAAAGGTTATATGTGTTGGCGTATTCCGACTGAAAGGCTCTATTTCTCAACATGTTAAGTTTTTCGAAAATCATTTACCTTTTGCAGGTCCAAGCACCACGTATACGTTTGCTGCTCCTGCATGTCCAAATGTTTACTCTCCAACACCAACATTGTTACCTCCTTTTTACAGCCCCATCATTTTCACCACAATAATCTCTTAAGGTAAGCTCTTCTATTCCAAGTCATTCTAATTTTATTTCGAATCTTTTCCCTCTTTATAATATGTCAATTTGCTGCCTACTTTAGGAAGAATAGATAACTTGAATTAAGTTCAACCCCTGTCATTAGTTCTACATGCACCCCCGGACTCGTCTGACCCATTTAGTTCCAGCTTTCAGAAGCTTAGCAACTGCTCGGTCGACGATAACTCGTGCCAAAAATTGTTGTTTGTAAGCCCAATATTAATACTGCCACAAAACGTCCTTTAATTAAGGATGATGAATACTTTGAGCCACATATATGCTCTCGAGATGCTACACTTCCTTATTGATGAATATATATGGATTTTGAATATAACGCTCTTTTGAAGAATGAAACTTTTTTTTTTAATTCCTTTTTCTTTGGGTCATAATATTGTTGGAAACAAATGGGTTTATCGAATAAACGTAATTTTGATGGTACTATTGACCGGTATAGAGTATGCCTTCTTACCATGGGGTATAACCAATAAGAAAGAATTGAGTATCAAGAAATGTTTAGTCTGGATGTGAAACCATGCACTATTCGTGCTATCATTTCTCTCGCTCTATTCAAGAATTGGTTTCTCAGTCATTTGGATATACCAAAGGATTTTATAAGTGAGTTTCTTCAAGAAGTATTTTTTTTTTTGATTGGTTAACATGGCTTTCGTTAGATTGAACTTCGCTTCCTAAATCATGTTTGTTGGTCGCATTAATCTTTTCATGCATTAAAACAGACCCTTCAAGCATGGTATCATCGTCTTCGTGCTCATTTTCTTCATCTCGGTTTTATAAATTTCAAAGCCGACAACTCTTTGTTCATACAATGGCACAACAACAATATTACTTATATCTTTGTCTATGTAAGTGATATTATCGTCACCGACTTTTCTATCTCTCTTTGATTCGACAACTTATAAGCGATCTATATAAGGCTTTCTCAATCATTAATCTTCGTGATTTATTTTATTTTTCGGATATTGAAGTTCATCACTCTTCTTCGGGTCTAGTTCCATCGGAACAGTTTAGGCCATGCTCGTTATGTGGATATATGAAATAAGTTAATCCTCTATCAATGGACGCTTAAGTTACTTTTTAACTTCTAAGAGTAAAAAAGTCAGAAATTAATATGTGTATACAATTTTAAAATGACTTAAGTAAAAAAGTTAACCTTTTGTTATAAGCAAAACATTTTCTTCTGAATTTTACTTTCTTACTCTTGAGTCTTGCCTCCTCTTCTCTCTCAGACGAAGAACAACAACAAGCTTACATCCACATGATCCTTCATAGAATTTCCCGCTAATTTCAAAACCCTAAATTAAATTGAAAGAATAGGGGACAGATAGATAAGTCGGTGCAAGACGAATGAAATGCAAAAAAACTAGCCCTCCTCACCTATACTTTCTTACTCTTGCGGCCTCCTCTTCTCTCAGATGAAGAACAACAACAAGCTTACATCCCCATGATCCTTCACAGAATTTCCCGCGAATTTCAAAACCCTAAATTACATTCTCTATACCCTAAACTATTCTCCTCATCCTCAATTTCATTTTCTAAACTGAAAGAATATGATTTCAGTCCTCCAGAACATCTCTCAGTAAAACCTAACTCTATAAAACCCAACGACTGTGAAAAACCCAAATCAAAGAAACAAAAACCCTTATATAAACCACCTTCATCACTTGATACCAGTGAGTTCAAACCACTACATTCAGATTTATCATTTGATTTCAGGTTCAGTTACACTGAAAGCAGTCCAGATGTTAGACCAATTGGTCTAAGAGAACCGAAGTATTCCCCTTTTGGTCCATCGAGAATCGATCGAGTATGGACTGGTGTTTGTGCACCTGTTGTTGATCCAATTGTTAAATCTGTTGATGATGGAAATGAAGAGGGAGTCAATTTGGAAGAGAAAAGAAAGAAATTGAGAGATGATATACTTGGAAAACCATTAACTGATGCTGAGAGGAAGATTTTACTTGATAAATGTCAGAGGGTTAGGACTAAACGTCAAATTAATTTGGGTAAGTTGGATGATTTACCTCATTTTGTGCAGTTTCGCAGTTTGTCTTTGTCATTGCTTACTGTTTCATTAGTGTGCAGGAAGAGATGGATTTACTCACAACATCCTTAATGATATTCATAATAATTGGAAGACTTGTGAGGCTGTAAGGATAAGGTGTTTAGGTGTTCCTACCGTTGATATGAAAAACGTTTGCAACCAACTCGAGGTACTGTTCTTATATGCTTGATTTACCAAGTAAATGAATAGAAAAATGGTCCCTTTCTCCACTTTATTTGGTATGGTGTTTTTATATTTCTTCAATTATTGTTCTGAATCCATTCAGGGTGCTGATCAGATTGGTATATTGTGTGCATCCAACAAACTTCATTAGAATATAGATGCAAAACACTAAACAATGACAATTTATGTTGCAATGACACCATGCTTAATGATATCCGTAACAATTGGAAGACTTGTGAGGCTGTAAGGATATGGTGTTACTACTGTTGATACGAAAAACGTGTGCAATATTCTACTTAGATGCTGAATTGACCAAGTGAAGGATGGTTGTTATGCCACTTTACTAGTGTAGGGTCAGTGTTCCTAAAGTACGATAATTGTGGGTATTCACAAAAGAAAAAGAAAATTGTAAATTTAGTGGAAACATGGATTTTTGCTAAACTGTCTTTAGTTGGTTTTTAGAAGTATAATAGCTAGGTTATATCCAGGGTGTTTGAGATCTGATTGGTTTAGTGGATACATTTAAAAAATCTAGAATGTGTATGCTTAAACACAAACTAAAGTAGAATTTATAGTTGCAACGGCAGTATTAGGAATTGTCTACCAGACTACCACCTCCTGATGATGATGGTATCAGAGAGATTCAACTTCCAACATAACCATGCTCTATGATGATGGTTTTAAGTAAAATCTTTTCAAATTCCCATTAGACATTCGAAATAGGTTAGTTATTGATTTGAACCACTTCCGAAATTATCAAATCTATACAAAAGTAGGAAATAGAAGAATAGGGACTTGGCCCTTGGGAAAAGCAAAATGAAAGTTGGACCAACCAGCCTTGAGTTGTTGGCTAAATAAGACATTTTCACCTGGCGTAGAAGGAACTTCATGGTTATATTTTTATTTCCTTTTCTCTATCAGCTTATGCAAGATATGATGCAATCGAGTTATAGGAAAATGTTAGTCGAAATTGAGTACAGATAAAACGTATGAGTTACATGTGCATAAATCAAATTATGTTGCAATATAGTACTCTCTTTGTTAACGTTGAAGTGATCAAGTATTGTGAGTGACAATTTCGTCTATCTCATTTGTTAACTAAATCAGGACAAATTGCATACTAGTCACAATTAAATTATACTCAACTGGGAGGTAACGATATGCAGGTTCAGTGAAATCCCGAAGACCATGAATGTCTCCAGTTTGAAGTTGAACAAAAGTTTTACGATGAATTATATTTGGTCACTAGTATTTGTGATTTTATGTCTTCGAGAAGTACTTTTAAAATTTCTCATGAGTATGTTAACAGGATAAGACAAGTGGTAAGATTATATAAACATGGTGGTCTTCTGGTGTTATATAGAGGCAGGCATTATAAACCCAAGGAAAGGCCTGTGATTCCAGTAATGTTGTGGAGGCCCCACGAGCCTATTTATCTAAGGTTGATAAGAAGTACAATTGACGGTTTAACCATCGACGAAACCAAAGAAATGAGAAAGAGGGGCCTATCGGTTCCTGCTCTTGCAAAACTTGGTAATGTTTTCACAGACTCAGTATTTCTTAAAACAATTTTACACATTTATTTGGTCACTAACTTAATGAGATATCACAGTGAAGAATGGTTATTATGGTAATCTTGTACCCATGGTTCGGGATGCTTTTCTTACCGAGGAGATGGTTCGTATTGACTGCAAGGGTCTCAACAAGAGTGACTACAAGAAGATAGGCTACAAACTCAGGGTAAGTTTTCAATTTGGAACCATTGATTCTTGTAAAGTTTTAGACTACAACAAAAAGAAATGGTCTTCTTGCTAGTTTCTTCCTATTATTCTCTGTTATACTGCTTACAACCTTGGTTAAAGCTCCACCTAATCGGCAAAGTTCAGGTTTTGCCTGGGACGGTAGGACCAGGGTTCATAGCGCCACCCAAATTGTTGTGTTGGGCTTCGTTTAGCTCTTTGAGCTAATGTTTAGAAATAGGTTTAGAGACTTAAGTTAAACAAGCTACTAGGTGGACAAGAATTTATGTTTATATGTTTTTGTTATTTCTTGCAGGACCTAGTTCCTTGTATCCTTGTTACTTTTAAAAAAGAGCAGATTGTGATATGGAGGGGGGAGAATTACACAACACCAGAGCCTGGACAATTTATCAACGATGATAATTCATTTGATTACCTTGTTGGTGGATCAAGTCACACTGTGGAAGAAGATGGTAGTTCTAGTAATGATTACGAAAGCTCCAGCTTTGAGGATGTCTTCCGACAGCAAATTATTTGCACCACCTATTAGATAAATACAAAACTGGATTCAGTTTTAATATAATTCTGTGCCTTCCAAGTAAATCAGTTTGACTCTATCGATGACAGATAATATTCTGGGTTAAAGAGAGTAAATCCGGCCTAACTAAATTTGGTGGTGCGGAAGCTCTTAAATCCACCAAAATATAAATCGCAATTGAAGCTACTAAGATTTCATTCATAAAATCCGATTATTACGAAGAAACAGTAAAAATTTATTTCAGTTTTTGTCTTCCACAATTGAAGCTGCACAAGACCCACCCACGATACCCGTACCCGCTAAACCCATGGGTTTTTGTCCAAACCCACCCGTTGTGGGTGCGGAGTTGGTTAAGAAAAAAAACCCGCTGTCCGTGGGTGCGAGGTTGGTTTTAGCTCATACCCACCCATACCCGCCCGAAAAACCCAACTCGGTGAGTCCCTCTCAGAAAGTCCAACTCGGTTTTAATTTTTGGACAAAACCATTCGTCTCCCATTTGCCAGTTCCTTAGAAAAATGCCCTAACTGAAGTAGAGCGGCAGTCTCCTACGCCTCCCTCCCTCCAATCCAAAGCGCCACCAACAACAATCCACGACTACTCCGATCAAATCCTCAGACAGAGTTCACTCTCATTGAACTTAATCCTAATTGAACTACTTGGAATTTCATGCTAAATCCTAATTGATCTACTAGGAATTTGGTGAGTTTTATTATTAGACAGAGTTGTGTTAGTTTAATTTTGTTGATTGTGATTTGTTAATGTTTGATTGACTAATTATGCAGAGTGAGATGAGGAAATATAGGTTAAATCTGATGATGATGTTTCAATTGCGGGTTTAAATGGGTTTAAACCCAAACCCGCCCTACCCGCAGCGGGCGGGTAACAAAACCCGCCCGCTGTTTGTGGTTGCGGGGTTGGTTATGAAAAAAAAAAGTAGAAATAGTTCATTCGGCCAGTATCCTACTTTAACTCTATCAGGGTCAACCACCATCTCCCTGTTTCACGTTCCTGTAATGCAAGACACCTTATGTTTTAGTTTGGGGTGTCTCCTAATTATCGAAATTATGAACTAGCCAATAGCCAACTAAATGAAATATGTACCAAAGATATTTCCACTGTTATGTCAAATTGTGTGCCCCCAAGGATCGATGACTTGGGGAAGGGCAAGAAAGGAGTATGTTGCCGATCAACTTGAACATAACCAGAGCAAAGATAATTGTAACAACCTGTCTTGTGACCCCCATCACCCTAAAGCAACAGACAACAATATTACCAATAATAGATCAAAAACGGAAAGGTAAATTAAAATGGTAAATGTGATATGTATACTTACAGTCTAATACACAAATCCTCGAGTTAAACTGTCATTGTACAACTGTGGATTTACCTGAAATTTATCAATTCAATTTTTTAAAACACCAACGTTTTTGCTAAGCAAAATTGTTAAATCAAACCTCCCCTTCAAACTCCACCAAAAATCTTGCATTGGCATGAGATGCTTCCAACCAAAGCAAACTCAAGCCACCCCAAGAAACCCCCAAATGGCCTTTGTTTCTGTACTAAAAATTAAAATCCTACTCACAAGACATGCTGCAATATAAGGGGATTGACATTTATAGTTCCTGCATTCTATGTGGTGAATGTAATGAGTCTCAAGATCACATTCTTATCCACTGTAAAGTAGCTTACAAGATTTGGTCATCCATAACGCCAAAAGAGCAATGGGCATGGGTTTTCTCTGAATCTATGTTTAGTCTTGCTAGCACATGGTTCAATAATTACTTATCTCCAAGTGGTAAGATGGTTTGGAACATTATTCCTGCAGCTGTAGTTTGGGTGTTATGGAAGGAACGTAATTGTCGTACTTTTGAGGAAAATTACAGCTACAAAACGGATGAGGAGTTGTGCACTGAAGCCAAATCTCTTGTTCTCACTTGGGAAGCAAGTTTTGGTAATAGAGTTCATGTAAATTACTCCAATTCTATTCGAAACTGGAGTATTGTTTTTGCTTAATTTTGTTTTTTCTTTTCTTTTAAACTACCTCTGGTAGTTCATTGTACATTCTACTTCTTTAAATAAAACTCTCACTTCCGATAAAAAATAAATAATGTGGGCTCCATCCGGTGCAGAATTCTTTATAATCCCAAGCTCCTCCCAAATCATAGGGAGAGTTTGAGGGACAGTTTCTTTGAAAGGATTGTTTTCTTTTTTGCTCACTGAGCAAGTATGCTAATATGGAATACAAGTTTATTTATTTTTTGAAGCATAAATACAGGTTTATTGAGGTCGTAATAGGGTGTTTGAACGCTTAAATTTTTTTGACTTCCAGAAGTCAGTCAAAACGACATCTAAAAATGTTCTTTTTAGATTTTGTGAAGCGCGATGTTTTTACTTATAAATATTTCTGATATCTAAACGCTTTAAAAATACCATATAAAACATAATAGAAAATGTTGTATGAGGTAGTTGGTGCTTTTCAAGTAAATTGATAGAAACAACGGAAAAGGAAAAACACAAAAAATAAAATAAAATAAATGATAACTATGGTTATGGGTCAACTTACCATCCATCCAAATTTAATTACATTGACTTGTTCCTGTGGTCCGGCTCTGAGTGCAATTTCTGCTGAACTGAATTGGTCTGGCTCTACTTTGGGACTCCAGATATTAACTATTCCTTTGCCCCCATTGAACTTTTGGCCTGCTATTGAGAGGGTAAATCCAGCTCTCTCATTATTAACATTTTTGAAAAGAAATTACATTAGTTGATTAATTAGTCCTCGACTGCTTCAAAATATAAAAAAATAAAAACTAAAAAATAGTTTGATTCAAAAAATCAAAAAATAACATGTTGCTATAAGGGGTATCAATTTATTTAGGGTTATATCATTCCAAAGGTGTATGATGTTTTGTCTTATTTGGAATTCGGTACAACCGCAAATAAAATTAGTACCACCTATTCACAATCTTGGAAAATAAGGATAAGGATACATACGAATTGTTTGTCAGCACGAGCCTCCGACGATGTTAGTGGAGCAAGTAATGACTTGGCTCTGATTAAATCTTCTTTAGTTTTCCTGCGTATGGGAACTGTTCCTTTTGGGCACCCCTCAATTCGGCTAAGCAGTGTTATATTCGATTTGGTGTGCAGTGATTCATTGTTAATCTGAACATAAAAATGAAACTTAACAACTAAAGGAAAATATTTGGCTTTGCGTTGTAGAGTAAATTTGATTTAGCATCATCACGTCCAATCATTTTACAGATGACTTATACTCAACAATAAAAATATTCTTAACTAAATGTTTTTGGATACAATTTGAGAAGTTAGTTTGACAAGAGAATTCAAGAGTAATTTTTTAGAAACAATATACTAACTTTTTATTTCTGCGTTTAGTATCCAAACATGCTATGCACGATAATAAAGCAGTTTTGATTCTATACTCAACAATAAAAATATTCTTAACTAAATGTTTTTGGATACAAATAGTTTGACAAGACAATTCAAGAGTAACTTTTTAGAAGCAGTATACTAACTTTTTATTTCTGCGTTTAGTATCCAAACATGCTATGCACGATAATAAAGCATTTTTGATTCTCAAAAAGATTTTTTTTGTCAAGAGATCAGAATCTTACCGGAATAGTTTTGTGCCTCTTTACCAAAGGGTGATCAAAAGCAGCTTGTTTGTGGAATTCAATACAATCATAAATATCACCCCAGTGAGTCTTTCACCATGCACATGACAAACAAAACAAGACAATATGATGTTAGCCTCAGGATTAACAAAAATAAGAAGGAAACCAGAATTTTTGACAAAGTTGCTAAATCTTTCAAAAATAAATACTGCTCACATTTATTGTTTTCATGGGAAGTTTATTTAGACTCTTGAGCTGTGCTTCTAGCTGCAAGTCCTCTTCTATGGACAAAGTCGGCATACGTCCTCCCTCCGCTAGTAGTATTGCATGATAAGTGATAACTAGTACTGCTAACAAGCTTATGCCTAAAACTGCAGCCATTAGTGCACCCAACGAAGCCTGATGACGATGAATAAATCCATATCTTTGTGATAATCCACTTTTTATGGATAAAAAACGTTACTATGGGAAGAATTTAGGTCCATATCTTTCAGACCTCCAGATGGTACTCCATTAATGTGTGGAGTAGGATGTGGAGTACTCCATCCGGTTATTGGATGATCGGATACGTTATCCGGACACTAAGTGTTCGGATAGATTTTTTTTTCTTTTTTTTTTGCCATCCGGTCACTCAGTGACCGGTCACTTGATGATCGGATGAGGGTTCCAAAATTTTTAAAACTAAAAAGACTGTTCAACGATTGGACAGTTAAAAGAGTTAACCTGTGTTACCATTTCTAAAACCATAGAATGAAATTTGGTCAAACTCTCTTTGACTTGCAAAGGAATCCAATCTCTCTCTATTACACACAACTGTGAGTTCTTTTCAAAATTAAGGAAGAATATCCGATCATGTAGTGGCCGGATGGAGAGTCATTTTGACTTTCCCATAGTGGGTTCTTACTCCACAAATTTGTGAGAGTCCATATATTTATGGATACTCATTATCTTATGGATGTTTTTACCTCAATATTATATGAGTTTCCCTTATAATATTGAATGTATCGACGAAAATACTGGCAAGTATTATATTTCTTGATTTCTTTCCTGGTGGGAATTAATTACGTTTATTGATTATTTCCTTCTTTGTACCGTGTAAGATATCGACCCTCTTTCTTTAAAAGGCATGTGATATATATAGATTGGAAGACTTGTGAGGCTGTGTATGGATATGGTTTTTTGGTGTTCCTAATGTTGATACAAAAAACGTGTGCAACCAAGTCGACGTATTCTACTAATAATATGCATGCTGGATTGACCAAGTAAAGGACACTTAGTTTACCTAGTGTAGGGTGTTATTATGGTAATCTTGTACCCATGGTTCGAGATGAGGAGATGGGTCGTATTGACTACAAGGGTTGAGTGACTACAAGAAGATAGGGTACAAACTCATTTCAATCTGAATACCATTAATTCTTGTGAAATTCTAGACGAAAAGAAATGGTCTTCTTGCTAGTTTTTTTCCCTAACTGAAGAAGATGACTTATAAAATCTCTCAAACTGTGCTTTTTACTTTTTACGTACGTTACACCACCAGAGCGGCAGAGCCTAGACAGTTTGTCAGCGATGATAATTCACCGTGGAAGAAGATGGTAGTTCTAGTAATGACTACAAAAGCTCTAACTTGCTTTCTCATGACAGCAAGTTACTATAGAATCATCTATATTGATTAAAGATTGTGTTCAAACTGAAATATAATATCTGCATTCAAGTTCAAAACAGAGAATCAAAACATAGAAAATAATTAATTAATGTACCCTTAATATCTTGATCATTATTATTACTATATGAAAACAGGAAAAAACTGGCTTATTTCCAGCTTTTGTCTTCCACAATATTTATTCACATACATCCGTAATCACGACCACCAGTTCCTCCGAAGTACATCACGTTGTCCTTTGGGTAATATTTTGCACGATAAGCCAAAGGACAATCATTTAGAAGTTCAAGCTTGTTTAAACGTTCAAGCTAGTCCGGTTTTAAATAATTATCGTTCGCGTCTTTATATTGAAGTTCTACAAAATAACAGCTTTTTTTAGGATCCGTCCCTCCATAATCACCACTGCACATTGCTGGAATGGCTCCATTTGCGCCAGACTTTACACGACCTCCCCAGTATATATAATCCACACCGCCTTGCCTGAAAAGTGGAAATAGTTCATTAGGCCAGTATCCTACTTTAACTCTATCTTGCAGGGTCAACCACCATCTCCCTGTTTCGCGTTCCTGCAATACAAAACATCCGAACACACTATATAATTTCCTGCAATACAAAATAAAATATTTTACTGGGTTTTGGAAACGGAAAATATGTCATTTGTCCAAATATTTTTAAAACACGGTCAATGTAGTTAATCTCGGCCATCTCGGCCGAGATATCGCCAATAATATCGGTTTCGTTGTTTCACCAAGATGCCGATATTGCCGGTATTGCGCGGTATTTCGCCGATATTGGTTGATATTTCACCGGTATTCACCGAAATATCGTGTCTCGGTACCGATATTCACCAAAATACGATATTGACTACATTGAACACGTTTCAAATGGACGAGTAAAAAAAATTATGGGTGAAATGGACACAAAAAAAAAATAGCAAGGATGAAACCAGTTTCATCCTTGCTTAAACTTAAAAAATAGCGAGGATGAAACTTGATGCATCCTGTGTAAACTAAAAAAAAAAAAAAAATTTGAAAATGGGTAGATTTTAGATTTTTGTTCATTTAAACAGTATCAAAATCTATCTGTCATTTTCACCCAGAATTTTTTTATTTTATTTTTTTTAACCAATTTTGTGTTTGGGAAAGGTAAGTGCAATTACGTACCAGAGATATGTCCACTTTTATGTCAAATTGTGTGGATTCATACTTCGACGTCTTGGGGAAAGGCAAGTCTGGAGTAACTGTCGGGTGAACTTGAACAAAACCACGGCACATATGATTATAGCAACCAGTATTATGACCACCATCGCCCTGTAGCAGTATCAAAACAATACTTTTGAGCAAAGCAACAATTGAGATATATAACTATTAGGTAAACTTAAATGGTCGTTTATAGTTATACTTACAGTCCAATACGCAAAACCTCTCGTTAAAACACCGCCGTACAATTGTGGATTCACCTGAAATTAAGTTTCATTCCGATCAGTACCAGTTTTTAAAATCGACATTTTTGTTTTCATATGACACCCACCATTCTCAAAGGATTCATTAAGATAGTATGGTACGGGAGAGTAACCAGCATAAGAAAGTGGCAATCATGGCTATGGTTCAACTTACCATCCATCCAAACTTGATTGCGTTGACCTGCCCATATGGCCCCGCTTTGAGTGCAATTTCTGCTGAACTGAATTGGTCCGCCTCTACTGTGGGTCTGGGACTCCAAACATTAACTATCCCGCTGCCGCCATGGAACTTTTGGCCTCCCATTGCAAGGAAGTATCCAGTTCTCTGATTGTTAACAATTTCGAAAAACAGACAGTTTTAGTTCTGAATTTTGAACAAATTATAATGAAAAAAATAAGGTTAAAGATACATACGTATTGTGTATTACTACCATTAGCCTCGGACGACGAAAATGGAGATGATAATGACTTGGCTCGGATCAGATCTTCTTTACTTGTCCTACGAATAGGAACTGTTCCTTCCGGGCACCCCTCAATTCCGATTGGCAATGTTATATTTGGCTTGTTGGGCAATGATTCACTGCTTATCTGAACATCAAGAAAAAGAAAAGAACTCAATACCTGAACCATTTCAGTAATTCTATATTTTTCTTCAACAAACGGCCAAGAGGCTAAAAAACAAATTAAAGATCTTCTCATAAAAACATCACTAAGCAAATGAGTGATTTTATGAGGAGGCAGAGATAAAACAGCTTCCACCAAAACCTTAAACTCCATAAATTTTACACTAGAATATACAATGTTCCTAAAAAGATAAATAATAAAAGACTGACATTATAATATTTCATACGTAGAAAAAAAAATGATAAAAAGGAGTTTTGATTCTTGATGGAAGATCAAAAATCTTACCGGAATTTTATGCCTTTTTACCAAAGGATGATCAAAGGCAGGTTGCTTATGGAACTCGATACAATCGTAGATGTCACCCCATTCAGCCTTTCACATCAAAACAATATAATGTTAGCCTCATAACGAAAACAAAAACGATTCTCTTTTTTCTAAGTAAACCATCCAAAGTTTTTTTAGACAGTTTCTAAATAATCAAAATTTTATTTAGTAAAAAGTTGCGAACGCGACATGTTAATAAACAACACTCACATATATTGTTTTTGTGGGAAGTTTATTTAGACTCTTGAGCTGCGCTTCTAACTGCAAGTCCTCCTCTTCTACGGACATAGACTTACGTCCTTCCACATAATGATGATGATTGAAAGTAAAACTGATAACTAGTATTGCTAGCAAGCTTAAGCCTAAAACTGTAGCCATTGTTAGGATGATGAATAAAGAATTCTTAATAGCTTTACCGTATTTATATTTATAATCTTAACATATGCATTGACAAGATAATGGCAGATAATATATTTCTAGATTTCTTTCTTTCAGTTTTTATTCGATAAATTCTATTTACTGTTTTTTTTTTCTTTTGATAAGTTGGAACAATTGTATTTACAGTATGTACAATATATTCATTTTTTTTCCGAGAATTCTTAATAACTTTACCGTATTTATAATCTTAAAGTTAAAATATGCATTGACGAAGAAGATAACGGCCGATAATATATTTCTAGTTTTCTTTCTTTCTGTTTTTATTCGATACATCCTATTTACAGTATTTTTTTATTTCTTTTTTTGATAAGTTAGAACAATTCTATGGGAATACTGAATACTGTTTTACATAGGATTGCGTCACATAGAGATTTTTTTTTTTTTTTTTTTGGACAAACCGTGTTTTCAGACTACCTTAAAACTGGCTACGAGCGCGTTTTTGTGCAGATTTTGTGGGCCCCATCTCTTTTTCATTTTTTTTTTGTTTTATCTTTAATAGGGCATTTGCACACTTAGAAGTTGCTTTTCGACTGAAAAATAAAAAGTCAGAAGTCAGTTTGACAATAATATTTCAGAACGACTTCTACAAGAAGAAAAGTCAGCTTTTTGTGAAGCATCATAATGGAAGATTCCATTATTGATTTTAGGGTAAAATATATCAATTCTAATTTAATCAAACATCTAAGAAGATTACGTTAACTCTACTGAATCCATTGATTAACATAATTTTAATCACTGATTTCCAAACTATCCCGCCTCCCTTTTATCATAGTTATAAATGAAAGATCAACCAAATTATTGTGCATACTTGGGTCGTCGAAATCTATAGTACTCTTTGTCCTATTCTCTATATAAAAATAGAGTTTTTTCGAGCATTCTCATTAACTGGAGTTTCTGGTTGATTCTAGCTCCACCATAATATATTTTTTGGTAATTTTTTTAATATTTTTGGTTCACAATATATATTCGGCCAATCACAACAGACAGAAAAATTACCTAAAATAACTAAATATAATAAAATCTAATACGTTGCCAAAAATAATTTAAAAATCTAATATAGACATGATCATGTGAGAGATACTTTGTATGATGTTTTATGGCGAGAGGGTATTTCAACAAAGAAAGAAGTGGATGTCAACTTTTTGACAAACCCATTGGAAGGGAGGTCCACACTCAGACCAGCAAACGTTCTTATTTTTGGATGGGCTAATGGAAAACACGCATGTGTTGACCTCACTGGGGCCTCTCCGTTAGCAGGCATTGGACATGGTGCTTTTACAGTTGGCCAAGCAGCGTTGAGGGCTGCCTCACGTAAGATAGTGAAGCATGAGAAAGCATGTATTGATAATGGACATGCTTTTGTCCCCTTCGCTTTTGATACTTTTGGTTTCTTGGCTCCAGAGGCGATTGGACTCCTCAAGAGGGTTCAGAAAGTCATGCACAGTAATGTGATAACCCCGGGTTCGAGAGAGTTTATTTTTAAAAGGACATGCTTTGCAATTCACAAGGGTCTTGCGGCGCAGCTTGTTGCTCGCTTGCCTGCTATGTAAGATTTTATTTTTAGTAAATGATAATAAAATTGTTCAGAAAAATCTAATACATTTAATCCAAACAATTAAATTCACAAACAAAATAAACAAAAAAAAATGTACAAACAAAATTAAAAGAGAATCACATAATTTTTTTTTTTTGTTGTTCATCGTGATTTCATCAAAAAATTAAATAAATCACAAATATATAAAAAGAAAAATGCCCAATGTCCAATTACAGGTTTTGATAATTGAAGTAATCCTAATTACAATTCCAAGCTATTAATTAATATCAAAACTAACTCAAACTGCGATTACATTTAGAATTCGAAAGAAGTAAAAATACTTTGATCAAAGTTTATAAATCAATATATATATAGTTGTGAATGTTTATCGGATCAAAACGTGCTACCCGTTCCGCAAAAAATCGACCGTTAATCTGTCCAACAGTTCGAAATATAAATCAATCAATAAAAACAATCATGGAAGTAATATAACATGATTTAAATAAAATTAAGAATGAGGAACCAAAAATGATCGATACAAATGTATAATCAACAAAACGAATATTGATTTTTATTAATATTGATTATTTTATAAATAAATAAAAAAAAGTTAAAAAAAAAGTAACTTTTTTTTGACGTGCGGAAGATACTCAATAATGTTTTAGAAAAAATAACTCAACAACTAAATGTACCTATCCAAAAATAATATTTTTTATTTATCTTTTAGGTAAATATGTCAAAAAATATTATTTATTTACCGAGAAATTCCATTCATAGAAAAAATAAATATTCCATTAGTAAAAAAAAGAAATTAATTAGGTAAACCCAGATTTGCATAGCCTGAATTTGCCAAAACTAATATAGATTATACAATAGAAAAGAAAACAACTAACCAAATATATAAAATCTAAGATATGTTTAGAATTGATAAGTATTATTTTCAAAACAAAATTTTTTGTTTATGAAATTGTGTTTCTTTATATAAATCATTGAATCATAAGCCATACCCCATCTATGACGTCGATTCTTTATTTTAATTTAACTAGTTTTTTACCTGTGCGATGCACGGGTCTGTTTCTCTCCTATGAAATATAAGATTCATGTTGGGAGATTACTTCTTTTAGGTCTTCCTTCAAGGCTACGGCCGATATTCCAATTCATAGTTTAGACTAATCATACAAAAGAAACTAAAATACTTTCACGTCAGATTGAGATTGAAGGCAAAATGTATAGTGGGTAAATGATATGTTGCAAAGCCAAAATTCAAAATTCTCAAAAGGTTAACAAATATTTCAGAAAGCTTCATGCAAACCTGGAATTGGGGTAATACTGAAGCCAATTTGGAGGGCTTACGTCAACTGTGAGTGGAGGAACCAATACACAAACCTTCGACAGAGATTTGATTTTTTATTCCCATGAATGTATTATAACGCTGATGCCGACACCACATTGAATTGGTATAACTAAATTGGGTTAGGATATATGTCTAAGCACATAGGCCTATGGGGGCGGCAAAGACATATAAATACTAACTAAATTCAGTTGGTTTATTAAGCTTCATATTTGTAAATATGTAATATGTAGATAGACTCTGGCTCTCCTATATGACTCTATGAAAATCTCCATTAGCTGCTACTACAACATTATGCGCATCTAAAACAAAGTAAAGCTAGCATCTCTTATCATCCCATAGCTTGCAGCAAGCCCTCTGATTCAGCATGCTCCACATTTAAGTATTCATGCACATAGATATATCACCCCACTCTGTGTGATATCTTTTTATGGTGTAGCTACAGTAAGAGGCATATCATCTCTGTATCGGGTCATCATTTGTCGAAGATGCTCAATGATAATGTCATTATATTTACATACCCAAAAATTAGCAGTACATACATAGCCACAAATTAATACGGGACCATTAATAATGAAATACAGATTGCATTGTTTCCCATTTATGGTTCCATTTTATACTCGATATATCCCTAGCCAGTAAATAAATATTACTAATTTCATCAAAAATAATGATAGGATAAAAATAAATATGTCTTTATTCGCAATGTATTTTCCAGATCGACAGATACCCAACCACGGTCGATGTGGATGACATGGTAATATGGTACGAATATTCAAGATTATTAAATTGTCTTATCTTCTACCAAGTGAGCACTTTCCTGCGAATATTAATAGTGTTTATCTCTACGGTTACATATAGTCGATTAGGTTAAATAAAATCCATTTGGATGTAATTGGGAATCCTATGTGCACCTTTAAATTTTTTTCGTCAGTTTAATATGCTAAGTGTGTTATATTTTCTAAATTTAATTTTTTTTGCCAAGATCATCAGTTCAGATGGAATCATTGGATAACAAAAGCAGAGAGCAAACCTTAGTATCGAGTATTGTACAACATCCTCAAGGTGAGGTTGAGTTGAGAAGACTCGGACAGAATTGCTTGTTTATAACTTTATATATCTTTTTGATACACTACATTCTTGCAAAGTACTGTTGAATCATCATATTTTTATAGGTTGGGTAATTTGCCAAGATATTGTCAGTAGGAACATTAAGGTAAATTACCAAATGTCTAGCATTCCCTCACATTTGGCGCTAATGAGCTAAGAGACTGTTAGTAGGAACATTTAGGATTTTAGTATTTAGTGTCGGTTTAATGAGCATTTTATGTTCCTGAATCAGTATTTATATTTTTTGTGTTCTACTTTCTGTTACTGTTCTTTGAAATATTAATGTGCATGTTATTTGGAAATGCTAAACCATAAGTCCAGAAAATATCTCCCCCTTAGATTGTTGTCCACCCGAAAATTCACACATCAAATTCGGTCTCGTCTCTCTTTTTGTCACATGCACACACAAACACATCCATTCAATTTCACTCCCTGTAAAAAATTTATATGATGTGAATTGGTAGCCATGCAATAAAAACAGGAAAAATGTGTAATATATTACTCATATCCCGTTTCTCCAGGGATTGAACTCAAGGGGATAGTTGTACTTGTAAAAGTTCAAATGCAACACTGGAGGACAGACCAATTTGAACCGGTGCATTATGACCACAACATCCTCTGTCTGGTTCACTGGCTCCGCATAAATGTAGTGAACAAATTAAAGTATATGGATGATGAACCAAGGATCTGAAGAATCTTATTATTATATATCCAAACCACTATAAATGACCCAAAAAATACACTCGGATGGTTTCAAATTGAATTTGGTTTTGTTTGGAACTATCAAGCAAATCTAAAAGAAACAATAAAATACAATACAATTATAACCCTCCTTATATTCTAGAGCTCAATTGTTAGAAGAATACAAATTTACTATCATCATCAAAGAATGTAAAGTAAGTTTCAAATGTCAAAGAAAATTCATGCCCAGAATCCCATATGGTTACACCATATGTGGCTCAAGGAAAATACAACATAACTATAAGAGTAAGACACACAAACATTTCCATTATAACCAAGACATCTTGAAATTTAAAGTCATATCATTATTTTATATTAATATATTAACAAAGATTTAGAGTAATGAAATTGGTTCATTTAAATTAATCGGATACCAACTAATCTTTAATTATTTCTTTGATGAGCATTGGTTCTTCTTTGATAAACATTTAATTATATGAGTTAGTGTCCTTTGATCAATTCATTTTGTCTATATGAGTTATAGTTATCACAATCAATAGAGTACATAAATATCTTAATTTATGTCAAGATCTTAGAACTTGAAATACAACACAAACTAGTTTATAATATAAACTTAAAACCTAAGCTAAATGGCTTCTATAATCATTTCATTCGCAATGTGAAACTAAAACGTCATTCAGACAAGTGGTAATAAAATTATATATAAACATGGTGGTCTTCTGGTGTTATATAGAGGGAGGTATTATAAACCCAAGGAAAGGCTTGTGATTCCAGTAATGTTGTGGAGGCCCCACGAGCCTATTTATCCAAGGTTGATAAGAAGTACAATTGACGGTTTAACCACTGATGAAACCAAAGAAATGAAAAAGAGGGGCTATCAGTTCCTGCTCTTGCAAAACTTGGTAATGTTTTCACATAATCAGTATTTCTTAAAAAAATTTACACATTTATTTGGTCACTAACTTAATGAAATATCACAGTGAAGAATGGTTATTATGGTAATTTTGTACCCATGGTTCGAGATGTTTTTCTTACCGAGGAGATGATTCGTATTGACTGCAAGGGTCTCAACAAGAGTGACTACAAGAAGATAGGATACAAACTCAGGGTAAGTTTTCAATTTGGAACCATTGATTCTTGTGAAATTTTAGACTATAACAAAAAGAAGTGGTCTTCTTGCTAGTTTCTTCTTATAATTATTTGTTATACTGCTTACAACCTTGGACGGAAGGACCAAGCTTCATAGCACCACCCAAGTTGTTGAGTTGGGCTTCGTTTAGCTCTTTTTCTTGAGCTAATGTTTAGAAATAGGTTTAGAGACTTAAGTTAAACAAGCCACTAGTTGGACAAGAATTTATGTTTATAGGTTTTTATTCTTTCTTGCAGGACCTAGTTCCTTGTATCCCTGTTACTTTTAAAAAAGAGCAGATTGTGATATGGAGGGGGAAGAATTACACAACACTAGAGCATGGACAATTTGTCAACGATGATAATTCATTTGATTACCTTTTTGGTGGATCAAGTAACACTATGGAAGAAGATGGGAGTTCTAGTAATGGTTACGAAAGGTCCAGCTCTGAGGATGAATTGTTATCTTCTGACAACAAATTATTTGCACCACTTATTAGATAAATAAAAAACTGGATTCAGTTTTAATATAATTATGTGCCTTCCAAGTTAGTCAGTTTGACTCGATGACAGATTATATTCTGGGTTAAAGAGAGTAAATCCAGCCTAACTAAATTTGGTGGTGCAGAAGCTCTTAAATCCACCAAAATATAAATCGTAATTGAAGCTTCTAAAATTTCATTCATATTGTATTTTATTATTTTAAAATCTGATTAACACGAAGAAACAGTAAAAATCTATTTCAGTTTTTGTCTTCCACAATATTCATACAAACTAACATTTGTTAGCGACGCCACCACCAGGTCCTCAAAAGTGAATATGATTGCCCTTTTTGTAATATTGTGTACGGTAAAGCACACTACAATCATTTATAGATTGAATCTTATGCTTTTCAGGTTTTAAAGAATGATCATCCCTGTCTTTATATTGAAGTTCTATGAAAGAACCGCTGAATTTATTATACGGCCCTTCATAATCACCACTATCCATTGGTGGAAGGACTCCATCTTTGCCAGACTTTACGCGACCTCCCCTGTATATATTATCAACACCACCTGGCTTAAAAAGTGGAAATAGTTCATTCGTCCAGTATCCTACTTTAAATCTATCTTGCAGGGTCAACCACCAGTTCCCTATTTCACATTCCTGTAATGCAAGACACCTTATGTTTTAGTTCGGGGTGTCTCCTAATTAACGAAATTATGAACTAGCCAATAGCCAAGTAAATAAAATACGAACCAAAGATATTTCCAATGTTATTTCAAATTGTGTGCCCCCAAGGATCGATGACTTGGGGAAGGGAAAGAAATGAGTATGTTGCCGATCAACTTGAACATAACCAGAGAAAAGATAATTGTAAAAACCTGTCTTGTGACCCCCATCACCCTAAAGCAGCAGACAACAATATTACCAATAATAGATCAAAAACGGAAAGGTAAATTAAAATGGTAAATGTGATATGTATACTTACAGTCCAATACACAAATCCTCGAGTTAAACTGTCATTGTACAAACTGTGGATTTACCTAAAATTTATCAATTCAAGTTTTTAAAACAACAACGTTTTTTCTAAGCAAAATTTTTAAATCAAACCTCCTCTTCAAACTCCACCAAAATTCTTGCATTGGCATGAAATTCTTTCAACCAAAACAAACTCCAGCCACCCCAAGAAACCTCCAAATGGCCTTTGTTTCTGTACTAAAAATTAAAATCCTAGTTTCTTTCACAAACAAATGTGGGCTCCATCCGGCGCAGAATTCTTTATAAGCCCAAGCTCCTCCCAAATCATAGGGAGAGTTTGAGGGACAGTTCCTTTGAAAGGATTGTTTTCTTTTTGCTCACTGAGCAAGTATAATAATATGGAATACAAGTTTATTGAGAAGGTCGTAATTGGATGTTTGAACGTACACACTTTAATTTTTTTCACTTCCAGAAGTCAGTCAAAATGACAAAGTGTTC
Source organism: Papaver bracteatum (assembly GCA_023529315.1). Lineage (NCBI taxonomy): Eukaryota > Viridiplantae > Streptophyta > Magnoliopsida > Ranunculales > Papaveraceae > Papaver > Papaver bracteatum. Next base: position 142,731 of record JAJJWX010005187.1, on the reverse strand, counting down.
TTTTTAGATTTTGTGAACACGATGTTTTTTTGCTTATGAATATTTCTGGTATCTAAACGCGCAACAAATACCATATAAAACATAATAGATCAAGGGATTAGTGATGGTAATGGTGTTGATTCAAATAAGTAATTCTATTTCATGGGAAGAGTTGATTCAGAGAGAGGATTTAAGGTTCGAATTAGAAATGGAATCAGGGGTTCTTGCTAGAACTGAAGATAGGGTTTGTGAGTATTAGATATAGAATTGGAGATTAAATCATAGATTTGAGTAACCGGTTGATTAGGGTTGCAGTGAGATGATTTTGAGATTGAGCTTAAGAGAAGAAGAGTTGAATCAAGAGTATTTAATGAATTAATAGGAATTAGATGGAATTAACGGGTGGGTTTTGTTTGAATTGAAGTTGCAAACATTTGATGGAAGAGAAATTGAATTATAAGTCAGGGTTTGTAAGATGAATTCAGAGAAGATGTAGAAGATGAAATTAAAGGTCTATGAGAAAGATTAAAGGTGGGTTTGTCATGAATTAGGTTTAAGGCTGAATAATTACTTGATATTGTGAGTTAGGGTTTTGGTTTTGAGACTGTTAATGAAACTAAGGTTTGGTTGAAAGATTAAGGAGAATTAGATGGAGCAGAGATGGGTTAGTGGCGAGTGAATATGAATCAGGTGAAGGTTGAGCAGTTGTAGAGGATTATGACTTGGGTGTAAGGTAATCTTCTTCAAATAATTGAATTGAGTCTGTTATTAATTTATGTTATCAAAATTGAAGTGTGTTTTGGGCTAGTCCTGAATTGAAGTTATGGATGTTGATGAAGATATTATGAAACTGAGATTAAGTTAATTATATACTGGAACTGTGATTGTGGATATGAAGATGGTGTTTAATGATGAACAACATTTGTAGGGAATGGTTAAATTCTTGTGGTTGTATTTGTGTGTAGTATGAGCTGAGGTTGTAGGTGATGTTATTTTGGTTAAGTTTAGAGAATGGAGATGATGATGTGCATGTGTATGAAATTGTAGTTATTATGAGTTGGCCAGTGTGTGTGTGGAATTGGAACTTGAGTTTTGGTTGTGCAGGTGAAGTAAAAGTGGAGATGTGAGTTTGGTGGTAATGGATGTGTAATGTGGTTTAAAATGGAGTTGTGATTATTGAACTGGTGGTGATGAAGTTGGTTGTTATAACAAGAAATGGTTGTAAAGAAGAGGAGTTTGGGTTATGTCAGTGGAAGAATGAGATTAGATTTGTTGTGTCAGTTGATGGTGTTGTTTGAATTGGGGTTCAGTTAAATAGGGTAGAGAAATGAACTGTTGGTAATAACTAAATTCATAAGGATTCTTGTTGAAGAGATGTTATGTAACTAAAGTATTGGAATGTTAGATTAGATGATTGTATAAGTTGAAACTTTCTTGTAGAAGCTTGGAAAAGCTACAATTGAAGGTAGGCATAGTTTTTGATTGTAATTGGAATTCAAAGTTGTTTAGTATAATTGTATTGAAATTGTTTAGTATAAATTGTTTTGATTGCAACATTCTAGTCCTGGCAGGTTTTATGTTGCACCTTGATTGTGCATTAGAAGTTTGGCATGTGCAAAGGAATTGGCCTTGAGTCTTTATTTCCAGTTAGTTTAGCTGACTCGATTTGCTTAGCTGACTCAGTTCTTCTAACTAAGTAGAGTTAACCATGTAACTTGAGTTGAATCGGTTTGACTCAGACTGGACCAGTTGACCTTACTTTGACCGAGTTAACCTTTGACCATGGACTGGACTTTGACCTTTGACTGATATTTACCGTTAGTTGACTCAGTTGACCATTAGTGACCATTAGTTAACTCAGATGGTTTGGACCTTAGATTAATTGGCCGGAGTAGTGGACTTGGGCTTAGGGCCAGTTTTCCTAATTAGATATTTTGGACCTCTTGTGGTCCGAACTAACATTTGGTTTCTTCTACAAAGTTGTAGATATTCATAAGACTTAGCTAATGGATTATAGAACCAATCTCATTGAATTAGTAAACCTTAGATATGTTAAAGACAGATAATGAAAAGGTATAAAGTCATAAATAGGCTTAGAACTATTAGGTAGACTTTTATAATTCTTGTATAAGCCATTTTGGCTAGTTTCTTAGACTTATTGTGTAATTAACAATTAGTCTATATTAACAACGATCGATTCAAGGATGAACTAGTGGATCATGGATATCGAGGTAGGCGAGGCTTGTCATCAAAAGAGGTGGGAGTCAATTACGAACTCTCTTGTATTCATTATTGTTTTACAAATCAATCTTTGTGTTGTCAAATTCATGCATATCTTTGTGTGATTAGTGTGGTATGAGATGTGTACTGACACAATATCAATATTCTATGGCTAGGGCGATACACCGTAATATTACCTAATGAGTGTGGTTAGCACGAATATTATTCTTCCTTATATCCAGTATTCTATCGAGTTCGGTTAGCAAAAATATTACCTAATGAGTGTGGTTAGCATGAATATTACTCTTCCCTTATGTGCGGCAACACACATCTCATACATGGATGTTTACTGTTATTTATTGATGTCTATGAAGAAGTTTCCACTTTATGTTTCATTGTCTTTCCTTGTATTACCGACTTTCGATAAAACCTACATTATCTTTGGATCATATTAATGATTGCTTGTAAGCTAGTTGTTATTCCTACTGGGCACCCCTTTTAGGGATGATGTGCTCACCCATTCCCACTTTCAGTTTCAGAGACAGATTAGAGTTGTGCAACGAAAGCTTCAAGGGTTGATTTCGTTAGTTGATTAACTTTTACTATGTTTGTTATATTACCTATTGTATTTGTAAACCAAATGACTATTGTATATGTATCATATGAGAGGAGTTCTTTTATGTATGTATTTCTGAGCGGGGCTAGTTTTGGGTTAAGTTTTGTAGAAGATTTCTTAATTGGTTGTTTAAGTAAATGTTTTAGTTTTTAACGCCTCTTATTTAGTTAATATCTTGGATTAGTCAGCTGCTAGCTTAGGGGGCGCTACAAGTAGGTTCCTCTAATTCATATAAATTTGTTGTATTATTTTTGTGATAGTTATTTATAATTTTAGATTTTAGGATAATGCTAGATCTAAAATATAGGATTTACCGCACAAGAGGTTGCAGACCTCCGTATGTCAATGATGACTGACATTTATGTTTATGCTAATATGCAATTTAGGTTGCTATATTCAATGTTATACTGATGATTATCAATATCCATTTGTGATCTGTAGAATTTTACACATGATTATCAATACTCTTCCTTTTTGATCATTGTGACCATGCTCTATTACTACGCATGCTTACTTTCTTAGTTGATGAACTAGATTTTTGTATGATTTTTCTGTCTCATGCTAGTATTAAAAATTGTATTTTTTTGCCGTTTTTATGTTTCAGTAACTGATTGTTATGAAGTTGGACTCTAACATTAATCTGTATAGAGTAACTTGGAATCAGCAGTTGGAAGTGAGATTTGAGGAATGGGATACGATCTATAGTGCACTTGCATCATCATTTGGTTCCGGGTTGATCTCAATATCATTGCTAAGAGGATCTGTAGTATAATAGGTCAGCGTTTAACCGTTGATCTGAATTTTTTTTTATATATAATGCCACTGCGGTAGATTCAAGTTTATATATTGTATTCAATTATTGGTCACACATGAATTTGATATGACTTGTTAAAATGAACTAATATAATCATTGTGAGTTCCATTTGGGTAGGTCTGGCAATGGATAACCGATATCCGGTATCCGTTTCCAATTATTCGAAATCCTATAGGATTTTATCCGTTATATCGGATACCGGATATCCGGATCCGATAAATTGTCGGATATTTCTCCTTAACCTATCGGAATCGGATTGGGCTCTATCCGATTGGTTAATATCCGATATCCGATAGTGAAGGGGCGTACATGTAATTTCCCATAGGACCCATACCCACCCACCTTACTAGACCTAGTCGAGGAGGACTCGAGAAGATTAGACAGAACTCACCCTTCAATTTTTTTCTTCTCTTCTCAGTTCTCTTCCCGTACTTCTCCTCGCTCTCAATCTCGCTCCCAATAATTTTCCCCTCGGCCCTCTCCAATAAATTTAATCACTCAATCAGGTTACAGGTATGATTCGCTCCCAACTTTAGGTTGTAATTTTTTTTTCTTTTAATTTGTTCGATTTCTATGTTGCAATAAAAAAACTAAGGTTTATCATTTATGTATGGATGAAAGATTTGAGATGGGTTTAAACTAAATTACAACATGTGGTCGAAGAATAACTTAATATTGGTAGTTAGGGTTTGATAAAGTGCGATTTCAGCTCGATTTAAATCCCTCAGTCTTCTAGGGTTTTCAGTTTCATGGTTTTATCATTGATTCATTGTCTTGTTCATGAAATTTGGGCTAATCTCTTTGTCAAGAGTATGCTATTACTAGCTTTAGAAGAACAATCTTTCCCCAGGTACACATTAGCTACTTGTAATATACAAATATGACTCACTAATTAGAACAATTGTGAAGATTAAGGATGGAAAATTGCTATGTGTTTTCTCTGGGCCGTAATATGCTCATGTATGTTGTTTTCTTCTTCTTCTTTTTTCCCACTGTTTTCTCTCGTCGTAATATGTGTGTCTTGATAAATGATGTAAATTTGTGTGTTCTCGTAATGTCTCAAAGTCAAAGAGCGTCCAATAGAGTTGGAACTTCAAGCAGTCAACCCAACTCCGAGCAACCAGAACAAGGAGATCAAAGTGTTGCTTCAACAACACCTTCTTCGGGTAATAAGAGATCATTAGCGAAGCAGATGAAAATCATCCACTTGTTATTGCTTTATTGAAGAAATTGCGCACAACAACATCACCGTCATGGAATGAATTCACAAGGAAAATCATTGTAGAGCCTGATAAAGATAATCCGGGTAAGGAAGTGGCTCTCATTTATGGTGAATGCAATCATTGTCATAAGTTGGTACATGCTTGTAGTAGACAAGGAACTACCCCCTTGGCTCAACATCTAAAAACCTTCCCCGAGAAGCCTGAAAACAAGCCAGGACAAATGAAGATTACCACTGCAATTAAAAAGGCAGGTACTAACCAAGTGAAATTACTTAATTACAAGTATGATCCTATAGTTACTAGGAACTGCCTTGCTAAAATGATTGCTAAGCATGATTATCCACTTAACATGGTTGAGCATTTCTATTTTAGAGAGTTTGTTAAGTCTTTGAACCCTGCTGCTAGAATGCCATGTAGGAATACAAGTAAAGCTGATGTGTTGAGGTGTTATGCTGAAATGAAAGAGGAATTGCAATTACAATTAGAGAATTTGACTTCCAAATGTAGTCTCACAACTGATATATGGACTGCCAAATACACTAAAGATGGTTATTGTTGTGTTACATGCCATTTTATAGATGATGAGTGGAACTTGATATCCAAAACCTTAGCTTACATTGTAGTGCCGTCACCGCATACAGGAGATGTTCTCTCTGATTTTATCAAAGCTTGCACAGTTGAATGGAACATTGATAGGAAATTTTTGGCTTTGACTGCTGATAATGCTCCAGCTAATGGGGTGATGATGAGAAATCTTATGAAGTGGCTACATGGTAAGAATTGTTTGTTGCTTCAAGGAAAATTGTTTCACATGAGGTGTAGCAACCACATATTGCATTTAATTGTATTGCATGGCATGAAAGTAGCTACTGAGTTCATAGAGGATATTAGAGATTGTGTTAAGTATGTAAAGGCTTCACAAGCTAGAAAAGAGAAGTTTGAAATAGCCTTGACACAATGTAGATTGTCTGGAGAAGTTAGTTTAGATGTGGACACAAGGTGGAACTCCACTTTTATGATGCTTAAGAATGCAATTAAACTGCGAGAAGGTTTTGAAAGACTTGGTGATTTAGATTCTGACTTCAATATTCTGCCATCAAGTGAGAAGTGGGAACAAGGAATAGAAATTTGTAATTGTTTGGAGGATTTTAATGATATTTCAACTGAGTTTGCAGGGATTAAGTATCCAACTTCAAATCTTTATTATAATGGGGTATATAAAATTAACCAAAGCATCAAACGTTGGGAAGATAGTACTTTTGAGTATGTCAGAGCAATGGGGTTGAAAATGAGACAAAAGTTTAATACATACTGGAGTGAATGTAATTTAACTATGAGCATTGGAGTGGTTCTAGATCCAAGGTACAAGGCAAGATGGGTAAGGTTCACATATAAGATAATTTTTGGGGATAATGAACTTGCAGCAGTTGAGTATGAGAAATTCAGGACAGACTTGACCAAAATTTTCAAGGCGTATGAATCTCGAGAACAACACTTCAGCTACTCCTTTCTTTAGCAGCTCTGTCTCTCGCACGGAAGTAAGAGGCCCAGGTACAAGTAAGTTAAGTAACCCAGATTATGCTACTTTTTTGTTGGAAAATGATGAATATGATGTTCATAAATCTGAGTTAGAAACATACTTAGAAGAACCAATTCTTCCAACTGTGTCACCCCAAGATGAATACAATTTTGATATATTGAGTTGGTGGAAACTAAGTGCCGGTAAGTACCCAATTCTATCAAAGATAGCAAGGGATGTGTTGGCTGTTCCGGTGACCAGTGTAGCATCGGAGTCCATGTTCAGCGATGGTGGAAGGGTTCTAACAACACACCGAGCTTCATTAAGTCCTGAATTAGTCCAAGCATTGCTATGCTTAAGTGATTGGATGCCAGGCTTCTTTGACGCAGGTAAATATTCTTTTCCTTTGCTTGGTAATTTATTTTATCATGTAGTTTACAAGAACATAATTATGATGAAATGGGTTCAGTGCTGATTTACCAAATCTGCAGGGAAAGGTTGCTTGGCTTCCTTTCGTATGTCATGAGTTATGAGCATAACTGAACTTTATTGTTCACTCATAACAGTTTTGTTGATGTCTGGTAGTAATTACTAATTTGTTTCACATATAGTTATCCCTTGAGATTTAAGGTCCCAGAATGTGTGCAGGATGATTGTGTGTTTCCCGATTTACCAATAATGATCCATTGTAACTGTTTTTATTAGTAACTACCTTGTGCTTCATGTTTGAGTTGTAGCCTTATGCGTAGTCGTTGTCCCCAGATTTGAGTTGTAATGGGTGGCTGCTTCTTAACCTCCATACAAATATAAGTAAGCATCACTACTGTGCATTTTTACTACTGTCTTTCTAATTGATTATTTGTGAATGCAGATATGGAAGTCCAAGACTGAAGTTGATGCAATGATGCAACATGCAACCAGGAAGCCAAGGGAGATCATCACTACTGTGCATTGTTGTCAAGTCTGTGACTCTGTGTAGTGTTTTTAAGTCTATTTTACTGTGCACAAGAAGACATTGTTTTTTCATAGTCTTCATCACTAGCAGTCTAGCCTGTTGTTGACTTGTTGGCATTGTTGAAGAAGACTTGTAGTTTTTTTTTCATATGTGATGTGACTTAAAAGTTAAAACTCTGTTAAATTTCAACATTAACTGATATTCCCAGAAACCGTATTTTAACGGATAAAAATCGGATATCCGGTAGGTTAACCTTAACCTTATCGAATTGGAATTTTTGGTATCCGCCGGATATTATCGGATACCGGATATCCGATAATACTTAACCTTAACGGATTTGCCAATATCCGCCGGATATCTATCCGTTGCCAGCCCTACATTTGGGAGTGGTTTCTTAAGTCATTTTCATGCTAAATGACTACTTTGGATTTGATATCTGATGTAATTTTGAGCTAGCAAATATCCATTCTGTGTTGTCCGACTGGGGTAGACATGTCAGTAACGGTAGTCTAATTTTCTTTTTTCTTTTTAAAGATGAGAGGGTTCATTAAAAAATGCCTCATTTTGATGCTCAGCAGTAGATTTTCTTGCTCGATGTATTTAATTTAAGCATGTTCAGATAGTGGATAATATTGGCAAAGGACTTGGTTTTTGGTTCATCTTCATTTGTAGGTGCTAGTGATAGCTATGTTGAAGTCAGTACGTACTATGTAGTTCCCAAAATAAATTTAATTGAAACTTGAATCTTTGCTGACATCTATTTTTTGATATCTTAATAAATTGGCTTTAGCTTAATCTAGCTTGATACTTGCTAGTCATAGATATTTTTTTGTTGATTTGTGTTCTTGTACTAACTTTGCTAACACAGAAAATATTATTTAGTGGAGATAAACTCTGTTTTATCTATTTTGAATGATAAGATGAATACAATGGTCTAGTAGTTTCTACGTGTGATTGCAATGATAAGTTTATTGAGATTATTTTTTGATATCGGTAGTGATTGAGGGTGATAACGGTTTCTGTTGATTTCGGTAATTTCGGGTGTGTGGGTGAGAAACGAATTTAAACCCTAAACAATATACTGCAAGGGAGTACTTTAGATTTGAGAGATCAATCTATACAAATCCGGCCTAAACCAAGAAATGGTCGTTCCAAACTTTCTTCGGTCACAAAGTGAAGGAGAAGGGTTGGTTTTGGGGAGGGAAGCGAAGAAAGTGTTGAGACCAGAATAGTTGATTCTGGAAGAGTAGTTGTTTTACGACTTGTATCAGAAAGTGGGAAGCTAACAAATGGAGAGCTAGCAAATGTTTTATGAGTGTTGTATGCTTCTGACCTAAACTTGTTGTTCAGTGCAAATAGGTAATGCCTATTTATACAAGTCGAAGTGAAACGTACTATGGTCTCATTTAACAAATGGAAAACGGGTGAGTAAATGAGAGGAGGTGGTAACCGGTAATGCCTGGAATTGATGTTCCATAAAATAAATCGTTTCACCATTACTCCATGTATTTACTAATCGCCTCATCCTTATAACACTTTTCTTATAACAGGCGTAGTGTACGCCGCACGCTGTAGACCACCAAACCAATACCCAATGAGCATCCCCCAGTTTGTGACATGCGTTGATGTCTCAAGTGTTTTCGTGTAAAACATGTATCACGTTGTTGTTGTCTGGAAAGTTGAGCTTGTGAGACTTTCCGGCTCGGTGGTGACCTTCGACGGTCAAGATTTTGCATCTTAAGAGGAAAAGTAGTCGTTGATTATTGCAACCCTTCGTTTGGTAGCCAGTGGCATGAAAACATGACCAATATGACTTTAATATGGCCAAGTTTAGGCGTGGACAAAAGTTAGGGTTTTGGCTTTGTTTAGGCGCGACCAACCTAGGGCCAAAGGTTTCCATGCATTAGCTGGTAACCTTGGATGGCTAAGATCTGCACATTAGATGGAAAAGTGGTCATTGATTGTTGCAGGCCTTCGTTTTGGTATCCACATAGGGAAGGCCGGTATGGCGTGGCGCGGCAAGGTGGTTGGCATGTCCTTGACACATGTGTCATGCCCTTTCCTTGGCGCGGTTTGGCATGGCCAAAACTAAGGTTTTGGGCCAAAGGTTACCATGCGTTGTTTGGCGACCTTGGACGGCTAGGATTTGCATCTAGGATGGAAGGGTGGTCGTTGATCGTCGCATGCCTTCGTTTTGGCAGCCATCAACATGTAGCAGGGCGGCATGGCTTTGGCATGAAGACGTGGCCAGGCTAGGATTTTGGCGTGGTCTGGCTAGGATTTTGGCGTGGTCGTGCTAGGACTTTGGCGTGGCCAGGATAGGATTTTGGCGTGACCAGGATAGGATTTTGGTGTTGTTTGGGTGCGGCCAAAAACTAGGGTTTTTGCATATTTTGGGCGCGACCAAAATTAGGTTTTGGCGTTGGGCCAAATGTTACCACGCGTTAGTTGGCGACCTTGGACAGATAAGATCTGCATCTCATGTGGAAGGGTGGCCGTTGATTGTCGCATGCCTTCGTTTGGTAGCCAGCGGCAATGAAAGCATGGTCGGCATGACTTTAACATGGAGTGAAGCCATTGGAGGTATGCCTCTTGGAAGGGAAGCGCTTGCAGCTTTGTCTAAATTAGCGAGGGTTTGGTATGCCGAAACCCAAATTAGTGCCCTTTACTAAAATAGATGAAGAATTCTCATACTGACTCGTATTTTGATGTGGCATGCCCCCATGTATTATGTACAGAAAATAATTTCATATCTCCCTACTCGGGAATATTTAGGTTTTGAGCTCGTTCGGGAGGTAAAAACATCCCGAAAGTAAGAATCAGGAGGAATTCAAGAGGGATGTTGGTAGCCAACGGCATGGTGGTATGGCTGGCATGGCTTTGGCGTGGCCAAAACTAGGGTTTTGAGCCAAAGTTTACCATGCGTTGTTTGGCGACCTTGGACGGCTAGGATTTGCATCTAGGATGGAAGGGTGGCCGTTGATCGTCACACGCCTTCGTTTTGGTAGCCTCATAGGGAAGGCCGGCATGGTATTGTGCGGATGGCCTGTCATAGTGGGGCCAAGGGTTTGGGACATACGACTTGGCATGGTGGGGCCAAGGTAAAGTGCGGCTGAATTGGCATGGTGGGCCAAGGGTTTGGCATGCCATTGGCGCATGGTGCGGATAGCATGGTTGGCATGCCTTGGCGCGGTAGACATGGATAACATGGTTTTCCATTGGAAAAGTGATGCGGCTGGCATGCCTTGGCGCGGAGATGTGGCTGGCATGGTTTTCCATTGGCACAGTGGTGCGGCTGGCATGGTTGGCATGCCTTGGCATGGAGATGTGGTTGGCATGGTTTGCCATTGGCACAGTGGTGCGGATGGCATGGTTGGCATGCCTTGGCGCGTAGATGTAGTTGGCATGGTTTACCATTGGCACAATGGTACGGCTGACATGGTTGGCATGCCTTGGCGAGGATATGTGGCCGGCATGATTTTCCATTAGCACAGTGGTGCGGATGACATGGTTGGCATTCCTTGGCGCGGTAGCATGAGAATTAGGGTTTGTCATGGATGATGTCAGTCGATGTTAAGGGTCCTGCCGTGGAACATGACTCATGTAAAAAAAGGTACCCAGGTAATTCTTGCGTAGGCATGCTGATTGATTCAATAAATGCGCTAATGGTCATAGTGATATCATGTCAGTTGTAAAGTTTTACGATTTTAACCCTAAACTAAAAACCACCATCAACACTAAGTCCCATACTTAGCTCAGAACGAGAGCATCGTTGCGAGGTAAGCATAAGATGGTGACAGGACAGGAAAAAAATCGAAATGACAAGTCGTGAAAAGATGGTCAGGAAGGTCCGACTAACCTTTTCCGAGAGGTAAAGAAAGTTCATGATACCCGTGTTGGAGGCCTTACATAGATTCTATTTTTGGTTTAGACCATGAAGTAGTGATATGAAGATCGTCGGCTTAGTCTGGCTATGCATCATCTTGGCTGGGTTAGGGAACATCATCACGCTGGATTGGCGAGTTTTTGGCGTTGCTCGGCTCGGAATAGGAGCAATAGGTTTCGTGCGGCTTGGAATGGATCCATTAGCATTGTTCGGCATAAAATGGAGCCGCATGCATTGTACTGGCTCATAATGGAGCCGTTAGCTGATCAGCTTATAATGAGCCGTTTAGTATTGGGTCGGCTTAGAATGGAGCCGCATGCATTGTACTGGCTCAGAATGGAGCCGTTAGCATTGGATCGGCTTAGAATGAGCTGTTAGCATTGGTCGGCTTGGAATGGAGCTATATTGAGTTCCTCGTAAGGATGACGACTGGCTTCAGTTCTGTGGAAGGATGACGACCGACTTCAGTTCCGTGGAATGATGGCAACTTTGTCTAAATTAGGTTTTCGCATGTCGAAACCCTAATTAGCACCCTTTACTAGAATCGTTGTACAATTCTCGTACGGACTCGGATTTTGCCGTTATAACCCTCCATTCTGAACGGAAAAGAATTTCCTATCTCCCTGCGCGAGAATGTTTAGGTTTTGTGCTCGTTCGGAAGGTGAAAACAGCTCGACAGTAAAATTCAGGAAGAATTCAGGAGGAATGTTGCGGGCCCGAGGTGGCACAGTTGCGCCCAGTCACCTATTCCCGTTCCAGTAGCAATAAGGAATCTTCATTCTATTCAAACTCTAGAAACTCTGTCCGTATGAAAAGAGTTATCGACCCTCTTCTGTTTCTCTTCTGAATCTGTGCTTTCGTATGCAGTGTCTCTCTAGTGGATTCCAAAATTTACCAAAACTCCACTGCATTCTTGGGATGGATGAATAAAATATATGCTCCGCAACGGTCATGTTAGGGCTAATCTTGGAGATTGTTTTCGGTCCATCCTTGACTTTAGGTTGTTCAATGTATGGACCTTCTATTCGCGATGATTGATACGTTGTGGATGATTGTATAGTAGAAATATTTCGGAGCCACTGGATGAAATAAATGGGTTAGGAGATGTTCCATTGCCGATGTGCTGCTATCAAGTCTTCAAGGGCTTTGTTCCAAGCGACATCCTTAGAACCATATTCTGAATCTTGGACTATCATATGGAATGGGATGCAGTGAGTAGTCCCCAGTTATATTTCTGTTAGATCCGATGGCATGGCCGAATATGTGAATGTATCTTTGTGGCGTGCTTTTGGAGTTTTCGATGCACATGTACGGATTCATGTTGAAAAATTCTCGCGGCTCGTAAAACTTCGGCAATGATGATGTTGAAATCAGAAATAACCAGGTTTAGGGGAGTGAAAGCGTTTTATTCTGGGAGTCCCCATGTGTATCCTACTTGTAGTTGCGTATTATCTCACAACTACACCCTCATAAGAATCCATTAAAATGATTCCTAAATCTAATTAATTTGATATGAAACTAAGAATTAAAGTAAAAAAGAGACACAAAGATTTTTTACATGGTTCGATCATTGTGATCTACATCCATGGTTCTTCACTAGTGATTGTATATAATTACATGATTTTACAATTGAGACTCCATTAATGAATATTTGGAGCTCTAGTTTTTTGGGGAAGAAGATGATAAAGAAAAATAATCCCTCCTAAAAATTTCTCTCTCCGCCTAAAATTATCCTCTTCATCCTAATCCCTCCTTTCTTCTCATGCCTAAATGGATATTTATATGATTTTACAAAATGTTAACAACTAATCTGTCCTTCAACTTTGGACTTGAGAACTATCCTGCGAACCTTCGCAACTTCACTTCGCAAACCTCTTTTGATAATTATTCGCAAGTGAATATTGTTGCGATATTCCGCTCCTACATTTTGCCTCTTTTTTCTTGAATATTTCTTGAAGAGCGATCTTTAAGAAAAAATCCGTTGTAGTAGTCTTTGATCTTTGTTGATGAAGGAACGAGCGAATGAATATCAAACTCAAAAAGTATATACTTGCCTCTATTCTTTTGCGAAGTTCTGAATCTTTAAGAAGTAATTATAAGTATCATCTTGCGAAGTATGAAGTGTGTGAAGTATCTTGAAGAAGTATGAAGTATAAGAAATATAAAATATCCTTGAAGAAGTATAAGAAGTACTCAATCCTCTAAATATATAAGAAGTATGAAGTATCCTTAAGAAGTATAAGAAGTACTTAATCCTCGAAATATATAATAAGTATTCGTCCTTGAATGAGAGTGATAAATATTGCCTCTGTTCATGTGAAATTATTACTCCATTTTTGGTGAAGATTCTTGCTGAGAAGATAAAGAACATAAAATATTTTCTTGGGTATCCATAGTTGCCTCTGTTCTTTATTTATGAAGGAGAATCCTTGAGAAAATGTTGAATGATTAAATTGCGTCTCTATTCTTATCTTGCCTCTGCCTCAAGTGGTAACCCTGTTATTCTTTCTGAGTTTTTCTGCGAATTTCTGAACTTCTGAATAGTGCTGCAAATAGTGCTGCGAATATGGTGTTGCGAATTATGAATAGTCCTTCGAATTATAAATGTTTTTGCGAAGTTTCGAGGTATTATCCTGTAAAATTTTGTAAAATATTTGTGCGAATATAATATTTAGTAATGATTATGTTATAAAATGTGTATGCAATGCTTTTATGATGCGAATATGATGCTTGGATGATGCGAGTATGATGCTTGTATGATGCGAATGGTTATCTATTGCAATGTATATTTCAAGTTTCTGTTACTTAGCTCATTTTTCCGCGTTAAAATTGATGTAATCTTTAAGTTGCTTCCATTCCTGGAATATAATCATCTTCGCAAGTATATTTGCGTATTTTTGTACATGTATCCGTCTTTGATTGCGAATGAAATCGCCTCTTTTGTTATGACTTCGTGATATATATTCTTGTAAAAATTCTTCAATGATATTGATGAAATTGCCTTCTATTGCCTTGTTTGTTAGGACTTCATGATATATATTCTTGTAAAAATTCTTCAATGATATTAATTTCATTAATTGTTGTGGTCTTATCATGCCTTCCTAAGTAAATGTCTTATTTTGCCACCTCTTTTGTGATAATATTTTTGTGTTTGCGATAATATGACAAGTCTGAACATTCTTGCGAATATACAACCTCGTGACATTATCGTCTTCCGATGAAATCGCAGGACGTTATCACACTTTCATGTAATAACCCATTGATCTCATCTTATCTTCATTGCTATGTTCTGCAAGTTTTTTTTTAGAAGGCTCGCAGAAGTTCAGTTGTTGCACAAATATGACAAGCCTTTATGTTTTTGCGAACAAAAAGCCTCGTGACATTTGCGTCTTATATCACGTATCAGCTCCCTAATGGAGGGTGCTGCCCTTTATCTTCCCCTTGTTTTCCCCTTCAAGGAAGCGTACATCGACCATACAAGGTTAGCTCTTCCCATCCGGTTCTGCAAACAACCAGTTTTTGATCGCAAACTCTTATCCTTTTTGCCTATAGGGCTTATAGTTACGAGGTTGCACCCTATGGGGTATCTTTGGGCCAAGTGCATTATTTGCCAAGACTTGTCAAAAATGGCAGATGTGCTTCAAGCCCACCCGGCACTCTTGACTCAACCATGTACCTCGGCGCCTTGATCGTTTTCTGCACTTCTTGGGAAATACAGTATGCCTTAGTCTCCCAACCTAAATCATGTTACATCACATAATATCGCGTAATGTTGCAAGATTAGGTGAGAATCCAAGGTGTCTAACCCGGATAGGTACCCCGTTATTGGGTTGTACCCCGTAAAGTTCCATGTAATCAGGTTCCTTGGTGGTGTTCCGGTGTCCCTGAGCCATGCTTATAGGTACCCCCTTAAATGACGCACTTTAGGACTTTGCCTCTTACGAAATGTTGCTTCGCGAACTAGGGTGTACGCCACAAAGGTTTGCATGTGTAATATTTCTGCGGCTTTCTTTCTTTTTTGAAATCTGATCACAGATTGCGGTATTTTGTTCGCAAATAAATTTTTGCGTCTTTCTTCAATGAAAGTTAATCGCAATTGATTTTTGGCGGTATTTTTTCGCCTTTTAAAAACTCATCGTAAATTTTTCATGTACATAAAATGTTGAATGTTTTCATAAAATGTTTAGTATAAGAAGTATGAGAAGTATCCATATCACATCTTTAAATCAAAATTATTCTATAGAAATATAGGAATTTAATTTTCTCTGTTTTTTGTAATTTTGAAGTCTTTGAAAATTTTTGAGATCTTTAAATTTTTGTAATGAATTCATTTTTGAATCTTGCGATTGTATCGCTTTTCACCAATCTAAAAAATCTTTGAAATGTTTTGAAAGCTTAATTATTTTAGAAATCTTACGAGTATATCGTTTTTGGTAAATAAAATCAAAAATATTTTGTATTGCGAAGATTATCGCAAGGAGAAGGGTTGTTTTTGGGGAGGGAAGCAAAGAAAGTGTTGAGACCAGAATAGTTGATTCTGGAAGAGTAGTTGTTTTACGACTTGTATCATAAAGTAGGAAGCTAACAAATGGAGAGCTAACAAATGTTTTCTGAGTGTTGTATGCTCCTGACCTGAACTTGTTGTTCGGTGGAAATAGGTAATGCCTGTTTATACAAGTCGAAGTGAAACATACTCTGATATCATTTAATAAATGATAAACAGGTGAGTAAATGGGAGGATGTGGTAACCGGTAATGCCTGGAATTGATGTTCCATAAAATAAAGCGTTTCACCATTACTCCCTGTATTTACTAACCGCCTCATACTTATGACACTTTTCTTATAACGGGTGTAGTGTACGCCGTACGCTGTAGACCGCCAAACCAATACCCAATGAGCATCCCCTAGTTTGTGACATGCGTTGATGTCTCAAGTGTTTTCGTGGAAAATATCTATCACGTTGTTGTTGTCTGGAAAGTTGAGCTTGGGAGACTTGCCGGCTCGGTGGTGACCTTCGATGGTCGAGATTTTGCATCTTAAGAGGAAAGGTAGCCGTTGATTATTGTAACCCTTCGTTTGGTAGCCAGTGGCGTGAAAGTATGACCAATATGACTTTAATATGGCCAAGTTTAGGCGCGGCAAAAAGTTAGGGTTTTGTCTTTGTTTAGGCGCGACCAAACTAGGGCCAAAGTTTGCCATGCGTTAGCTGGTAACCTTGGACGGCTAAGATCTGCACATTAGATGAAAAAATGGCCGTTGATTGTTGTAGGCCTTTGTTTTGCTAGCCGCATAGGGAAGGACGGTATGGCGTGGCGCGGAAAGGTGGATGGCATTCCCTTGACACATGTGGCATGACATGCCTTGGCGCAGTTTGGCGTGGCCAAAACTAGGGTTTTGGGCAAAGGTTACCATGTGTTGTTTGGCGTCCTTGGATGACTAGGATTTGCATCTAGGATGGGAGGCCGTTGATCGTCGCACACCTCGTTTTGGCAGCCATCGGCATGTAGCGGGGATGGCATGGAGACGTGGCCAAGCTAGGATTTTAGCGTGGCCAGGATAGTACTATGGTGTGACCATGCTAGGATTTTGGCGTGGTTTAGGTGCGGCCAAAACCTTGGGTTTTACTATAGTTTGGACATGGAAAAAATTAGGTCTTGGTGTTGGGCCAAAGGTTACCGCGCGTTAGATGGAGACCTTGGACGGCTAAGATCTGAATATTAGGTGGAAGGGTGTCCATTGATTGTCGCACGCCTTCATTTGGTAGCCAGCGGCATGAAAGAATGGCCGGCATGACTTTAACGTGGAGTGAAGCCACTGGCGGTGTGCGGCTTGAAAGGGAAGCGCTTATAACTTTGTCTAAATTAGGGTTCGGTATGCCGAAACCCTAATTAGCGCCATTTACTAGAATAGACGTAGAATTCCCATACGGACTCGGACTTTGATGGATCTCCCCTACATTCTGTACGGAAAATAATTTCATATCTCCTTTCGCGGGAATATTTAGGTTTTGAGCTCGTTCGGGAGGTGAAACATCCCGAAAGTAAAACTCAGGAGGAATTCAAGAGGGATGTTGGTAGCCAACGACATGGTGGTATGGCCGGCATGGCTTTGGCGTGGCAAAAACTAGGGTTTTGATCCAAAGGTTACCATGCGTTGTTTTGCGACCTTGGACGGCTAGGATTTGCATCTAGGATGGAAGGGTGTCTGTTGATCGTCGCACGCCTTCGTTTTGGTAGCCGCATAGGGAAGCCCGAAATGGTATGGTGCAGATGGGATGTCACAGTTGGGCCAAGGGTTTCTCACGGACGGCTTGTCATGGTGGGGCCAAGGCAAGGTGTGGTTGGCTTGGCATGGTGGGGCCAAGGGTTTGGTATGCTATTGGCGCATGGTGGGTCTAGCATGGTTGGGGCCAAGGCAAAGTGCGGCTGGCTTGGTGTTACGGTACTGCAAGTGACGCATAATGATGATGCGTTACTGAGTTTCAAGCCAAGTCAGTATAGCCGTAATGGCGCAATAGGAAGCCATAATAGCGGTATACTGTATAAAATGTCAAGTGTCAAGAATGGCATAACCCTACAGGGCCAATAAATCACAAGAGTGGCGCTACATTGTAAATACATTTGGCTAAGAAATGAAGCTTATTTGCCGACACAATAAGGCTTCATTGAGGAAAGGAAAGACATGGCCAAAGTTGACAGATGCAACATGCGATGTTGGCATAGATGCATATCCATGGAATTGAGTTGGCCCAAACTCAAGGATGATGCAAGAAGAGTGGAATAGACTAAGAGTTAGTCTATGCATTGGTTCAAGGCAGGGCCAAAGTCTGAACAGTGCAAACAAGTTGGCAATGCAAGAGTTGCATTGCTATTATCAAGCTAATTGGCGAAGTGAAGCATATATGACGCATGAGTAACTAGAGTGAGCTTAAGGATTTAGCCTCGATGATGGAAGCTTAAGAATTGTTCGTGCATGAGTTTAGAGTAATAAGCATGCGTGTCCAAGAGGGCTGAACGTTGGATCAAGGCAGAATCCAGTATGGCGCAACAAGTGGTGCAATACGGCTCAAGTGACGGTTACGAGTTGGTTACGAGCTTCACAAGCATGCCAATGAAGTGAGACAAGATATAAAGGTTATAAAGTGTTTTTATAACCATATTAAAGTGTTCATAACCACCAAGAACAGATGTGGAATTTGTTGGCTTGACAACACAAAAGGTGGCGGTTGAAAAGCAAGCTTGCGGTTATAGAAACTACCTGATGGGACACATGGATGTTCCATGCGTGTGAAAGTGTTGTGAACGGTTTTGTCCATTGTAACCACTGTATAAATAGTCCTAAGGAGTAGGAAAATCAGTAGGCTACATAGGAGAGAGTTAGTCTCATGTTTGGGAGAGTTAGGCATTCACCAAGAGGGTGAATGGCCTGTTTTTGGTCCATGTGATGGACGAGTTTTGTAATCTTCCTTTGATACTATAAAATGGGTTAATTGTGTCATTTCTTTGTGTTCATTATTTTGCTGATGTTGTGTGAGAATTGTTTATGTGCATGGAAGAACCTCTTATGCTTATGGGGGCATGAAGAGTTAGAGAGAAAGAAGAAAAGACTTCCGTTGTGTATTGCCTTATGAGTGAAGGAAGATGCATACTTTGATGCAAGTGTGCAAGGCTGAGTACTTGTGGGTGAATTTGATTCACTGAACCACATAGTATTGTCGGTCATGTCCCATGAAAATTTTAGGCGATTAAATGGGCATGTGACAAGCGGGTATCAGAGCTGTGTTTGGGAACACAGTTGCTGATTTTTCTCTCTTTTTACTCAAGTTGGTGTCATTTGTTTGTCGAATTCAGTGAAGAATTGTTTGGGTTTCACTAGTATGGAGACTAGAAGAAGTTGGTCTTGTGTGGAAAGATCAATTGGAATGAACTTGAAGCTTGAAGTAGAAGCAGGCCATGAAAATTTATGACAAAGGTGTCAAAATTCCTACCCAAAGTGTTAGACGAACGTGCAAGAGTGTCATTGAAAACAGGGTTTTCAAGTGATGGCATGACAAAACTAAGGAGTATGCTGACTTCTATGGTGCAAGTCAGGTGTTAAAGTCCATGTTTCTCACAAGTAAGCAAAAATTAGGCATTTGGAATGCATATCTTTGTGGTGTTATCAGTATCGAGTACATTACGTGTTGTAATGGGAATTTTAGGGGAAATTCCCGAATACAAAGAAGTTGATGGCCTTTGCAGGGAAAAAAAAGATGAAGAACATGTCTATGCGATAGATTGAAGATGTTTTCTTCGTAGCCAGTTGGTTGTAAGATTAAAGTTATCTCTCTCGAATGCATATACCTTGGTGGTAATGCGAAGTCTGGTTGCGAACCAGCATTTTTGTGGAAATTGTGATGCCATAAAAGAAGAATTGGAGGGCCAATTCTTATCTAGCATAAAGCTTATTGAAAGGCTGAATAAATAAGCGCAAGTTAGGGGAAAACCGATACACCACGGTCTTGCGTTTACAAAGAGTTCTTCGTTGATGCTAGATGAGAACAAGGAGTGTGCTTGCACCTGGTTTATGAGTGGGATCAATATGCTTGGACAAGGGTGTCCAAAGACCTGCATTTGATCATAACCACAAGAGGATGTTTTTGTCAACCGCAAATCAACAATTGTTGCTACTCAAGTTGATTTTGGCGGAGGGGAAATATAAGAGTTTCCAGATGTGCGTGGGTAGTAAAAATGAGTTCCAAGTTTGAAGAAGAATGTGGTATTCTTGCTTCATGGAACGTAGGCAGGGGCGCATCATTTACAAGGATTGTGCCTTGTTAATATTTTCCAAGATAATTGTCTGCGGAAGTCATTGAGTGATATGACTTTGCTGAGCTCTATGGTGATGCTCAGAATCACCAAGTTAAGTCTGTTCCAGTTGTGCAAGGGTGCACAAGTTTGTGTCAAGATTTGGGTGCTAATTGGCATAGCATGTATGCAACAGTAGCATGCGCCAAATGAGATTTTGTCATGGCCAAGATGCATGATGCGGTTGGAAATGCAAAATTAGGCGACTCATAGATACATGGGAGAAGAGGGACAAAGTAGTGGTGATGCATAAAGATTGCATGTGGCCATTGTTGAAGAAATCTTCATGAAATCTAAAGAAAAATGATAGCATCAGTCTAAAAGGAGTATTCGACTAATTGTCAATTATAGTGTTCTTCGTTATGGGAGTTGCATACGAACGTTGATAGTTGGAAGAGTGCATGTGGCAAAGTGAACTGCTACATTGGGGGCAATAGGTGTTGTCTCGCTTCCTTTATTTCTTTGAAGCGAAGTTTAAGTCAGTATTGCAAGGCTTGTTAGGTCTTACAAGTTGCAATCAGTTGGCGTGAGTATTTGCTCAAGTTTGAGTATACTTTCAGTTTGGGTCGAGTGGACCTTGGTGTTGGAATGAAGTCTCTCTATGTAAGGTAGTAGTGAATGAGGGTATTTGAAGTGAAAGATCTTGCCTCTTTCATTCAAAGTAAAGCTAATTCGTGTGGAAGATGCTACAAAGTATATTAAGCCAAAATATACAATAGAAGACGCTGAAAGTGAAAGAAGCAAATAGAGGAGTTGGTGGCATAGTCGAGTTTGCTGTTGAGAGTTATGTGGAAGTGCGAAGGCATTTGGCAGAGAATGCATGGAATAACGCAGTAAGAATGAAGATGTAAGTCCATCAAGTAAATGAGTTAAGATTGACTCATAGTTAGGAAGAACATGATGTTGTTTTTCCGCTACATTAAAGCGTAGCAGTTTGAAAGAGCAAGTGATGCCTAAAGTGCTGGTTTCAAAGGCGCATGAAGAGGATGCCTGGTCTCTGGGAAGGCGGTCTAATTTTAGGGGTATCCTAAGTCATGACTATATTAAAGTCATCCATTTCAATCAAGGTGTCGTGACGATGCAAGAACAGCTAGGTGCTGGTTCTTTGGCATACAAATGATGCGAGTCCGAGAAGGTGAAGTTTGCAACATGATTTAAAGGCCAAATCTAGTAAAGGTGTTGATGTTTGCAAAGTGCAGCAAAAGCCATAGGTTGAGGCGCATACAAAGAGTGGTATGAAATCATAAAGTTCTTACCTTAAGGCATGGCATGTTTGGCGAAGGCGCAACATGATTGAAGCTTAAGGACAAATCTTGTATAAGTCATGTCAAGTTGTGTGGTGCAACTAAAGTCGTAGAATGAAGGCATAAGACTATGGTAATGATCATTATGATCAGTTGGAGGAATCATTGCTTGTGTACACTTAGGCACAAATGATTCAAGTGAAATTCAAGTCTAATTCAGGGAGTTGGCAAGAAGAATTTCCATTTTGCATTTGGGTGTTGATATGCAATTGTAGTGGGAGTTAGAACATCTGATCAATGTGACAACAACAACACTAGTCAATAGGATCAATGGCAAGGCAATAAGCTAAGTGATGGCATTTAGTACTAGGCATAAAAGTTTTGGCAAAGTTAAAGGCCAAACAAAGTTTGCTGATTTCTAAAAAGGGCTTAGAAGCGTACAAGGCCAGAGAACAAGTATAACGAGTATACTTTGTTGCGTTCAACGAGGGCATTGAACGGATTAGGTAGGGGAGGTATGTTACGGTACTACAAGTGATGCATAATGATGATGCGTTACAGAGTTGCAGGCAAAGTCAGTATAGTCGTAATGGCGCAATAGGAAGCCATAATAGCGGTATACTGTATAAACTGTCAAGTGTCAAGAATGGCATAACCCTACAGGGCCAATGAAGCACAAGAGTGGCGCTACATTGTAAATACATTTGGCTAAGAAATGAAGCTTATTGGCCGACACAATAAGGCTTCATTGAGGAAAGGCAATACATGGCCAAAGTTTACAGATGCAACATGCGATGTTGGCATAGATGCATATCCATGGAATTGAGTTGGCCCAAACTCAAGGATGATGCAAGAAGAGTGGAATAGACTAAGAGTTAGTCTATGCATTGGTTCAAGGCAGGGCCAAAGTCTGAACAGTGCAAACAAGTTGGCAATGCAAGAGTTGCATTGATATTGTCAAGCTATTTGGCGAAGTGAAGCATATATGACGCATGAGTAACTAGAGTGAGCTTAAGGAGCTGGCCTCGATGATGGAAGCTTAAGAATTGTCCGTGCATGAGTTTAGAGTAATAACCATACAGGTCCAAGAGGGCTGAACGTTGGATCAAGGCATAATCCAGTATGGGGCAACAAGTGGTGCAATACGGCTCAAGTGACGGTTACGAGTTGGTTACGAGATTCACAAGCATGCCAATGAATTGAGACAAGAAGAACGGTTATAAAGTTTTTTTATAACCATATTAAAGTGTTCATAACCACCAAGAACAGATGTGGCATTTTTTGGCTTGACAACACAAAAGGTGGCGGTTGAAAAGCAAGCTGGCGGTTATAGAAACTACCTGATGGGACACATGGATGTTCCATGCGTGTGCAAGTGTTGTGCACGGTTTTGGCCATTGTAACCACTGTATAAATAGTCCTAAGGAGTAGGAAAATCAGTAGGCTACATAGGAGAGAGTTAGTCTCATGTTTGGGAGAGTTAGGCATTCACCAAGAGGGTGAATGACCTGTTTTTGGTCCATGTGATGGACGAGTTTTGTAATCTTCCTTTGATACAATAAAATGGGTTAATTGTGTCATGTCTTTGTGTTCATTATTTTGCTGATGTTGTGTGAGAATTTTTGATGTGCATGGCAGAACCTCTTATGCTTATGGGGGCATGAAGAGTTAGAGAGAAAGAAGAAAAGACTTCTGTTGCGTATTGCCTTATGAGTGAAGGCAGATGCATACTTTGATGCAAGTGTGCAAGGCTGAGTACTAGTGGGTGAAGTTGATTCACTGAACCACATAGTATTTCCGGTCATGTCCCATGAAAATTTTAGGCGATTAAATGGGCATGTGACACTTGGCATTGTGGGGCCAAGGGTTTGGCATGCCATTGGCGCATGGTGCGGCTAGCATGGTTGGCATGCCTTGGTGTGGTAGACATGGCTGGCATGGTTGACATGCCTTGGCGCATAGATGTGGCTGGCATGGTTTTCCATTGGAACAGTAGTGCGGATGGCATGGTTGGCATGCCTTGGCGTGGAGATGTGGCTGGCATGGTTTTCCATAGGCACAGTGGTGCGGCTGGCAATGTTGGCATGCCTTGGCGCGGAAATGTGGCTGGCATGGTTTTCCATTGGCACAGTGGTGAAGCTGGCATGCTTTGGCGCGGGGATGTGGCTGGCATGATTTTCCATTGGCATAGTGGTGCGGCTAGCATGGTTGGCATGTCTTGGCGCGGTAGCTTGAGAATTAGGGTTTTGGCATGGATGATGTCAGTCGATGTTAAGGGTCCTGCCGTGGAACATGACTCATGTAAAAAAAGGTACCCGGTAATTCTTGCGTAGGCATGCTGATTGATTCAATAAATGCGTTAATGGTCATAGTGACGTCATGTCAGTTGTACAGTTTTACGATTTTAACCCTAAGCAAAAAATCACCATCAACAGGTAGTCTCAACTATCCATCCATATTTACAATTTTGTTGTACACATGTTGATTTCAAGTGTGTACATTATTGTACACATGATGATTTTAAATGTGTACATAATTGTACACATGTATGTTGATTATTATGTGCAGATAGTTTAATGTGTACATAGTTGTACACTTGTTTATTATCAATATGTACATAGTTGTACACATTAACATTTTTTATTTGCTTGCTTCTATTTTAGATTAACATTTTTTGGTATGGATGGATTTTTTATATTTTTTATAGGTGTGTACATAGTTGTACACCACTATGTTATCTCAATAATATATGCATGTTTTGTGGGTAAAGATGATTGATTTTTGTGGATAGATACATGTTTGTTTATATTGTCGTACATCAAAGTTTGCTTTGAATCCTTTAATTGGACAGTCAAGATTAAAATTTGTGGTTAGTGAGTTGTCTAAGACTTATTCATTTAATGTACTTCCGATGGAGTTTAAGTGGTGTTCTTATTAATTTTATCTCATCCAAGAGGTGTCCGATTGGCCAAATATTTTGAATTTCATTACATTTTTAAATAGATCAATAATTCTTTTTATCATGTAGCTTGGCCTTAAATTATATCTTTATTTTGTTATTTGACTTAAAATGTCGTTGAAATTTCCAGGGTTGTGCGCCTCAATCTCCAAGCTTTGTTGGCTGATGTCTTAAGTTAACTGCAGACGCAAGTGATTAAGTGAGTGCATGTGGGAAGACTGTTCTTACATCCTGGACCACTGCTAAACAAGTTTTAATGTCTGATCCTAGATGTTCTAAGATGCTGAGGAAAGAAAGAGATACCTTGTGGCGCCTAGTGGAAACACTACAAAATTAAAATATTGGATCTGACTTTAGGGAAGACAAGCCACAGATGCAAATATTAGAAGCTATCTTGATTCGTGGAGGATCAATGAGACTTCACGGACGGAGTTAGCTACAAAGTTAATTTTCTATTCCACCAAGTATGGCTTTTATTATTAGCTGGCATGTGATAGTTGTAGGGGTATCTCAATATGTACATAGTTGTACACATGTTGATTGTTAATGTGTACATAATTGTACAAATGTGGATTGTTAACGTGTACATAGTTATACACATACTATAATTATGATAAAAAATATGACTTCGAGGTCGATGCATCTTCCCTAGCTAGAGCAATCCATGAGAGATTTCTTTTAACAAAGATTGAGCATTTAAATAAAATCTATCATATATTGTAAAAATTAAGTGGGGTAAGTGAAAAATGTGAAAATGATCTTATGAAATATAAGAGGTTGGTTTGGCTTGCTGGTTTATAGCCATGAGATCAAAACAATAATGTATAATTAATAGCCTACTAATGTCGGCGACTGCAATCTTTTCTTCTATTGTTATTCTATTTATTGTTGTACTTTGGATAGTTTCTGCATTCACTTACTTGCTGTCTTTGTCATAGTTTAATTGGGCGGTAAATACTTGCTTAGAAATGTATAGTAGCTGGTGTTCGTTAAATTGCAGTCTTCATTCTGTACTTATACATAGTCAAAAAAAAACATGGGTGAAAAGGAAAATAGAGGATGCAGGTTAGTAAAATTCAATTCTTCACTTCTAAATGTTGGAATTTTTTTTTGAGCCACTACTGGTGTTTGGAAATCCTCTCTTTTTATCATTGGTATGCATATTATATCTTAAATTGCTACTAGTAATGTAGGTTTTGAGATTTTTTCATATAGGATACACACAAACTAGAAGCTGCCCTATGTGCATGCATTTCTTTAGAATTATTACACACGAAACACAGTACGGTCCAACATGTTTAAAATATAAAATTTGAGGGAATAAACTGTAGTTACACACTGTTACCATATGCTTAATGCGACGTCTTTATGATAAGTTATATGTTGCCAGTATATTCTCATTTTGCATAGATTTCAGTTATTATGGCTCTCAGTTTTTCATTTCCTTATAAAGTTAGTTTGATATGTGTGCAACTTGTGATATAGAAGATTTCATAAGCTTATGCTTGCGTAGATTACTAGGGTGTACAAACTGGTACTTATGTAAAACATTAAATCCATAAGCTTGTGCTTGCATAAAACTAGGGTGTACAAACTGATATACATGTGGGAAAAAATGACTATTAGCTTATCCTATGGTAAATAAATTTGGTGTACAAACTAGTACACATGTACGAGAAATGACTCCATAAGCTTACGCATGCATCAATAACTAGGGTGTACGTGTGGGAAAAAAAACTCCATAAGCTAATGTTGTGTAAATAATTAGGGTGTACAAACCGGTACACGTGTAAAAAAATTCACTCCATAAGCTTATGCTTGCGTAAAACTAGGGTGTACAAGCTACTCCTGCTGCTTGGAAATCCAATGATGTTGAGAGTAGAGCCAATGATATTGATGGTTTTGCCATAACTAACAATCCTTTTAATTTGTAGGATGCAATTCCATCTGGATCATCAATCCAAGGTATTCATAGCTTGTCATGTGACGAAAGTATTTTGAGTTTTTGTCATGTAAGTTCAATTTCCTACGAAATACACTCCTCAACTTTCAAAGTTGAATTTCTCATTTTGTACATCTTGTCATCACCACATAAACCACTATTTAAATTTTCTGCTAATATGTAATAAATATATGGGAGAATTGAAATATATATGGTTTTGCGACGAGACAAGATTTTTTTTACTAGATCCATATTGATTAGTAAAACTATGCATATAATATTTATCATTCGGCATTATGGATTTTCCTTTGTTGATTTACTTATTTTCTTTTCTTTGTATCTCATTTGTTCGGAACCCCTCTTTTTTTTTCTCTATTTTTTGCTTTGTCAGATCGAGTCGTGCAGAAGATGGATAGCATTAATGACGTTTTGGAACATTTTTTTGGAACCTCTCATGGATATATTGCATGTTATGTGGGTCTGGATGTTCCATTTTCTTGATTTTTGCAGCAGTGTACATAGTTTTACATAACAGTGTAAATTAGAATTCTAATAAAATGAAAATTATATAGTCATATGGGTACTCTTTTTGTAGACATCGGAAAGAGCTTTCCGAATACATAAAGTTTGTGAATTTTGGATGAGCGGTTCGAAAGAACATGTTATCTTATTTAGGTGATTCCCTAGTGGATAATGGGGTTTTAATGACCCACATCCGCGACCCTCAGTAGCGGTCAACGGACCGTGGACCGCTCAAGACGGTCGTAGATATAATAAATTTCCGGAGCACAAACTAGAGCGTTAAAAACGGTCGTTGTATAAATTTTTTAATTACGATTATATCCCCGATTCATCAACCCACACCGCGACTGCGTTACCTAGTTGAATCACTGCTACTTTTCTTAGGCGGGACCCTCCTTTTCTCACCTCGTTATTATCGATGCAATAAATATTATGGAGACTGTGAAAATGACCATATTACCCTTATTGGAAATAAGTGCAATAAATATTATGGAGACTGTGAAAATGACCAGACTACCCTTATCGAAAATAAGTAAAGTAAATATTATACTCTTTGAAAATGACCATATTACCCTTACTAGTGCAATAAATATTATGGAGACAGTGAAAATGACCAGCCTACCCAATTAAGTGTAATAAGTAAAGTAAATATTACAGACTGAGAAAAATGTCCATATTACACTTATTAGAAATAAGTGCAATAAATATTATGTAGACTGAGAAAATGACCAAACTACCCTTATTGAAAATAAATAAAGTAAATATTATATACTGTGAAAATGACCATATTACCCTTATTGGAAATAAAGGCAATAAATATTATGGAGACTGTGAGAATGACCAGACTACCCTTATCAAAAATAAATAAAGTAAATATTACCTACTGTGAAAATGACCATATTACCCTTATTGAAAATAAGTGCAATAAATATTATGGAGACTGTGAAAATGACCAAACTACCCTTATCAACAATAAGAAAAGTAAATATAACAAAATATGAAAATGACCATATTCCTTAGTGGAATTAAGTGTAATAAATATTACAGAATGTGAAAATCTCAATAATACTTATTGCACTTATTTCCAACAAGGGTAATATGGTCATTTTCACAGTCTCAATAATAGTTATTGCACTTATTTCCAATAAGGGTAATATGGTCATTTTCAAAGTGTGCAATATTTACTTTATTTATTTTCAATAAGGGTAGTCTGGTCATTTTCACAGTCTCCATAATATTTATTACACTTATTTCCAATAAGCGTAATATGGTCATATTCACAGTATATAATACTTACTTTACTTATTTCCTATAAGGGTAGTCTGGTCAATTTCACAGTCTCCATATTATTAATTGCACTTATTTCCAATAAGGGTAATATGGTCATTTTAACAGTCTCTAATATTTACTTTACTTATTTTCGATAAGGGTAGTCTGGTCATTTTCACAGTCTCCATAATATTTATTGCACGTATTTCTAATAAGGGTAATATGGTCATTTTCACATTCTCCATAATATTTATTGCATTTTTTACCAATAAGGGTAGTATGGTCATTTTCACAGTCTCCGTAATATTTATTGCAATTTTTTCCAATAAGGATAATATGGTCATTTTCATAGTTTATAACATTTACTTTATTTATTTCCGATAAAGGTAGTATGGTCACTTTCACAGTCTCCATAATATTTATTGCATTTTTTTCCAATAAGATTAGTATGGTCATTTTCACAGTCTCCATAATATTTATTGCACTTTTTTCCAATAAGAGTAACATGGTCATTTTCACAGTCTGTAATATTAAACCTGTGATGTTCAATTCTGATATATTTCGTCTTCAGTTCATCCGAACGAGAAACTCAGGTCTAACTATGGTAATCTTTGAACCTGTGATGTTCAATTCTGATATATTTCGTCTTCAGTTCATCCGAACGAGAAACCCAGGTCTAACTCTGGTAATATTTGAACCTTTAATGTTCAATTCTGATATATTTTTTCCTCAGTTCTTCCGAACGAGAAACTCATTTCTAACTTTAGTAATATTTGAACCTCTGATGTTCAATTTTGATATATTTCGTCCTTAGTTCATCCGAACGAGAAACCCAGGTCTAACTCTGGTAATATTTGAACCTTTAATGTTCAATTCTGATATATTTCGTCCTCAGTTCATCCGAACGAGAAACTCAAGTCTAACTCTGGTAATCTTTGAACCTGTGATGTTCAATTATGATATATTTCATCCTCAGTTCATCCGAACGAGAAATCCAAGTCTAACTCTGGTAATATTTAAACCCGTGATGTTCAATTCTGATATATTTCGTCTTCAGTTCATCCGAACGAGAAACTCAGGTCTAACTCTGGTAATCTTTGAACCTGTGATGTTCAACTCTGATATATTTCGTGTTCATCCTCCATTCATCCGAACGAGAAACTCGAGTCTAACTATGGTAATCTTTGAACCTCGATGTTCAATTTCGATATATTTCGTCCTCAGTTCATCCGAACAAGAAAACTCAGGTCTAACTCTGGTAATCTTTGAACCTGTGATGTTCAATTATGATATATTTCGTCCTCAGTTCATCCGAACGAGAAAACTCAGGTCTAACTCTGGTAATCTTTGAACCTGTTATGTTCAGTTATGATATATTTCATCCTCAGTTCATCCGAACGAGAAACTCAGGTCTAACTCTTGTAATCTTTGAACCTGTGATGTTCAATTATGATATATTTCATCCTCATTTCTTCCAAACGAGAAACTCAGGTATAACTCTAGTAATCTTTGAACCACGTGATGTTCAATTCTGATATATTTCATATTATGATCATCCAAACGAGAAACTTGGGTCTAACTCCAATAGTCTTTGAACCTGTGATGTTCAATTCTGATATATTTCTTCTTCAGTTCATCCGAACGAGAAACTCAGGTCTAACTCTGGTATTCTTTGAATCTGTGATGTTCAATTCTAATATATTTCTTCCTCAGTTCATCCGAAAAAGAAAACTCAGGTCTAACTCTTGTAATCTTTGAACCTGTGATGTTCAATTATGATATATTTCATATTCTGATCATCCAAACGAGAAACTCGGGTCTAACTCCAGTAGTCTTTGAACCTGTGATGTTCAATTCTGATATATTTATTCTTCAGTTCATCCGAACGAGAAACTCGGGTCTAACTCCAGTAATATTTGAACCTCTGATGTTCAATTCTTATATAGTTCATCCTCTGTTCATCCGAACGAGAAACTCAGGTCTAACTCTGGTAATCTTTGAATCTGTGATGTTCAATTCTGATATATTTTGTCCTCAGTTCATCCGAACGAGAAAACTCATGTCTAACTCTGGTAATCTTTGAACCTGTGATGTTCAGTTATGATATATTTCGTCCTCAGTTCATCCGAACGAGAAACTCAGGTCTAACTCTTGTAATCTTTGAACCCGTGATGTTCAATTATGATATATTTCATCCTCAGTTCATCCAAACGAGAAACTCAGGTCTAACTCTAGTAATCTTTGAACCTATGATGTTCAATTCTGATATATTTCTTCTTCAGTTCATCCGAACGAGAAACTCGGGTCTAACTCCAATGATATTTTAACCTCTGATGTTCAGTTCTGATATAGTTCGTCCTCTGTTCATCCGAACGAGAAACTCAAGTCTAACTCTAGTAATCTTTGAACCTGTGATGTTCATTTATGATACATTTCGTCTGCAAAACAGTCATTGTATAAAAAAAATTATTATTATTTTATTCCTCTATTTTTAACCCACGATGTGACCGATAATCCTAGATTATTCTATAGTTTGAATTTTCAAGGCCCCACTGTTTTGGTGGTCAAGATTAACCAAACCGAAGTGAATGGCTAGATTAAGCTAATCCTATTTCTTCTTTTTGACCACCTCACCCATATCTCTTCCATATCTTATCTTCTCTTCCATATCAAAAGTGAACGAAACTTATTTCTCTTTCATCCTCTCACAGCCGCACCTCAAACCCTCTTCTTACTCATTTCTCTTAGGGTTTGATAATCATGCATACTAGAATTTGGTTTTCTGTTCTATTAGAAATAGAAGTGAATTTCTGTTTTATTAGAAATAGAGGTGAAGGTGGTTAATCAGGAAGTAGAAGAATACATTGAATCATAAACAATCTGAGACCAGTGAATCTGAAAGTGTTGTTGATTAGAGATTCGCAGTATTTTGTTTTAAGGAATATGAAACATGGTAAGTTTTTTATTTTGGTTTTCTCTTGTATTTTAATTTGAGGGTTAGGGTTTTGATTTTTCAATTTTTAGGGTCGATTGTTTGGATGGGTGTGAATGTTTCATGTTATTTGTTCATGATTGGAAATAGTATGCTCTTGCTGAATCAGATTTGAAAGGATGTTTGTTGATTTTCAAAAATGGAGATGGAAGAATAGGTCTTGCTGCAGATGATGAAGGTTGAGGACTTTGAATTCCATAATTAAAGATTAAAGCTCTTACTTCTGGTTAATAATGTTCAATTCCTAATTAATTTTGATTTTGATATTTTTTTATTTTAGGGTTTTTGGTTATAATCTGTTTGTGTTTTATGTGATTGTAGATGTGGAAGAACTTTTCTCGCAGTGCGATCCTGGTGAGGATATTTCTTCTCCTTCTCCTTCTATATATATCTCTATTTACACCATTTTTGTTAGCTTTCGGCTAATTTTTCAATGTCGGTATGATTATTAGCTTAGGGTTAATGTGAGTGGTTTTTCTGGTATGTTTTTTTTTTGATTTTCTGATTAATGGTTTGACCGAATTAGAGAATTTGATTTGATTTTGATGAAGAATTGTTAGTGTTCGAAGAGGATTTTAGTCTGGGGTTTCAAAATGAGTGACTTGTGTTGGCCTGTGATAATGGTTTTGATACTCAAGAATGAGCTATACATATGATTCTTATAAATATTCTCAAATTGAGTTGTTGTTGTATATTTTTATGAAGTTTTCCACTTACATTCTGTATACTCTTTATTTGATGTAGATATTCGGGTTCATAAATTCTACGAATGTTGAAGATGAGGAAGATGTCATATCTGGGTAAAAGATGTGTTACTCTCTTAGTATCTTTTCATTTGTTAATGTGGTTATCAATTAGAGTTCTGTAATGATGGTGTGCACTGTTTGGTCTGTGTTTTCTTTATTGAATTTTTAGTAAACATGTTTTTTTTATTGCAGAAGTATAACGACAATCCATACTTTACAAACCTAATTCTCACAAAGAGAATCACATTTTGTAAATATGGATCCAACTACTAATTTAAGTGTTGTTAAGATCGACTGGAAGGATGGCATGGTAAATAAGATTTCATTAGTTGCTTCTAAACATCTATCTAGCTTTATATATTAGCATTAACATAATTTTACTCATTATCTTTTGTCTTAACATGCCATTATTACTGAATATCTACACGACACGCCTGATTTTGATACAGGGCGAGAATTCTTATCTAATGTTTGAATCTAAATTTTTTGTCACATGTGTAGCTTCATTAAAAATTCTACTCCTTTGTTTACTTGCACTAATGTAGTGAAGGTTTGCTGCAGGAAAAGCACACATTATGATTGTAGCTGTAATGATTGCAGCTTAAGGACTTGAATACTCGAGGGTTTGAGTTAATTTTAGTAACTTCAGGTGTTGTTGGTGTTGTCCGCCAAATGCTAAGGTAAAGGGCACTTCTAAACAGCTAGCAGGTTAGTACTTCTTTTAGTATTTTTATTTTTGTGGCTTTTTCTAATGTTTATAATCACTGTCTGGTCTTTTGCTTAAATATAAAGTTATTGGTGTATAGGAAAGAAGTGGAACTCTTACATTACCATGTTTATATGCTTGTAAGGGCTCATACATTAGGCTAGTGACAAGTGCAAGGCATCCATACACGGACTGTAATACTAACATATGTACACTTCCAACCACATATCTCTAGGTGCTTTGCATATACCATTGTTTGGTAATGCATACTAAAGATTGGTGCAGATTATTACCTTGATCTTATGTTCCTGTCAAAGTTCCATTGAAATGGTAGTGGTGACTAGAATCTTAAGATAACAGATTGCTTCAAACTGGACCGTAGTACAATCATCATAATGTTTTAACCAATGAGGTGATTCCATGTATTGATAAAAATAAATTAAAATTCAATGCCATCTGATGGAAAACTAAGTACCTGAGTTAGCTTCATATATCTAATACTTCCCTGAATTTATTTATTTATTCATGTTTTAGCAGGATTCTTGTGATCCAAAATTTATCTTCTTCTTTGTTGCTCTAGAAATGAGTCAGGGAGATGTAATTTCTGAAACCTTTTTTGTTTCTTGGTTCTTCAGGTATCTTCTTATGCTGAGACTTCCACAAATGACTCTTCTAAGAAGATTATTCATTTCAATGCCAGGGCTGTTGTGGTATTTGTCATTGTAGCATCAGTCTTGCTGATGCTACTGTACTTCTTTATGTCTGCGTGATTCATTTGGCTGCTGATTGTACTATTTTGCATCAGTGGAACTGAGGTACATAGTTTTTTGGAATTTCATCCTTACTTTTTTATTTGATTGTTTCGTCAAAACTTGATTAATTGGTTGCATTCATTACTGAGACATTAGTGTCATAAGTATAAGACCTTACTATGTCTACTTGGAATATCTATTTTTGCATTTAATGTTTGGAGAGGTGCAGTTAGTAATAATTCCGTTGACTTGAGTTTTTATGCATTATGAATATGTTTTCCACGGAATGGTGTTGATGTCTTCTATGCAGACTGGCAAGAAAGTGGTGTAGGAGGAAGCTTTGAAAGCTCTAGCATCAGTAGATGATTAGTCACAAGTACCTTATGGATTCTGCTTTCTCTGTTATCTTAAGTTTCACTTGTGGCATATGTCTCTTTTTGGCGTGTTACGTGCATTTGTAGAAATAATTTCATAAATATTATAATGTTGTTATACCTTATTTTGTGATGTGGTATTGTGTTATAGGCATCCCGGAAACCTCGTTATATTTCACAAAATCCTAGGGATCCAGTGTATTTACATAAACCATCAACATCATTGGTGTAAGAAGTAGACCGCAGTATTCCTTCTCTACTTCCCTTGTTTCTGGCAAGGTAGATTTCTCAAAAACTCCATTGTCCTGTTTCACCATCGTACTAATTTCTATTAGACTATTTAAGTAATGCTGCTCTTTGAATCTCAGGTACCATAAGATACAGTTTGAATCCTTAGTGGTTTACCAATCATTAAAGTTCTTCTTGGTTCGACCATGATCAAAATTCTACTTTTATTCCGTCTCCGAATACTCTGTTTTTAGCATGTAAGCCACAAATATGTTGATATTATTTCCTGGTTATCATTAGGGTTCTTATGATTTAATTTAGAATTTGTATATTCTATTTGAGTTGGTTTTGCAGGTTTATCTCTTATATCCCGTGCTTTGATATCTGCTTCAGTTGAGGCTTAACTTCATATTCTTCTAAAAATTGGAGTCTTACTCCCAATATTTTCATATATATAGGATGTTTTTTGTGTCTAACCATGACTCCTGCATATGAGGAGGTAATTCATGTTACTTCTTATTCTTCTCTGTTTTATTATTGTTTCCTGGATTTGTAGTTTAGTGGTCTTAAGAAATTGTATGACTTCAAATCTCTTTCAAGGGGCTTCTATTGGTCCTCTTATTCAGATGGCTATGGATATTGACTTCATGTGATTATAGATGCATAAGCATTGTTGTTTTTTGTTGTTGTGGGTATCTATTTGCATATTAACCAGATATGAACTATTAATTTGTTGCTTGTTGCTTTTGTTCTTCTAGATGATAGTTCATTGGCTTATTACCATATTCCAGGGTATGTTTGTTTTAGCTATTTGCATCAGTTGTATTAACTTCTATTTCACACATCACCTTAAATTGTAGGTTCTCCTGTTTTTTTCCTTTCAAACTTTAAGTAGGTTGTTCAAGTGTGTCAGTATTCCTAATCATGTTTGCGTGTATTAAGTTTCTTAATAATTCGAAAAATTATCTTGTTTCCAGAATTGCAAGAAGAATTTTGTTGTTCATTTTGAGAGAGAACTTTGCAGTCCCAAGAACTTGAAGATTTTTGTAATTTGATTCTTTTTTTTTTATGTAATTTGAACCTAATGAATCAATAATTTGGTTTCCATTTGAGTATAATTTGGTTTCCATTTGAGTATAATTTTGTTTCCATTTGAGTATAATTTGACTTTAATTTTGTTGTCATTTGGGTTTAATTTGGTTGTCATTTGGATTTCATTCAGGCCAGACAGATTCAGTCAGGCAATCTGAGCCTATTTTTTTTATATATTAAAATGTATATCACGGACCGTCCGTGGTCAGTCATAACACCTTGACTGTTAAAATCGGTCGTTGATATGATTTGAACCGCGACCCGCAAGGACATGTCACAGTTAAAAAAAACGCTCAAACAGCGACCCTTTCTTCGACCGACAAAACAAGTCATAGATACGAGTTAAATGACTTGCTTCGTAGGTCGCGAAACTGCTGATTTCCACTAGTGATTACCAATTTGGAGTTGGTGTTCCTGATGGAGGGGAAAGTATTTTACATGCTGTAAATCTCCTACTTGAGATGCAAGGTCACTCAGACAAAATGTCAATGCTGCTTATTGAATTTTCTAATGCTTTCAACATGATGAGCATATCTCAACTCATCAAGGAAGTTCGTCTCCATTGTACAGGTATTTAACGCTGGGTAGAAGTTTGTTACTTGAGGCCTGCTAAACTCTATTATGACCATTATATTTTGTCCTCTGCGCTTGGAGTTCAACAAGGTGACCCTCTCGGTCCCTTGTTATTCACTCTGACACTTCACCCCCTGGTGAAGATTATTGCCTCTCAATGAAAACTTGATTTGCATGCCTGGTATCTCGATGATGGCACAATTATTGGTGATACCATGGAGGTAGCCAAAGCCTTAAGCATTATTGGAACATGAGGCCCTTGCAGGGGTTTGCATCTCAATATAAAGAAAACAGAAGTCTTTTGACCTTCTATTGATCCTAGAACCACAACTGATGGTGTTTTCCCGGTTGATATTGGTAGACCTTCTAATGGTGTCAAACTTCTGGGTGGACCGGTGAGTCTTGATCTGAACTTTGTCAGTGATATGATGTTGAGCAGGATGAATAAAACTGTTCAATTAATGACGGCAATCAAGAAACTCAAATACCCCCAAAGTGAGATGTTATTACTTCGCAATTTCACTGGTGTCTCCAGACTTTATTTTGCAATGCGCACTACCAATCCTGCATCCCTGCAAGCAGCGACTGACCTTTTTGATGATCACTTACTTAAGTACTTGAGACTACTAATTAATGGTGATGGTGCATGGTTTGGTCATTTACAGCAGCGTTTGGATACCTTGCCTATCAAAGATGCTGGACTTGGTCTTTACACCATGGATGATACCAGCTCCTAATGCTACCTTGCTTCTCAAAGTCAGACTACTTCGGTACAGAAGGTGATTCTTGGTAACTCATTCTCAACAAACAAAGGTTCTGCTTATCAGTTTGCACTTCAGAGATTTATCCAGGTATGTGGATTACCATCTACTTATTATGTCAATGATACTTCCCCCCCTTCCATTCACTCCTTGGCAGTCACTTATTTTGATGCAGTTAAGAAGGAAATCCCAGACCAATTTTCTCTGTCTACAAGAGATTCCATCTTGTGGAAGTGCAATCGTGTTAAGCATGCTCAATACTATTTATTGGTTGTACCCATCAGTGGGCTCAATCAATTCCTTGGTCCGAGATATTTCAAAGATGTGCTTTTTTATCTCCTTGGTATCCCACTTTTTGTTGAGAATGGTTTATGCCCAAGTTGCAGCAAATCCATGGACATTTTTGGGGATCATGCGCTTTATTGTGCTAAGGATATATGCCCTAAATTTCATCATGATAATTTTCATGATATAATTATTGATATTTGTTACAAATATACTGGTGTGTGTGCGCGTAAGTAAGTCTCCTTGGTGTTTGAGGGTGAAAACGGTTTCTGCTGATTTTGGTAATTTCGAGTGTGTGGGTGAGAAACAAATTTAAACTCTAAACAGTGTACTGCAAGGGAGTACTTTAGATTCGAGAGATCAATCTGTACAAATCCAGCCTAAACCAACAAATGGCCATTCCAAACTTGCTTCGGTCACAAAGTGAAGGAGAAGGGTTAGTTTTTTGGAGGGAAGCGAAGAGAGTGTTGAAACCAGAATAGTTGATTCTGGAAGAGTAGTAGTTTTACGACTTGTATCAGAAAGTGGAAAGCTAATATATGGGAAAGCTAGCAAATTATTTTCTGAGTATTGTATGCTCTTGATGAGAACTTGTTGTTCTGATAAAATAGGTAAGACCTATTTATACAAGTCGTAACCCAAACGTACTCTGATCTCGTAAAAAATAGAAACGTCTGGGTAAAGTGGAAGGAGGTGGTAACTGGTAACGTCTGGAATTGATGTTCCATAATGAAAGAAATATTTTACCATTATTCCTTCTTTTATTGACCGACCCATTCTTACACTTTCTTGTAACGGGCGTAGCTAGTGTACACCGCACGCTGTAAACCTCCAAACCAAAACCCTAATGAACATCCCCCAGTTTGTGACATGTGTTGATGTCTCGAGTGTTTTTCATGGGAAAACATGTAACATGTCATTATGTGTGGCATGGTGGCATGCCAGTGGCCATGGTAGAGTCGGCGTGCCTTTGCCATAGAATAGGCGCGGCCAAATCAGGTTTCAGATGCAAACTATGGTGTTTGT
This sequence comes from Papaver bracteatum, assembly GCA_023529315.1. Classification (NCBI taxonomy): domain Eukaryota; kingdom Viridiplantae; phylum Streptophyta; class Magnoliopsida; order Ranunculales; family Papaveraceae; genus Papaver; species Papaver bracteatum. Next base: position 105,202 of record JAJJWX010005187.1, on the reverse strand, counting down.
CCTTGGGCCATAAGTTGGCCATGCGTTTCGGTGGCAAACATGGAGGGCCGAGATCTGTATCTCAGGTGGAAGGGTGGTCGTTGATCGTTTCAACCCTTCTGGTAGACAACGGCATAGTTTAGGTCAGCATGGCTTTGCCAAAGAGTGAGCACGGCCAATTAGGGTTTAGGTACAAACCGTGTTATTTTGGCCCTGGGTCGGAAGTTTTCCTTGCATTTTTTGAGACAAACTTGGAGGTCAGAGATCTTCATCTCAGGTGGAAGGGTGGCCGTTGATCGTTGCAACCCTTCTGGTAGCCAGCGGCATAGTTTAGGCCGGCATGACTTTGCCATAGCGTAGGCGTGACCAAATTATGGTTTAGGTGCAAACCGTGTTTTTTGACCTTGGGCCGGAAGTTTTCCATGCGTTTTGGTGGAAAACTTGTAGGGCCGAGATATGCATCTCAGGTGGAAGGGTGGCCGTTGATCGTTGCAACCCTTATGGTAGACATCGACATAGTTTAGGCCGGCATGGCTTTGTCATAGAGTAGGCGCGGCCAAATTAGGGTTTAGGTGCAAACCGTGTTATTTGACCTTGGGCCGGAAGTTTGTCATGCGTTTTGGTGGGAAAATTGGAGGGCCGAGATCTGCATATCATGTAGAATGGTGGTCGTTGATCGTTGCAACCCTTCTGGTAGCCAGCGACATAGTTTAGGATGGCATGCTTTGGCGTAGAGACGTGGCTGACATGGTTTTCCATTGGCACGGTGGTGCGGCTGTCATGGTTGGAATGCCTTGGCATAGGGACTTGGCTGGCATGGTTTTCCATTGGCACGGTGTTGTGGCTGGCAGGGTTGGCATGCCTTGGCGCATGGACGTGGATGGCACGGTGGTGCAACTGGCATGCCTAGGCGCAGAGACGTGGATGGCATGGTTTTCCATTGGCATGGTGGTGCAACTAGCATGGTTGGCATTCCCTGGGGCAGGGATGTGGCTGGCATGGTTTGCCATTGGCACGGCGAGAGAATTAGGGTTATGCATATACAGAGGTGATGTCAGTTAATACTAAGGGTTCTGCCGTGGAACCTGGCGCATGTATATATATATATATATATAAGTACCCTGGTAATTCTCACGTAAGCACGTTGATTGGTTCAATAAATGCGCTATTGTTCATAGTGACGTCGTGTCAGATATGCGGTTTTATGGTTTTATCCATAATCTAAAAACCACCATCAACATTAAGTCCATTTCTTAGCTCGGAATAGGAGCATTGTTGTGAGGTAATCATAAGATGGTGACAGACAATGAAAAAATCGAAGCAGCGGGTCACGAAAGATGGCTAAGAAGATTCGTCTAACCTTTTTCGAGAGTGTTATGAGAATCTGTGATCCTTGAGTTGGTGGCCTTGCATGAATTATAATTGCGTCGTTACTGATTAGATGGTGAAATAGTAGAGGTGGTTGCTGGTCGAGATGCAGGATGTCAGCTTGGTTTGGTGAAGCGCGACTCGGCTTGGCGCGGCTTGGGCACTGCCTGGCTCGGTGTGGCTTGGATACGAGTTGGACGCGGCTTAGATGCGGCTTGGACGTGGCTTGGCTTGGCTTAGGTGCGACTTGGACGGAAGGCGCGAATGCGGTGGTGCTGCCTTAGCCACAGCTTGGTGATGTCATTGAGCGTTGTCTCCGCGGGCCCGGTTGCCTTTTTGTGTATAGTTCAAACAAGAAACCTCCTTCCATTCTAGTTCCAAAAGTGTCGCGCTTATAAAAGGAAACCCTCCTTCACCCAAACTCCAAGATCAACATGTATATAAAGGGTGTTGCGCCTCTTGTATTTTCGTAATATTGGCTTTGTTTCCACATTTTTGCGCTAGCAGCAAGGAAGAGAAGTAGGCGAGCGTATTCCATGTATGTGCTCCAACGTTGTTTTTTTTTGTTGGTGCAAACCCTAGTCGTGGATATATTCTCCATGAACCCGTAGAAATATTTTTGTATGAAGGATTCTTCCTTGCTAGCAGTATTATAGCAATATTAGTCGCCATGACGATAGTAAGCGAACCAATGTGCGCATGAGTAGGTTGATGTCATTAGTTTTCTTCTCGCAAGAACTTGGATTCAGGGTTTCCTTTCCCTTTTGTGGTCGCATGAAAATATTCCTCTTTTGGTCTAGAGTATATTTCTCTGATAAAGCATAACTTGACATGGGTTGTACTTTCCGTGACTTCACATGCTTCTTGTGGCATTATCTGGTTTCGACCAAGAGCATATTTCCTGCGACTATATCTTTTTGAGTAACATCAGTCCCCATTCTTCTAGTCGTGAATGATATGTGTCCGAAGAGAAATTTTGTAACAAATGTGTTTGTTGTTCATAACCGGCTTTGATAATACTTTGTGTATGCTTTTCCCCAGAGTAGTAATTCTTTGTTTCGTTGTAGTTACTTCAATAGCATAAGGAATTTTGTTAAGATATCACCTGAGAAGATCCTTGCAACTGCATCGAAGAACGCTGACAACTCCAAGCCAAATGCGGACGATGATTTGCAATGTCTTCTTCACCTAGGAAAACCCATCCCAAGTATGTGGCGGTTCTTTTGACTGGCTTAGAAAATGAAGGAAAGGTACATTCGGTTCGGTCGGGGCGTATAATGAGATTTTGTCAGCAGAGGAAAGAATATCATGCTTCTCCCATCGACTTCAAAATCTTTCAGAGCCCGTTGCGTTCTTTTGATAAGTGGGTACAATTCATGATGGGTCAAGACCTTGTGAGGGCCAATTTGACCAAGGCGCAGATTACTGGAGCTGTCACGGCTTCTGCAACACTTCAAATTAGGAAAGACATCCAGGGCTTGGTGACATTTGTCTCCAGATGGTGTCCAGATACTCATACCTCCATATGAAGGTGGGGTGAAATGACCATCTCTTTAGAGAGTGTAAACGTCTTGTTGAACCTTCCCATAACATGGAATTTTGATATCATGTTGTCTGATGATGAAGAAGAGATGTGTGCCACTCTTGTCGAGAAGTCAAAAGGATTCTTCCGGAAGGATTATGAGATGAAGTGCTTCTACAGTTGGTGGGTGTCTGCGTGGTTCCCTGACGAGCTGGAGTTGGACCTAGAATTAGATGACACTCTCCATGCTACTGCTTTTTTAGCTATGTGGCTGTCCAGAGATATTTTTGATGATGGCTCTGGCAAGAAGGAAATAAGGCGATGGCGTATTAAATTTTCCATCAAATTGGCAAAAGGCGTTGTTCTTCCCCTCGGTGGTTTATTTATCGGTTCTCTGTACACCCATTTGGATCACCTAGTTGCGGATATGTATGCTTCAAACGGGTATATGAAGGTGGACTCGTATGTTCACGCCGCTTTCCTCCAAGCATAGTTTTGGGAGCATTTCGCAAAATCTTCTCCTAAACCATTGGTTCCACTTCCTGAGTCTTGCGGCGGCTCTCGAATACTGCGCTGGTCTACTAGGCGTCCAAGATATGGAGTGAAGCTCATTGATTTTCTTGATAATATCTATGTTGTTACTTTTCGTCCCTGGGCTCCAGTTCACACGTCCATAGTTTAGTCGAACACTTTCGCCACTGCTCCGAACTTGACTTTGCTTTCTTCCGGGGAGAATACAAGTGTTGGAGAAATCGTATTTATGCGGAGTTGTATCCTTGGAAACGTGCCATCTTTCTTCAAGGGATGTTGCAAACCGGTCCCTTATAATATCGACAGGGCGTCTTGGCATATGGGTTTTGACCAAGGGGTCCCATTTATTCGTTAGTCGGTTGCTCCGGAAGAATTGTTGCAAGCTGTTCTTAACGCCAGTGTTCTTGCGCCAGGTAAAAGCCTTCATTTACTGCTCCCAGATCGAAGTCCAATGACAACCCCTAGGTACAACAACTTCTGGCAGGACGAGTTTCTTTCCATCCATGGATTTGCGGGTGATGTTGTGGAAAATACCTGTGGTAAGCCTTCCTCTGTGACTTTAGCGGAATATCCACTGTTGAGGGAGCCTTCTACTGCTAAGCGAAAATATCCCGACTGTTCCCAGAAAAAGGAGCGAAGGTCTAAGAACCGTGTGGGTGGTTTTCAGTAGGATTCGTTAGCTCTCGTGACTTTCAATTCTTTCAACACACGGGTATGGACAGCTCCTTCTTGATTTGACTGATTCACACAAATCTTTTGTTTCATTGCTAAACATCTTTCCTTTCCCGACTCAGGAAAGATGTTTAGCAAGGAATAATGGTAAAATGTTTTTTCCTAAGCTAAAAAACCACCATCAACACCTGGGTTTTCTGTCGGATGATGATAAAGACTTTAAACCTGCTGATATTCTTGTGCTCAACTGGGAAAATGAACAAGATGTTTGTATGGATGTCACAGGTGTCTCGCCCTTTACTGGAGAAGGAATTCGCTCATTCCTGGGAAAGCTTTATCTAATGTGGTGTCGCGTAAACACACAAAATACTTGGACAAGTGTGTTTTGCATGGTCATGGTTTGGGAGTCTTAGCTTTCTCTACCTTAGGAGAACTTGGTGAGGATACTTTATGTTTTTTCAAGCGTCTGAAAAATTGTTTAGCTAGTAATGACGGTGGTAGTGGATCTGGTAGCTTTATTTTTCATAGATTAGGCATTGATATTCAAAAAGGTGTTGATGTCCAGCTTGTTACTAGGTTGCCAACTAAAAGCTTTTTTTAAATTTACTACTTATTAATATGTTCGAAAGATATATTGTTTTTTAATTATTTATATACTCCTTCCGTCCTAGTTTAGATGCCAAAATTGTATTTTGCACAAAGATTAAGAAACACAAAAAGAATTGTTTTTTTTTTCCACAATTACCCTAGGGTAGTATTTAAGGTTCCTGATTTTTAGATGTCAAGGTTTTTGTTTTTAATTGGAAAAAAATTAAATTAAAGAAAGTATATAGAGAAAAGTATTTAAAAGTGTTTAGAAAATTGAAATACACAATTCTCCATGTTATGGCATGATTTCAAGTTAAGGGAGAATCAGGATAAAATGTGAAAAAATATGAAGTATGGCAAGTATTTTAGGACAAAAAAAAATCCCCTATTTTGGCATCTAAATTAGGAGGGATGGAATATTATTTAAAATTTGATGACATCATCGTGGGTCACTATGAACTAAACTGTAAATATGTGGACTAAACAGTAAATAATAAGGGTTACTTGTGTACTTTCACATATTTTGAACTAATTTGTGCCTAGTTAACCCAGCTGGACTAAACCGTACTTTTAGAAAGATTTTTAGACTAAACCGTATTTTTCTTTAGTACTTTTTCTCACACAAAGTTGACATCAGAGGTTGGTCCTAGGATGAAACTATCCCACTAAATGAACTTTCGGTACACCGCGACAACTAAGTTCATTTATGAATGAGCTGTTCTCTCATAGTCATTCTGGTTGTAAAGTGGAAATCAAAAGTCTTTTTCTCAACATCAAAAATCTTTGAAATAGCTAGGTGATTTTGATTGATCAACAAAGTCATGATTATATAATTTATCTTGATCAAAAACACAAATCTGAACATTTTCTTTCAGATATAAATCATCAAACTATAAAACAAACTGAGATCTTCATTCATGTCATGAATTTGTTGACAGGGGAAAAACAAAGAGATTCTGATCAAGATGAAGTGCAAATTAGATTGATATTTGAAGAAACGAAAATATGTCAATGTGCATTTGGGTCCTGTGACCGGCAAACTAATCTAAACTGGATACAGCTAGTTCATGATGTCATTTCCAAACAAACAAAAGTTCAAGTTGAAACTAAACAACTAAAAGAATCATATTCTAACTGATCTACAACTAAATCAAGCAAGCCATAACAAAAGAATATACAACTAATCAAGAAACGCATATACCTTACAATCTCCAATCATATATTTATAGCATCTTTGTACTAATTATTTAATTAAATTAATAATAATAATAATTAATTAGAAGTTATTATCATCTTCTTTCACCAAACCAACCAAAAGTCAATCCAAAACACGTCTGTTTTCCATTATCTTTTTCAGCCATCACAAAAAACTGTTCCAGCAAAATGATAGCACCAAAATTACATCAACAATAAAAAACCTTGATTAATTATACATTCTTGCCTGATTATGATCATCATCATCAACAAGATTGTCTTAACGTACAAGCCACCACTTGTGCCCACTGCTTCAATCTTGTCTTCACTATCTGTGGATTCTCACCTACATAATCAAAACAGAAACAGTAATCAATTAAGAATCTCAAATAAATTTAAAACAAACTAGAATGATTTCATTTTTAACAAAGTTGAATCAAACTAAATTTACCTGGGCTAAGGATTGTATGAGGACTACCCATAGGAGAAGCAGGATCAAATTCTGGTGTAGACAACGAAGACGAAGAAGACACCGCCGATGAAGATTTGTTAGTAGCATAATAAAGACCTAAAGCAGGTAAAGTATCAGATAACCGATGATTTAATTCTACATCAGGAGAATCAAAACTAAATCCTAATTCAATACAAGCTTTAAGCTCTTCAAGATCTTCATCCGTAACACTTTTTGTTCTTCTACTTCTGTTTTTATTAATCCCTTTCCTTCTCAACCAAGCATCATCGCGATCCGTATCCGGTGACCATGATTTCTGTTTCCATAATGGAGATGGTCTTGGTATGATCCCTGTATTCTTCTTCGACATCAATATCCCTCCGATCCTCTGTCTGTATTATATATACCCCACCCCTGGTAGGGGTTTTTCTGGTCACTTCTGACCTCTCCTCCTACCTAACAATTGATAATCCTAGTTTCTTCCTCTGAAAAGATGAATTTCCATGGCTATTTAAAGGACGTTGTTGGGCTGTAAAATGATGATTCGTCCGCGTCATGGTGACATGTCCAGGGTGTCTTTTTTTTATTTTCTTTCTTTTCTTGAGTTCGAAGCTTTCTTTGTTGTTCTAATTTCTTTTAAATTGAGCAAAGAAAAGTCCTAGCTGATGTGCTACTTCTCAAGTCATCATAATAACCGTACTACTACAACTATTATAAACCGTCTATTTTTAAGTTTTGGGTCCCACATGTTGGTAACGGTCTGGTCCTCCGCCTTGATGGTAAGGGGATTACCGCGTGAATGTTTACAGCGGAGTTTCAACCTACTTTCTTTGTAATGCTTGCCGTTCTTTCTTCGTTTAAAAAATTAAGACGACTTTGGTCTTGATTAAATTTAAATATTTTAAATCTTTCGTGTTTAGCGGCGGTTTAGAGTTCATATGATTTGAGGTTTGCTATTTCTACATGCATGCATGACTCTTAAATAACAGTCTTTGTTTAGTGATTTGAATTGATCAAATGACATTACCACTCTTGGAAAATAGAGACAAAGGTCTTGACTCTTGAGTTATGACTCTTATCTCCGATCTCCATACCGTGATCCGAATATGTCCGGCTGGATATTCCCTTTCTATGAAACCCAAAGAATCAAAGATAGTCTCGTACATTCAGTGAAACCGGAAGAACATCTTAGATACAGTACCAAAAAGATTGTGGGACCCTTTAGAAAAGTAGTGGTCAACAACTATCATCAAGTACTAGTCAATATCAGAAAATGAAAACCGTACCTCCTCTACTTTCTTTTTTGCCAACCCCACAAAAGAATTTGCCAACCTTTTTACTCCCGTCACGGCACATACGTTGTCTTTTTTTATTACGTAGCTATCCTCGTTCGGAGATACTAATTTCGTTAATAGTCTTTTTTTCTCTTTTTTTGAAATATTCCTTAATTACTTGATCAAAGCGAAAATCTAAGTTTTCTTATCAAGATTTGAAGATTGACTAAACTGTGCGTTTATTTACCCCTAAATAATTTTAGTCCGATGAATATCATTTTCCGTCTGTGGCTCCTCTAAGGTCAAATTTGTAGTGGAATTTCCATTTTCATTTTTTTCAAAGTTATGATTGAGAATTTTGTCAGAGAGCTTTAGTTTTGACTTTTCAGGGAATTCATCTTCTTCAGAAATCTTGGTTTTAGCAGTAGTTTTTCTTATGCCGTTGGTACATTTCCGGCGGTTTCTTGGATTACCTTATCTTTATTCGCTGGTTATCTTTTTTCCCGGCAGCATACTTGAAAGAGTACATGTACGGTGGTACAACTTGTCAAAACAAAAGAGGGGATGTAGCTCAGATGGTAGAGCGCTCGCTTAGCATGCGAGAGGTACGGGGATTGATACCCTGCATCTCCAAAATGTGACATTCTTTTTCTTTTTATTTCTCTTGGTTTGCTGCCCTTCCCTTTTGTGTTATGCGTTTTGCGTTACTGATGAAGAACTGAAAGTGTTATGCGTTTTGCACGTTACTGATGAAGAACTGCAACACAATTACTAAATGAAATTGATTACTTTCTCTACCAACCTACCAAAACCAATCACTAAGGAAAAGAACAATAAAACTCATCGCCTTTTCTTTTGCTAAATATGTAATACTGAAAAATGTACTAAGGTTTCACGTCTGTTGCTGTATTGGAAAATTTGTAATAAAATCTCATCTCCTTTTAGTTTGGGCTGACTAGATAAATTTCGTCTTCGTCACCCTGGAAAATTTGTTACAAGCTGAGCACAACCAAAATTGGAAAAGTTAAGTTTGTTGCTATTATTTACCGGAGGATCTATTGTCTGCATCAGTAGATGAAAGTACTTCCATGTCCCATAAAAAGCAGATGTCTTTCTTTCCTTTTCTCTTTTATTATTTTTGTCACACAAAGAATTTCAAGGCTGCTAATGGGTACCATTTTGCTTGGGGGTGTACCAATTCCTTAACAAAATATGTTATGTCTTATACGCAATATGGTACACCCCAAACAAAACGATACCCTCATTAGCAACATTGAAGAATTTATTAATCATGTTGATACTCTTTACATAGGTTTTTATAAATAATTAAAAAAAAAGGAGCAATCGCCACAAAAATCCCAACCTTTCGTTTTTCTCTTACAGACGGACAACATTTTAGTTAAGTTATGTTGACGGGTATAGCCAAATAAGTCCATTCTGGTTGGGACCAATTCGCATCTAAATTATGTTCCTATCCCTTCATCGTTAACTTAATTAGAATGGGCGAAGTAAATAACCGATGCATGTTTTAATCTAAACCCGATACAAAACTTTCTTCTCCTTCTCTTACTACCAGTACAAAGAACTCATTTGTTGAGGGTTTTTTTATTTTTTGGTTTTGTGTTTTCCCGCAGGAGGAGAAGAGATAAGTTTATCACATATCTTTCCTTCTACCTCTAATTCTTTGTTAAAAACCCTTGTTTGTAATCAACTAAAGTTACTTCTTCCATTGAAATCCTTAACTTCAATCTTCCTATTTCTAAAACCCTAAATTTTAATACTACTACAATTATTATCCATAGTTTCTCAAATCTTAAGCAATTTCAAAACCGTAGGTGTCTTAAAAAAATTGAATGTGACAAGGTTAAAAATTCTGGCAAAGAAACAAAATTGAAATTGGATGGTTGTGATAATAGTGGTAGTGGATGTAATGGCGGAGATAGAGGAGAAAAGAGTAAGGGTTTTCCAGAAATGAGACAAACTATTATTAAGGTATCAATATGAACTTTTACCAATCAGGAGTTATAATACATATAGAGTTAATTCATTCTTGATTCTTCCGCATTGTTTCTGAGAGGCTTATACTTTTGGATCTTAATGTCTTATCAAATATGCAAAATGGCATAAGTCCAAGTTTATTATTGTAGTTTGTTCTGAATTCAACTCCCCTAATTAAATCACTAATTTACCGTTGGAATTTAGGTATGCAGAATATGAGAGGACCATACAGAAACGACGACTATTTATTAGTCAGAGAAAAGAAGTGTAATGATGATGACTTCGGAGACCGATGAAGTGATTTACTAGGTGCAGATGTATCAATGCGATTATTCAAGCTTCCCAATCCCATGTATTGACAAGCAAAAACAAAGACTACTAGTAAAAAATACCGTACTTACATTCTTTAGCTAGTTGAGAATCGTGCTACTACCATCATTTTTGGGGGAACAAGTAGTAAAACTATTCATATCCCTCAAATTCTTAGCGAAGCTAAATTGGACTATGAACTAGTTGAGAATCATTTTTCCTTCATGTTAGGAAGCACTGTATTGTAGTTCTTATTATATATTTTTTTTACAATTTTTTATGAAAAATTTCAGGAGTCCACCAATTAATGTGCCACATGGTTTTGGTTATTTGGATCTAATCGTGCAGTTACTAAGTGAAAAAGCGGGGGTCTAACAACCACACCCAATATTTCATTCGGCAATATGTATGGACTAACTCCAATATAATTCCAAAAGAATCAACTAGACAGTCAGACTCAATCAAAGAAATATGTCCAAGAGTTATATCTCAATTTCTCAATACAATCTGCAATGGAACATATAGAGATCTATAAGCCCGATTGATATGAGAAATAACTTGAACGGTACCAAAGAATAATATTCAAGTGCAATCAATTTCAATCAACAACCAAAGGTTGGATTTACCAATTGATTGAACTACTCACAACCTGTGATGTTTCAATTATATAAACAAATATAATGCGAAAAAGAAATAACACAGACACCAGAAGTTTTGTTAACGAGGAATCTGCAAATGCAGAAAAACCCCGGGACATAGTCCATATTTGAACACCACACTGTATTAAGCCTCTACAGACATTAGCATACTACAAGTTAACTTCGGAATGGAATGTAGGTGATCCCTAACCAAGTCTAACACCGATTAAGGTACAGTCGCATTCCTTACGCCTCTGAATCCCAGCAGACACACTTGATTCCCTTAGCTGATCTCATCCACAACTAAGAGTTGTTACGACCCAAAGTCGAAGACTTTATAAACAAATATGTCTCCCACAGAAAAGTCTATTCTGATTGATAATTAATATGTCTCCCACAGAAATACCTACGAAGTTTTTGTTCCGTCTTTTGATAAATCAAGGTGAACAGGAACCAATTGATAATTTGGTCTTATATTACCATAGAACATCCTAGAAATATCAATCACTCAAAAATAACTTAACTATATGGTAGTAGAACAAGTTATTGTGGAATCACAAAGAATGAGACGAAGAGATTTGTGATTACTTTTTATATCTTACCTATTGGAGATGAATCTCGAGCAAATCTTAGAGAAGATAGTACTCAGTATGATAGAACAAGTAAGATTAGAACACACAACTACAGAGAAAATAGTTGGGTTTGGATTCAGAATCCCAATGAAGTCTTTAAGTCTTTAACCTATAATGGTTTTAGGGAAAACCTAGGTTAAAGGAGAATCGACTCTACTCGCAACTAGTATCACACAGAAGGTGTGGGGATTAGGTTTCTCAATTGCTAGAGTTCAGCCTTATATAGTCTTCAAATCAAAGTTTGCTAGCTTTGAAACAAAGCAATCAATAATAACCGTTAGATGAAAACCTGATTTAAGATTCAAGCTAACTTTTCTCAAAACCAAAGAAATATGTCTCCACTGTTAGATGGTCTTAGCTTGTTACACACAAATGAAATATACCTTCATTTAGATATGGGTAACCATACCTAAACGTGTATGTTGGGTTGGCTCAATAATAGTTAACCGAAGTTAGCCATATGAACACTTTTGTATTAACCATATTCATCGAACACTTTTAGATCAAATGATAATCAAATGAATATATTTTGTTACTCATAGAGTTGTTCAACTGTTTATATTCTCATAGAAGTATACAAGGCATAATTGAAACAAAATCGGATTTGATTCAAGAGAATCAATTCATGAACATTAAGCAACGGTTTGCAAAGATTGCATTCCTTAATTTATAAATATATTTTTTCATGAGTATGAAATCATACTTAACCGATTTTAGAACTCAAACCAACTCAGTTTGCAAATGGATAAGCAAAGTTAAGTTTTGGACTTTGGTCACGTCCAACAGTTCACAAACCGGTATGCATACTGTCGTCCCGGACCTAACTCAGGTGAAACAATTCGTTTACTGGAATGCAAACTTGGTTCATGGACTTTGATTGTTAAAAATGTTCGCATACTGGTACGCAAACTTGGTTCTCGGACCCGAATCATACCACAACAGTTTGTATACTGGTATGCATACTGTGATATATCCAGACAATGGTTATTTCTTCTAAACTCCCATTTAAATCATTGAAACATCCTTAGAAGACGACAATAACCGTCTCACACAAAATATTAGCTTATAAGTAATTTTCAAGTGATTACGAAACATTCCGAGTCTACATCAAATGACTATCTCATACAAATCATGTAAGATGTTTCAAGGCAATTTTCACATGATCATCTTTTGACTTATTATTTAGTTTCCAACAAATAAATTGTTTCCAACTAAACTCGTCAAGAATAATGATGAACGTAGTTAAAGCAAAAATCTTTCCACCACATATTCCAAAAAAGACATAAGCGAGTCAAACTCAGCTCTAAATATCAAATGTGTACAATGTAAAAATATATATAGCTATACGACTTAGTCTTAATAATAACCGTACTACTACAACTATGATTAAATGTCTATTCTTAAGTTTTGGGACCCACTGTTTAGTGACGGTCTGGTCCCCCGCCTTGATGTTAAGTGGATTAACGCGTGAATTTTTACAGCGGAGTTTCAAACTTCTTTCTTTATCATGCTGGCGGTTGTTTGAAAAATTAAGACGACTTCTGTCTTGATTAAATTTAATCACATATTAAATATTGTTGGTGCCATAGGACACGTGTTTAGGGGCGGTTTAGTATGAGTTTTGAGTTCATATGGTTAATTTAAGGTTTGCTGATTTTACATGCATGCATGACTCTTAACTAAAGAGTCTTTGTTTAGTGACTTGAACAAATGTCAGATGTGTTGGATAATTTACATTACAACTCCTGGAAAATAGTAGCTCATTAAGACAAAGAGGTCTTGACTCTTATCTCCCTTGTCGCCATACCCGGATCCATAAATCTCCGGCTACAACTCCTTTCTATGAAGACGAAAAGAATCAAAGATAGTTGGACCTGAGAAATATAGAAAGTACATACACGGGATATTGGAAGAACATTTTAATTCAATATACAAAAAGATGGGGGGACCTTTAGAAAAGTAGTGGTCAACCAAGTCGTCAATATCAGAAAATGAAAATGGTACCTCCCCTACCTTCTTTTGGCCAACCCAAGAAAGAATCTGCCAACCTTTTTACTCTCGTCACGGTATATACGTTTTTTTCGACGTAGCTTATTCACGTTCGGAGATACTAATCAAGTTAATAATAGTCTTCATTTGAAGTGTTCCTTAATTACTTGCTCAAAACGAAAATCTTGGTTTTCTTATCAAGCTTTGAAGATTGACTAAACTTTGTGTTTATTTTACCGCTAAATAATTTCAATTAAAAAAGTTATGTCCGATGAATGTCACTTTCTGTCTACCACCTCTTCTATGGTTAATTTTATGAAGAAATGGAGGAATATTTGTCAGAGAGCTCCAGTTTGAGAGAATTCATCTTTGATAAGTGGTGTTGCAACCTTTACAAAGAAAGGAGGGGATGGAGTAGAGTGCTCGCTTAGCATGCAAGAGGTACAGGATCAATACCTCGCATCTCCATAGTGTGACACTTTTATTTTGCTTGCCGACCACACCCCACGGTTATTCGCTTTTTTTCTCTTGGTATGTTGCCCTTGGTGTTATTCGCCACTTTTGCATATACTGATGAAGAACTGCAACACGATTGCAAAATTGCTAAATGAAATTGATTACTTTCTCTATCAACCTACCAAAGACAATCACTAATTAAGGAAAAGAACAATAAAACTCTTCCTCCTCTTCTTTTGCTAAATATGTCATTCTGAAAAATTCACTCCCCTTGTACAATTTTTATTTATAACTGTCAGTAACTGTCATTTTGGTGACAGTTTTAGCGAAATATGTGATACTGAAAAATTCTGATTTCATCACCCTGGTAAAATTGTTACAAGCGGAGCTCAATCAAAACTTGAAACTTGTTCTGGCTGTCCAAGTTGAAATGTCTACTCTTTACACGAACCCTTGGTCATTCTGCATCAATATGTTTGTCCCATTCGCATAGTTCACGTCCCTATCCACAAATAGTCATTCTGCATCAATCTGTCTGTTCGTTCAGTCACAAAAAGATTGAATGCAACCCTGCGGAATCGAACCGCACACCTTCAGTTTCCAAGACTGACGATCTGCCACTGAGCTACGGAAGCTATTTGCTTCAACTAATCATCTTTTTAAAAGTATCTTATTATAGGGGCGTCATGGTTTATTAGAAGGACAGCATTTTAATAGGACAAAAAGGGCCATTATATGATCATTCAAGTTGTCCCTTATAAAAAAAACTTGAAATGACAAATTAACCCTCATAATTGATAACCTAGTTTAGTGATGATAATCGAGTTTAGTGTTAATGATTAATTTCACTTATATTAACTCTAAATCAAAACCTAAATCAAATTTTTAGAGTTAAAAAAAAAAAAAAAATTAGAGGAGAAGATCAATCTCAAGCAATTGAAGAAATTAACCAACAAAATGAAGAACCATGACTTGAAAATGACCGTATATACTTCTAAATTAGTCCCAACAAGCTTTTTGTTGCTCAAAGTTATCTAAAGTACGAAAAAAATCAATTTTTTTACATTTTCAGAGCTAATTACGGTTGGAATTTTGCTCATAATCAACCGTAAATTGAAGTTACGGTTCGTTAAAGATGAACTACCAACCGTAACTAGTTAAATTTGAAGAAAACCTAATCTTAAAACCAGTTACGGTTGGTAACTACATGCTCGATACCAACCGTAACTCAGTTACGGTTTGTAAACTAAAATGGTTACCATCCGTAACTGAAGAAAATTCTCAGATATAAGAACATACGGTTGGTAATTGAACTATTACCAACCGTAACAACATCAAAATCTCCAGTTACGGTTCGTAATTGAGTTAAAATCAACCGTAACTCACATAAACCCAGAAATTTCAATTTACATCTAAAACCCTAATTTTTGATAGAAATTAAACTTAAATCGAATAAAATAAACCAAATCGTAACTGGGTTTTCAAAACATACCTCATATAAGTCATTACACTACACTTGATTAATTTTCGAATCGTCGATTAATCGAGGACGATGAAATTTTAAGTTTTAATGGAGGTTACGGTTGATGGGAGGAGGAGAAGAAAAGAAGAAAGAAAACAAATTTTCAATTTAGCTTTGATTTAGGTTAAAAAATGGGGAGTGTAATCTAGTCAATTTACACCCCCTATAGGACATCCCCTAACTAACTAGAGGGACATTACTATCACACTGCCGCCCCTCTAATAAACTATGCCGCCCCTATAACAAGCTTGTTTTGAAATACTAGTAAATCACCTATGCAAATTTGCTGCCATTATTTATCGGAGAATCTAGAGCCCTCAGACTGCACCATGATAGACATCTACGGCTTATTTATGCCTAGTTAGTAAGTTCGCGAATGATTCGCGAATTTTCCCGTATCACGAATTTTACCGTTTTATTTGCGTACGTTTGCAACTCCAAACCCAAGTCGCGTATTATGTGGCATTCCCGGATTATTCGCGAATCGTTCACGAATTTTACGTATCCCGAATCCCGAATGATACACCCGCTTAATTCGCCATAAATTTTTTAGTTTTTACGTTTTCAAAGGCCCCACTTTTTGGGCTTTACTGTCTCCCGGGCATACACGACCCAATATTAGACGTTGTTGTAATTTTTATGAAATAAAAATGACTGAAATTTTTTGATGGTGAAGGTGAGAGAGATCTCAAACTCACTGACCAAGCATCTAAACCATTATACCACGTCCTCTTGGATGACTAATGTTGTATATATTATTAATATCATTATATAAAATTATATTAAAAGATAAAAATTACATACTAGGCAAGCGACCTTAATTCGCCATCATTATATTAATTTTATTTTTTCTTTAAATAACTCACACATATGCATAAAAATTGGTCTACGACCTTATAAATATAAATTATTTAGTATATATAGATACCGAATTTTCACAGCCGAACTCAAATTTATAAATCGAATTATATACGTACGTATGCCGTTCCGAATTACTGACGAATCACTTCCCGTTGACCGAATCTGAATTTTATAAAACCGTATAATACTCATACGTTTGCCGTTCCGTACGTTTTTCGAATTCTGAATTGCTAACTAGGCTTTATGCCACAATTTTACATCCCTATGTGTCAGCATTATCCACCGTAAATCTCATCCTCACCCTACCCCACCTGGGAAAAATATGGGGTCCGCTTTAAAAGTGAGTCAATATAACATTGACACATAGGGGTATAAAATTCTGATTTCATCACCCTGGTAAAATTGTTACAAGCGGAGCTCAACTATGCCAGGTACCCTTGGTCATTCTGCATCAATATGTTTGTCCCTATCCACAAATAGTATAGTCAAATTATGCACCAGTCTGTCTGTTCGTTCACGAACCAAAAACAATGAATGCAACCATGCGGAATCGAACTGCACACCTTCAGTTTCCAAGACTGACGCTCTGCCACTGAGCTACGGAAGCTATTTGCTTCAACTAATCATCTTTTTTAAATACTCCCTCTGTCTCGAAACGAAGGTAGTAAATCATTAGTTACATCCATACAAATTTGCCGTCATTATTTACCGGAGAATTTAGAGCCTTCATACCAGGGGCGAAGCCAAAATTCATGATAAGGGGGTGCAAAAATTTGCTATGGGTGCAACCAAAATTCTTGGGGTGCAAAAGTGCAAAAATAGACTTATTTGTTAAATTTTTCTTTTTTATGAGGCCAAAAATGGGCTTTGGAACCAGCTGGGCAGGGGTGCAAGTGCTACCCCTTGCAATGGGCTGGCTTCGCCCCTGCCTCAGACTGCTCCATTATATAAAAGTGCTCCGCTGTTCCATAAAAGGTGGGTGTGTTTTCTTAATTTTCTTTTCATTTATCATTTTTGTAAGATAGAGAATTCGCCAATTATGTTGATACTCGTTACATGTAGGGCTGCACAAGACCCGGATCGGAACCGGTGAACCGGCTTGGAACCGGAAAAACCGGACCGGTATCGCACCGGAACCGGCGTATGCGGTACATGGAATGGGAATGAAAACTAGAACCGGTAGGGACTGGGTACAGGGAACGGTTCTGAGCCTATTCCCGTCAGAACTGGTACCCAAAAACCCGGTTAATCTTATCCCTTGATCTTATATATATCGTAGTCGTTCATTTAAAGGTTATCTAATCTTACTCGTTCATTTTAGGTTAAATATAAAGTCATATCTCAGTTTCACTTTTCCTTTTTATGTTCATCTTCATTCCGTTTCTGCAATGAGAGAAACATGTGGTGATTGAAGATAATTTTTGATGTTGTAATGTTCGATGTTATTAATAAAAGATGATTTAGAACAAAGCAGATAATGTTCAATGTTGTTAATTGAAGATGATTGAGAAAAATTCTCGAATCCAGATGGAATTAAAATTTAGGGTTTGTAATTGAGATGAAGAAGAACATTGATATTCGAGATGCATATGAGGTTGGTTGTGTTGATTCGTAACAAGGGTTCATGATAAATGAAGGGATTTAACAGATTGTTGATTTGTGAATAATTGGTAAGGGTTTGAAATTACTGCTGCAATGAACTAATGGGTTATGTGGATGTGAGAAGAAAAGGAAACGGAGATGGGTGTTGTGGTTGGTATTTTGGAAGCACTAGTTTTTTTTACAATAATTGCTTCATGTTAGTCATTTTAGTTCAATAATTTTCCCTGATTGGTAGAATTTTGTAACTTTTGTTGAACCCAAAACTATTTCCTTTGACTTTCTATAATCTTAACAAGTTCTGTGTGTTTGAGTGTTTCCTTGAATTTTTTTTTTCTCCGCATTGTTGTTTCAGCAGATTAACTATTTGATAAATGGGTATATTAATTTAATTTTGTTGGTAATTTAATGGTGATTCAACAAGAGTAAGAAGATAAATCAGGGAAAAAAATCTTATTGTTGTTCATACCATAGAAGAGTACAGGGTTTGCATTTTTGTTTGTTGTGGGCGATGAATTCTGTTGAAGAGAAGAATGAAACTGATTTGTCAATGGAAGTGATCTGGATTGCAGGTAAAAAACCCGGTACCTGCCTGTATCGGACCGGTATCACCGGGACAGGTACAGTCCGGGAACAGGTACAGGTACAAGTACTCAAGAATGGGAACCGGCCATTACCAGGTACGGGTACCGGGTTCATAAAAAACCCGTACCGCACCGGCCCATGTGCAGTCCTAGTTACATGGGTTTTTCTCAAAAAAATCTTATGATGTAACATTTATAGATATCGGTTTTTGATTTTTGTTAAAGGGAGAGCAAAAAGAGATCCGAGGAGAGCAAAAATTGTATTCGACTCGGTGACAAGGACCGATTCGAGATTATTTTATGATTTCGACTAAATTAACCTTATAGTAATACACAAACTTTTGGCACGCTCCTGCATCACTTTCCTAAACTACAAAAATTTATCGTCCACCACCATGACTGTCATCATGCTTCCATATGCCTAAATCAAATGCATCCATCGGTGGTGGAGAAAAACTATATAATTTTTCTAGCAGGATCTTTATCACCTTAAGGATTTGGGTTAAAACACATTTCCATTGAATCCAAACAAGTTGGGTTAGATCAGAGTCATGATTAACATTATTATAATAGTTCGTAAATATTACAACAAGTCATCCTCGAAATGCATTCAGGAAGGAATGTACGCTGCCATGAACGAGGAATCCTCCTTAGTTCAAGTGTTCAAATCTTACTGCAGAGAGATTTGGGTTCAGGTTCACAATTAATATTTAATCCTTTCCAAGTTATATATCAACTAATAATTAGGTTATGATCTGTTCAATGATAATACTCTTTCTTTCTGTTTAAGATCATTAAAAAATCATCAATCAATTTTTGTATTCAAGGGTTTTTCTAAATCCTTCGGTGTATGATATAAAAGATGTTACAATTATACAAGTACAAGAGATTTTCTATTGTAAGTTTGTAACCATTATTCATAATCTTAATGACTAAGAGTGAGCTTGTGCGGTTAAATCATTGATTGGATTATATGTGATGAGTCGTTCGACTGTAAAAATGGCGGAGGCCAGTAACGGCGGTGTTGGCGGGCAGTAGCAGCTGTAACATAAACTTATAAATTTGTTTTAGATAAGGTCAAAAGATTTTTGTAAGGTGAGTTTTACAAAGGTTAATTTAGCAAAACATCAAAAATCCCGGTTAATTTTGATTTGAAATTTTAAGACGTGAGTTTTACAAAGGTTAATTTAGTCTGAATCGTAAAAATATCTTGAATCTTGAAATTACCTACGCTGATTATGTTTTTAGGAAACAAGAAATGAATGTGCAATTCAAGGGTTTGCTGCTCGAACATCATCATGAAGCGGTTATTACAGAAGCAATCGAGGATTTGGGGAAGAAAATATCTATTGAACCAAGGAACTGCAGGCCAAGGTCAGGCAACATGATTACTGCCCGCATTGAGATTGATCTTACTGAACCACTCAAAAGAGGAGAATGGTGGAATTCAAACCATGGTGAACCCGTCTGGATTAGATACCACTGGTTGAAGCAACCACATAGTCTGTGCCCAAAGTGCTACATAATTGATCATGATGATACTATCTGTGAGGAAGTAGCTGAACTTTTAAATGAACGAGCAATGACAGAAGAGGAGTATGAAGAGCATTGTAAGAATAAAAATGCTAATAATGAGGACCAAATAAGTCATGAGATTGTTTTAATTGATACGGGGATGGAAAATGAAAGTTTGAATGATGCTGCTGAGGAAAGATCAGTTAAAAGAGCTAGAAACCAACCTGTAGAAACCATTGGTTCTAACCCGTCTATTCAAGGGCCAATTATTGCTAGTCATGGTGGGGCTATGGGTGATGTTACTTCAATCGCAAATTCTGATATAATGGTTGGGGTCGAGACTGGAGAAAATGACAAGCAGTATGCTGAGACAGGGAAAAACCATTTGCTCAATCAGGGGGATCCTGCGGTTGAGGTACTTTCTCACTTATCCAGCACTGTTTTAATTCAAAATTTTGTTTCTTTTCCTATTTATCTAAAACAGTCTTATAGTTTGATTCTTTTTAATACTAGCTCTGAATTTTTCAACTCTAGTATTACAGTTCTTACAAAGATGCAACAAATCAAGTACAACAGCTAGAGAACAAAATTGAGCATTGGCAACAAATACAAAATGAATATTGGGGTCAAAAAGTTAATTTAGTCTCTCACCGTTGAAGATAATATTGACTCATGAAGATACCAATATATCTTGATTTTTGCTTTTCTTCTATGTCGGATCCGTTTTTGCTCTCCTTTTAACAAAAATCCCGTTTTTTAGTTTGTGAAATATATTGATTTGAAATTTTAAGACATATGGATAAATAAGGAAATAGGAGAATAAAACCCTTTTCTCTTGGCTCGATTAGTTTTATATCTCTATAGTCCACATTATTCCCCAACTATATATATAATTGTTTTTATTTATTTATTTTTGCAAATTAAAAATTCATTGGAGAGATTAAGGGATTAGCAACCCTGGTTACATAGTAGTATATCAATATAGTTTGAGTTCCCTTATTTTTAGGGAATCATTTCCAAGCCACCCTTTCTATTCTATTTTACCAAACGAGGGAATGGAAATGTATTCCAGGAAACTGATTCCAATCCTGTCAACCAAATACGCCATAACCTTACACAGACACAGTGAATATTAAAGGAAAAGCTAACGAACCAATAAATTCACATTATTCATATAAGCATGGAAATAAAAGTCAACTGAATTAAAGAACGTTATAACAAAATAACCTGGCTAGTTTGGAGCCTCTAACATCTTTAGTCTTGTCTTTGCAGTCATCATTATCATGATCACAGAAGTTGTTCAGGTTCCTAGACAAGATTCCATACAACATGACAATGAATGAGTAATGGAACATTGATAATGCTCCTACTAGAAATCTCTCCAACGAAGAATAGCTAGAATAGAAAGTCCAATACGGTATTATTTGTCAGACCTGAAGATGGCCAATACTGTAACTCTGTTTCACTGAGTATTTCCAAGAAGAAGAAAACTCTAGTGGAAACATTAACTATGAAAGAGGCCAGAGCAGCAGGAGTGGAAATATTAGAAGGTTCAACAGAACAAGGGAGAATGAAAACTCCAGAGTTAGGTATAATCAAATGGCAGAAGATGTTGAGGAAGGAGAACCCAGCCAGCTACAATGGGATAGTAATCAACAAGTGAATGTGCAAGGAACTGGAGATTGGGACAAATACATTATCAACAACCAAGGCTCGGATGCAGGACAAGGAAATTCTTTTGTACTCCCTCTTAGCCCTTTTACTCAAAATATTTCTTTTCTCATTTACTAGATCAATAATTGGCATCCTAATGGCATGCACAAAATGAAAATCCTATCTTGGAATGTGCAAGGTCTTGGAAACAAATTAACAAGAGATCATCTTAAAAATTGCATTTTCAACTATAATCCTAAAATTATTTTCCTATCTGAAACAAAGTCTAGTGTGGAAAAGCTTCTTATCTTTAAAAACAGATGAAATATCCTAATGTTTGGTGCAATGAAGATAGAGTTAGAGTAGGAGGTTTGTCTCTTCTATGGAAATATGGTGTGGACCTAGAGTTTATTCATTCTTCTTATTAAATGATTATTAATGTGATCATAAAAAATGAAGGCACTAACAAGCAATGGATTCTAACTTGTCTATATAGCTCTTCTTATGATAGTGATATACAAGTTCAATGGAGTTTCATTCAAGAAATGGGAAGAAATATGAACCTTCCCTGGGTTATAATGGAAATTTTAACTCTACTCACTACAGTTATGAAAGACAGAGCTACTCTATCAATCCTACCCAATCTAACCCAATAATCGTCAACACTGTTGCCTCTTTGGGCCTCATTGACATCCCTTTCACGTGATGTCCTTTCATATGGTCAAACCATAGAACTCAACTCAATCAAGTTATAACAAGACTAAATAGAGCCTTACGCCTCTCTTCTTGGATGGCTTTATTTCCCAATGTTATTCTCAAAAACCTCATTCCTTCTGGCGCAGACCATGCACCAATTCTTTTGAGACATGTTTTTGGGCATACCAAAAAATTACCGGGCATACTCAAGGTTCGGCTCACAATTATTTTTTTGCCTAGGTTTGCTAGGTTCGGCTCACAAGTTGTGAACCGAACCTAGACAAAATATATGCCCGATAATTTTTTGGTATGCCCAAAAACAATCCTCATTCTTTTACCACAAACCCACGAAATGAAAGCCTATACAAACCTTATAGATTCTATGAGCACCGGATCCTTAAGAAACATTTCCAAGAAATTGCTACAACAAGTAAACCAGATGAAGATAATGAAGTTATGAACCCTAGTTAGCAATTCGGGGTACGGGTAGTAGTTCGGGACGGCATACGTACGAGAATTATACGGATTCGGATAGGTCGGATTCGGTCAAAAATCCGGTCAACGGTTCGTTGTTCGGACAGTAGTTCGGAACGGCATACGTACGTGTATATTCGTTTTATAAATGTGAGTTCGGCACTTAAAATTCGGATTACATAAATGATAAATTGATAAGTATTATGATCTTATTACGAGACTAATTTTATTTGTATATGATTTATAAGATGAAAAAAATATTTTAGCGTGATTATTTAACAAGAAGTAAACAGTTTAATCGCATAAATGTATTATAAAACGAGTTTATAGATTTTTAAACAAAAATTAACACATAAAACACTGGTTAAACAATTATCAATAAAAAATTTAACTGAATAATTGTATTTAAATATAAAGTATATTCAAAATCAAACAAAAATCAAGCAACAAAACTCTGATCAGAGAATTACTTATGGGAGAGCGAGGTTGGGTGCGAACTAGGTTCGAAGTTCTAGTTCGGAAATATCATTCGGATTCGGTTAGTTCGGATACGTTCGCGAATTATTCGTGAGGTCCATATAATCCGGGAACTAGGTTCGGAGTTTAAATAGTTCGGAAGTATTATTCGGATTCGGTCAGTTCGAATACGTTCGGGAATCATTCGGGAATGATTCGGAAAATTACTAACTAGGTTATGAACCCAATGCTTTCATCATTTGAGACCCACTTTTTCAGTAACGGTCTTGTCCCCCACCCTGATGGTAAGTGGATTACTGCGTGAAATTTTTACAACGGAATTTCAACTTTCTTCATTTGTAATGCCTGCCGTTCTTTCTTCGTTTAAAAAATTAAGATGGCTTCGGTCTTGATTAAGTTTAGTCACATTTTAAATATCCTAGATTAGGAATGATTCAAACTTTGGTGTTGTGAATTGTTGGTGTGTTTTACTTGCCTGACTATAATTAGATTAAGAGTCTTGTTTAGTGGCGGTTTAGTATGAATTTTGAGTTCATATGGTTTGATCAGGTTTGCTAATTGTACGTGCATGCATGACTCTAACTAAGAGTCTTTGTTTTACTGATTTGAATCCATTTGTTCATGTGGTTTGAGGTGCGATACTTGTAAAGCTAAAAGCTAACTTGAATAGATCAAATGACGGATGTGTTGGATGATTTATAATTTTACACTGCAACTCTTGGAAAACAGAGGCTCATTGAGACAAAGGCCTCGACTCTCGAGTCATATGTACAGTCTTATGAATCTTATCTCCATAGTCTCCATACCGTAATCGGACTACAGAAGGTGTATCCACGGTCACGGAAATTATTGGAAGAATATTTTTAAATACAGTATACAAAAAGATAGTGGTAGTGGGGAATGGTTTTGCCTGGGGTGTACTTTGCCTTGGGGTTGGTACACCCCCAAGCAAATTCATACCCCTATTAGCAGCATTGAGAAAATGGTACCTCCCTACCTTCTTTTTCCTGGCACATTTAGAGGCGACTCAGTCGCAATTAGGGGCGACTTTTTTATTCCCAACTCAGAGGCCATGTTAAGGGGTGTCGAAAAACGTGGAGATTACGTTAATGCCCTTATATAATCGGAAGCAATTTTGTGTCCGATTGTTTAACACTAAATCGGAAGGTTAGTAATCATATTTGACTACCGATTAATATAGATTTCGTGCCAAACGTGAATCTTGGTCCTATAACAATCGGTAGTATTAATAACCTCACTATACTACCGATTATAGTATCTCCCAAAGAAGAGATTTGGGGCAACTTATAATCGGTAGTCATATAAACTACCGATTATTATAGTTCTCAAATTCGTCTGATTTGAGATTTTTCCCAAAACAAAATCTTGGGCAACTTATAATCGGTAGTCATATAAACTATCGATTATTAAAGTTCTCAAATTCGTAAATTTGAGATTTCTCCCAAAACAAAATTTGGGGCAACTGTATAGTCGGTAGCTAAATACCTTATTTGGATACCGATTATACAGTTTCCCCAACAAAAAAAGAGCCGTTGGAACTCTAAACCCTATATAAGGATTGTATCCTTGTACCCTCTATGAAACACAAATACCTTTTAACTCTCTCCAACTGCATCTTCAACATAATGGCCCAACCATTCATTAATACAACAGAGTTCACGATTGAAGAAGATTTATCTTTATGTAGGCGCTACGTTCAATTCTATCCGAGACGGGGAGCAGAACGGAGGCAAGGAGGCATAATGAGTATGAGTTATTTGGGGAGAATTCACGAAAAATTCTGCGCCGACACCGGTAACCCAAACAACCGTCACTCTGATGATCTTTTCTGCCGAATTGGTTCAATAAACGGAAGTGTCGGAGAATTTGTCGATTTAACTTATCTTGTGAATCAATATCGATTGAGGGGTGCAACCAATGATGAGGTTATAGAACAATCTCTCGGGGAATGGCGGAGATGGAAAAGATCAAGCTTCCTTTATGAAGCTCATTTTAGAATCCTTATGGCTATGGAAAGATTTAATCCGTTTAGGACTCGTCCAACACGTCCACGACGCTAATCACAATACATTGTAATAGAATTTGTGGAAGTTCAACGTAAAATTTATGATGATGTTGAGGTGACATTGTAACGAATTTCCCAAATACCAATAAAATCGGAAGTTTATGTTATTTATTTAACTACCGATTATATTTCAACGGCTATTTTTGAAGCCGAGTGATAGGTGTCTAAAACACCTAATTTTATATCTAGTATTTATGCTTTCTTTGCTATTTTTCGTGTGAATTATGTATCTTATGTTCTCTTTTGAGTTTTGCTAGGTACTCTGGAGTCATATGGAGCAAAAGAAGGAGAAATCATCCATTTGGAGCGAAACGAACAAGAAATCGTCCAATTTACCAAAAGAGAGACGGAATTATCATTGCATGGGAAACCACATTGTAGCCGCACCGGAGTTCAGGGCAGTACAACCACAAGCTAGGTGGTTTTTGAGTTTTACTGTATAGTTGGTCATGGGCTTAGCACCGGTCCAGTTTAAGGTGTTGGGATAAGAGTTATACTAGCTATTAAGGGAAGTTCTTATCAGGTCTTTGTGGTTCATCGTGTTCACGACTAGAAACATTGGCTCAGCTAGAGCAGGGAGGTTTGACGATGGTGATTTGCTACAGCGAGCTGAAAGAGCTGCCGCCGATAAAGATGAGTGAAGGGACAATGGTAATGCATGGCGCTGCATGGTGAGTTCTATAACGTAAGAAGATGCATGGAAGTGACGGTCTGGCCTGCTGTCGTTGAGGACGTATAGATGCATGCCGGAGCTGATGTTCGAATCCGGAGAAACGTTAAGGGTGTGTTGTCATTTCTATCGAACTGACAATAGAAAGAATATAAATGGGCTGAGATCGAGATAAAAGGGACGTATTGACATGAAGCTGTGGTTGAAGTTAAGTTTTTGTGGTCCAATGAAGGTGTGCGTTATCAAAACATCTTTGTGCTGTTGAAGTTAAAGGGAATGCAAGGAGCTGTAGAGGATGGTGTTGCAATGTGCAAATGGTTTGTGAGCTTACACTCTGCCAGGAAGGAAAGTAGGCAAGTAGCTGATGTCACTGCCGTGGGTATTTCCAGTTGATGAATGCAGGGAGCGACGATGGAATGTTATGGTGTTATAAGGGAGAAGCTCGAGTCTATAGTGATGGTGGTTCGAGTCAGTGACGAAGAAGAGTGGTGCTGACGGATGGAAGAGAAGAACATGCGATGTATGGCATGCGTGGCTGTGATGAATGGCAGTAGTGACGAGCATGATACAATGTTGATTGCTGCTACCATAGCCGTAGGAGCCGTTAATGGTGGAAGAATGGCGTTGGCTGTGACTGGCGATTGGTGATGATGTTCGAGAACAAAGGAAAGCTAAAGAAGTGATGTTGTGCTATATGGAAGAAAACTGTGGTATTGTGTTTAGAACAAGGAGCTGAGCTCGTTAACTTCTTGCAGTGAGCTGTAAGTAGAGGCTGGAGTTTCCGTGGAGGTTTGATGGGGCTAATGGCGTGCTGTTGGTTGGTAAAAATGGAGAAGCTTGGATGATTGATGTCGAGGAGCTTGAGTTAACACAGTAAAAGACGTGAATGGTGGTTGGCAAAGTCTGATGGAGCTGCTAACGTTCGTCGATGAGCTAGAGAGTTGGACAGGGAAGCTGGTGTTGTAGTTCGTACCTGAGATGAAGACAATGGTGTGTTTTAGACTCCAAACAAGCGATGGGAAGGAGATCAAATAAGAGGAGACAAGCAGCTGCAGTGGTGATTAGAAAGTTCAGGGTACATGGTTGCTGGTTCGATGATTCATATAGGTTTTGTTTGGTCGACAGTTGCATGGAGAATGAAAGAAGTTGGTGTTGCGAACTGAATTGAGTGCCGAGAACATACGGACTGAAGAAGGGAGATAGCTGAAGTCTTGAGTCTGGTGACGTTGTAGCTGAAGTTGTAGCCAAGGTATAAACTCTGCATGTCATGGCAGATTGGTAGATGGTCTGATGGGCTACTGCGGTTAAGTGCAGACGAGTTGAAGTGAAGAAATGAGCTGGGCTTTTGTTGCTGCACAAGCCCAGTAGGATATTCAGCCAGTCTATGTGCGACCAAACTTGGCCGTGACTTATTAAGGAATTTTTGGCCGTGACTTTGGCAACCTGCTTTGGTACGGGGTATGATGCACGGACACAATTTGAGAAGGTGTAATTTCCTAGTTTTATTAGGTTTCCTAATTTTTCTTTAAGAGGAGGTTACAAAACTATATATATAGGGTAGCCTAGAGACATCTTTTGATCATCTCTACTACTACTTTTGTTCTAGGGTTTAGAAACATGATAAGGTTTCTCTTTCTTCTTGTTATGAACTCCTTGAATATGAATACCTAAGTTTATTATTGGTTATGGAAAAGTTGGATTTCACATAATATGATTCTTTGATTCAATATATTAGTTTTGTCTCATATTTATCGTTTGCGATTCTCTGAAAATATGGTTGCATGATTGATTGTTAGTTTTGTCAAGTTGCAAATTGGTAGAATTCATAATCATATCTGTTGCTAGTTTAGGGTTTATTATACGTAAAAGTGATGCTCCTTGAATACAAGTAGCATAATTGTGAATATTGCTTGTAGTGATACTTCCTAATAATCACAATTGAATCGTAACCTTTGTTAAATTGAATTAGTGCGCTTTCCACGTTCAATTGCTTTGATTGGCCTGATTTCATAGAACTTAATGCATCTAGGGAATTAAACTTGATTAGTTCTTTTACACGTTAGGTTGTTCTTTTAGATAGAACTCATACTCGCATCTTTTAATGTTTTTGTTGATGACAAAAGGAGATTAGCGGGATATTCTTGCGATCACGATATTCTAGGGTTTTTGATAAAAGTTGAGATTAAAAATCAATTCTAGTTATTGTGAAAAGCATGTTAGTGAATGAAGATGAATCCTTAACCAATATTTTCTCATCCTTGATTTGTTTACTTTTCTTTATTTGCTTTTATTTTATTATTACTTGCACAAAAATCAAAAAACCCCCGGTGTTATTTATATAGGAAACCGAAACAACGAGACAACCAAGACCTCTCTGTGGGATCGATCCTTTCTTGCCCTTGCTATATTTATATTTTGAGTAGTAAGAAAGTGTAAATTATTTTTGACGCATACAACAGCGATCAAATTTTGGCGCCGTTGCCGGGGAGGCAACGGTTGTCACTTGTTTTTGGTTTCTTATTTTTGTTTTTTTGTTTTGTTTTTAGTTTTTCTTATTTTCTGGTTTTGACATAGTTTGAGAATCTTATTTCAGGTACCAATTCTATGGAAGGAGCATATTGGAGCAATGGATATGATTTTCAACCTCCTCAACACTATGACAATTTCCCACCATCTATGGAAGGCAATCAAAACCAATTTATTGGCTATGATGCATATCCTAGAGAACCTTATGGTGATTTTCATACATACCAACAACAACCTTGTAGTGGGTATGTAAGTCAAGCACCTAGGTGGGATAATTCTACTTCTAATTGGCTTTATTCGAGTTGTATGCAGATTATGCATGGATTGCAAGATATGCAACAAAGGCTAGACCAACTTGACCGTAATAGAGAGAACGTCGTACAAACCAATTTCTGGAATATGCCTTCTTACCCGACTCCGGATCGTAGTTATGATCATTCACCCATTCAAAGGGAAGAGTCATGGGAAAGAAAACATATTGTAGCTAATGGTGGTAAGCCTGTGAACGTTAGAAAAATTGTAGAAATTATACAAGTTGGAAGATGATGGATACTCGGAAGATCTTGTCGATGAAATTAGTAGGACCATTCATATGGAACTCAAACGACGTCGTGATAAAGGTTTGGAAACCGACGACGATTATGATTATGGTGAGTCTGAAGATGAAGACGATGATGATTGTGTTGAAAAGGACCAACCTTTGGAGATATTTGATGACGTTAGTGTAGTTGACTCAACTCTTGATCTTTATAATGATCAAGCACCTATTCAAAAGGTACATGAGTATGATGAAACTTGTGTTTTATAAGATTTTGCAACATGGTTTGAGTCTAACCCAATTGAGAATGATGAAGAGGAGTATGTTGAGAATGAAACCGTTATGACCAATATTATGGAAGACCCGATTGAACTTGTGAATGTTTGTAATGATGATGTTTATGTCGAGACTCCGGTTAAGGAAGAAACGGATGAAGAATGGTTGCAAGGTTTGATAGAGGACCATGATATAAAAGAGGTGAATAGTTCACTTGAATTTTTCAAGGATGAAGAGGATTCCGTTCTACAAGAGATTGTGCGAGGTTTGTCTAACCCTTTGCATATTGATTCTTCTCCTTTACCTCTTATTGGTTTGAATTTATGTGCTTCAAAAATATTGTTGAATGATTTTATATCTCGATTTCCGCCATTAGAGAAACTTGATTCTCATACTATGCAGGTTTTGGAACAAGAAACCTTGGAAGTCCCTGATTTCTATATTCTTTATACACTTCCAAGTGTGGACAAGAATAAGTGTGGGGGAAACTTTTATCGGTTAATAGCTTCGTTTCTATTTTATATTACTAATATTTGTATGGAGCTATTGTTTGCAAAACAGGTGCTATGGGTGGATCCCCAAATTTTTAGATTGCTAATATATGGGGAATGAATCTTTCAAGAAGCTAAGTCGGGCCGTCGACTTTAAAACAAGCGCTTAGTGGGAGGCAACCCACCGGTTTTGTATCTCTTATCCTTTTGCTTTTTATTTTATTTTATTTTTGTTTATTTTATTTATTTTTTATTGTTTTCATATCATATTTGCATCCCTATGTTTAATTTCATTAAGTCCATAATCTATCTTAGAAGAGAATTATGATGAATACCTTTTCGTCAGACAATTTCAGACTGCGCGTAGTTCAGTCCAGAGACCATAACTGCCATAACGTTTATCAAAACACTGTGAAATTTTGACACTGTGTATAAAACACGTAGGTGAACAACTTTTGTGAAATGGAGTTTTTCCAAATTCCTTACCAATTTGCACAGTTTTTTCGTTTTATCTGTTGTTACGTTAGAATTCAGAACTTTCGGTTTTACACATTGAGGACAATGTGAAGTTTAAGTGTGGGGGAGCATTTATATGTTTGTATAGTTTGTTTTCGTTTGTTTTATGTCTTTTAAAAAAAAATCAGAAAAATAGAAAAACCAAGAAAAATTTGTGCTTTTTGAACTCCGAAATCTAGAAACTTGTGCATTTAGGATGACACCATTAGTGGATGGAACCATTTTGATTGCAGGAGTTGAGGAACCAACTATCACAATTAATATTATAGTTGTTACCATATCTCGGAATATCACCATATCACATTCTATTTTTTATTTTTCATATTTATCTATTGTTCTCTAAGTGTTTTGGTGGGTCACTAAACATCGACGTGTTATTACTGCTAGGATGAAATAGAGTGATTGAGTTACTAGAAAAAAAAAATGAAAGAAAAAAAAAAAAAAAAAAACCGACCAATTAGACCGAACGGAATAAAAGACACTTGGATAAAGCAATATGTGTGTGTTCTCCCTGTCTCCGTCGCCTAAACAAGCGTGGAATGCAGGATCCAAGGGAACTATCGTGTAATCTGCTGACAAGAATCATGCGCTTGGATCCAGTTTGATCCAATCATGTTGTCTAAAAAAAAAAAAAAAAAAAAGTGAAAAGAAAAAGGAAGTATTGTAATGGTTGAATAAAGTCACTTTTGGTTCCCTTGTATATGCCAGTGAGTTGATGTAGAATTCAAACCAGTAGCTCAATCCAATAGGATGCTTAGGTTTATCTTGGCAGTGACCTTCAGACAGATATGGGAAACATCGATCACTTGTAAATATTCTCCAACATCTACATCTATATCCATCTTCTTTATCTTTTCATTGTGATTGTGGTTTGTTAGTTTCCGAGTATTGTGGCTTGTTCGACTATCTAATTAGAGCTTTATTTACTAATATATGAACTGAATTTGCACAAGGTACCTCCTCCTTTAGTCATTTTGGATTTGTTCATTGATTTGTCACAAATAGACAGAGTTGGAAATATAGGTTTTGTAGGTAGACCTCTTGTAAACCTTCACGAGACTAAAACTCGTCCACTAGGGCCACCTAGGGGTTTAAAGGATTGTTATTTATGCTAAAATTAACCGTTTTCTCGTCGACATGGAGTTGCATGTATTTGTTTTAGAATTGTTTTGTTTGATTTGCTCGAGGACTAGCAAAGTCTAAGTGTGGGGGAATTTGATAGGTGTCTAAAACACCTAATTTTATATCTAGTATTTATGCTTTCTTTGATATTTTTCGTGTGAATTATGTATCTTATGTTCGCTTTTGAGTTTTGCTAGGTACTCTGGAGTCATATGGAGCAAAAGAAGGAGAAATCATCCATTTGGAGCAAAAAGAACAAGAAATCGTCCAATTTACCAAAAGAGAGGCGGAATTATCATTGCATGGGAAACCACATCGTAGCCGCACCGGAGTTCAGGGAAGTAAAACCACAAGCTAGGTGGTTTTTGAGTTTTACTGTATAGTTGGTCATGGGCTTAACACCGGTCCATTTTAAGGTGCTGGGCTAAGAGTTCTACTAGCTATTAAGGGCAGTTCTTATCAGGTCTTTGTGGTTCATCGTGTTCACGACTAGAAACATTGGCTCAGCTGGAGCAGGGAGGTTTGACGATGGTGATTTGCTACAGCGAGCTGAAAGAGCTGCAGCCGGTAAAATTGTAGCCAAGGTATAAACTCTGCATGGCATGGCAGATTGGTAGATGGTCTGATGGGCTACTGGGATTAAGTTCAGACGAGTTGAAGTGAAGAAATGAGTTGGGTTTTTGTTGCTGCACAAGCCCAGTAGGATATTCATCCAGTCTATTTGCGGCCAAACTTGGCCGTGACTTATTAAGGAATTGTTGGCCGTGACTTTGGCAACCTGCTTTGGTACGGGGTATGATGCACGGACACAATTTGAGGAGGTGTAATTTCCTAGTTTTATTAGGTTTCCTAGTTTTTCTTTAAGAGGAGGTTACAAAACTATATATATAGGGTAGCCTAGAGATATCTTTTGATCATCTCTAGTCTACTACTACTTTTGTTTTAGGGTTTAGAAACATGATAGGGTTTCTCTTTCTTTTTGTTATGAACTCCTTGAATATGAATACCTAAGTTTATTATTGGTTATGGAAAAGTTGGATTTCACATAATATGATTCTTTGATTCAATATATTAGTTTTGTCTCATATTTATCGTTTGCGATTCTCTGAAAATATGGTTGCATGATTGATTGTTAGTTTTGTCAAGTTGCAAATTGGTAGAATTCATAATCATATATGTTGCTAGTTTAGGGTTTATTATACGTAAAAGTGATACTCCTTGAATACAAGTAGCATAATTGTGAATATTGCTTGTAGTGATACATCCTAATAATCACAAGTGAATCGTAACCTTTGTTAAATTGAATTAGTGCGCTTTCCACCTTCAATTGCTTTGATTAGCCTGATTTCATAGAACTTAATGAATCTAGGGAATTAAACTTGATTAGTGCTTTTACACGTTAGGTTGTTCTTTTAGATAGAACTCATACTCGCATCTTTTAATGTGTTTGTTGATTGCAAAAGGAGATTAGCGGGATATTCTTGCGATCAAGATATTCTAGGGCTTTTGATAAAAGTTGAGATTAAAAATCAATTCTAGTTATTGTGAAAAGCATGTTAGTGAATGAAGATGAATCCTTAACCAATATTTTCTCATCCTTGATTTGTTTACTTTTCTTTATTTGCTTTTATTTTATTATTACTTGCACAAAAATCAGAAAACCCTCAGTGTTATTTATATAGGAAACCGAAACAACGAGACAACCAAGACCTCTCTGTGGGATCGATCCTTTCTTGCCCTTGCTATATTTATATTTTGAGTAGTAAGAAAGTGTAAATTATTTTTGACGCATACGACAGCGATCACCGAGCCTCGAAAACCACACAAAATCGGTAGCGAAAACATATTGATAAACCTCCGATTATACCTCCCTAATGAAACTTTCTACCTACCCTGTTAAAAAAATAGTCTATAATCGGTAATTTCACAAGTATCCTAAGGTTCCGAGTTAACATAATCAGTTACTTATGTTACAGAATTTCCTACCGATTATGTGTAATAATTGTATGCAACTTCAGTACAGTCTTGTAAAGTACGCATCAACGGCCATATTTTCCAAAAAAAAGAGACGTTGGGAGTGTCATCTATATAAGGAGGGTAAACTCTTCTTATTTATGTAGCAAACAACACATATATAACCTTGTGTATTCTACAAATATCTTTTCCATCGTCTACTCTAGTTCATTCCTTATGTATCTCAACTTACTAGCATGACAACATTTGACGCAGCTGAAGATTTGGTCATTGTGAAAACCTGGTATCATGAAACAAGACGTGAAGATGTCATAGAGGGAACGTTAACAGTCGAAGCCTTTTGGTCGAGGGTATATATCCAATTTGTGCGAGAGTATGGAAATCCAAATCAAAGATCACTCCAACAAGTTCATGATCGTTTCCGACTTGTCCAAAAAGGGGTTAATGATTATATAACGATACAAAAGAGGATGTTTAATACTAGCCACTTAAGCTTGTCAATCCAACAATTTGTAAGTATGGTTTAAATTCTTTATTTTTAATAGTCGTTGTGTCTAATCTTTCTTAATAAAACCAACTTGGCATTATTTTGTGTTTGTTTATGTAGGAGGCACTCGCAAAAAGACAGTAGTTTGTGGAAAAGGGCGAAGAATTCACTTATGATGGGAGTTATGAATTCCTGAAGTCCATGACAACAGTATAAATATTGATTAATTGTTACAATCGGAAGTTATTATTATCACTTATCTACCGATTCTGGGGAGATTTTCATCTTTTTATGTCAGAGTTTGGTAATAATCGGACGTTTATGTTCTGTTTTGTCTACCGATTCTTGGAAACTTTTTCAAAACTTTTTCAGAGTTTGGTGACAATCGGATGTTAATGTAAGATGTTATTTACCAATTCTGGGGAATAAATTTCAGTAATTTTGTTATACTTGCAATCGGAGGGTAACTTAGAAGTTTTAATGACCGATTATAAATTTGATTGAGTCTGTTTACAAAAGCATTTATAATCAGTTCACAAATTTATAATTTAACTACCGATTATAGGTATATACTTCACAGAGCATTCCAAAATTTGCCAAAAAATACAAATTTTGCAAGTAACGATCATTTATCTTCATCATCCGAGGGAACTAATTCGAGTATGCCTGCCGGAAAGTTGATTTTCATGACGCGATCCCAATCGAACATGTTGGTCTTATATTGTTTCAACCAATCCTTACAATGATTCGTTGTGAAGTAATCCGTCGCACCATCCAACAGAGGTAATGGGCAATCTCTCTTTACTCTTAAACCAATAAAATGCATCTCATTCACAAATGCCATCACAATTCTTCTATCTTTAACCGAATCATCGCAAACCGTACTTGTAGGTGCAAACGTAAAGGAATGTCCATACTTAGGTGGAACAAAGAAATGTACCACGCAATTCAAAATGTCCGCTAAGAGATATCCACATGAAGGCATTCACATCCAATACTTGGATCCGATAGTCTTCAATCCCTTTCGGCACTTTACACGCGCAACTAAGTTTTTGAACTCTAGGTCTTTGTCGTGTCTATCTCCTTGCTTCATCATCCCTATATAGAAATCCTTGTTCTTTATTAGTTGTACCGCCATCTTAGTTCTTAAATATTGGCATTCGGTGACATCTTCGTCCACGACCTCTCCAAAGTAACCAATTTGTTCCGTAGTGACGTGAAACCCACAATTACCATCCCCATCCACCTCGTCGGTGGACAAAAAAAATGGAACAATGATGGGAGGGAGTTGTTTCATATACTCTTCTATAATTGTATACCTTGATCGCGTAGGTTTTCCATGAAAATCCCTAGGAAAATGAAGAGTACCATACTTCTCTCTTATAGTCACCATTTCCGTTGATTGTGTTTCTTTGGAGTTTCTCATTTGATCTATAACTCCGGAGGTAGTTTGGGTCTCCACTAACACAACTTCTTCCACCGCCTCGGATTGACTCACTTGAGAAGGCTTCGTAGAGACCTTTGGGCCCACTTGTCGTCCGGTTGGTCCACTTTGATCTTTTCTTGGACGACCTCTTTTCTTGGGTTGCGGCTCATCCTCAAATTCGGCTTCCGAACGCTCATGCCTACACAATATTCTTCGATTAGACATATACTCTTTCAATTCTTTTCTTCCCATGGACCAAGACACTTCGGAGGGCCTACCTGCCCCCTTTTCCTTAATAGGTTCATCAACCTCCCTTAGACTAGGGTGAAGAGCTTGCTCCAAATCATGCATCAATACTTGCTTCTTAGTGCCATTTGTTGTAGCATAACGCTTGGCTATTCTTGCACACAATTCCGAATCCAAGAACGACGGACCATCAACTACGGGGGTGCTTGGAGTGAAACTTAATTGCTTCCAAAATGGATGAATATCATTGATGTCAATCACATCGACGTACGTACCCATTTTATGACGACATGGGAGACCAATACCTATCATATCTTTGCAAACACAAACCGTATTCTCGTCATTGTAATATTTATATAACTTCAATTGTTTCATCATGTGATTTATTTCCCATCTTGAAACATTATGCACAATTCCCCTTAGAAGAAATCTTTCCTTTTCATGTTCCGTCGGGAATTTATGTACACTAAATTGCATAGAACCCTTAATCTTAACGAGATCTCTCTTCGTGAATTCATGAATTTCTTCTTGGATCGATACAACTCCATTTTGACTACCTATAAGTATTTTCTTTAACCGGCCATGAGACCCCTCCGCTATGCTTGTCGCCTCGTTCTTGAAATTGCGTCATTCATATGTCCATGCAAACACAAACCTCTCCTTGATCGTTAACCATTGTGTTTTACAATATTCAACCGGTTTTGGGTAGTCCTTTCCATATTCATCCTCCAATTTCTTCAAGTTTCGTTCGTAAATTTCCTCGGTCTTCGACCAAACGATTTTGTCCCATGCTTTCATGAACATTCTCCAAATAATTCCATCCTCCGTCCATTTCTCATCAAATAACCTCTTCTCTTCCTCTTTTTCTTCCACGGTTAATTTACTAATGTGCTCATCCTCTTCCTTCGACCTCTTGGTACCCTTCTTTGGTGTTTTAGCTTGGAAATGGCGATGGCAATTGTGTTTGATGTTGCATTGAATGTGCCACATACATTGCAAGTTTCGGGCTTCAGGAAACACAACCCTAATTGCATGCATTAATGCTTGATCATTATCCGTTACAATAACCCTAGGAAAATCATCCCCATTATAAATGGACCTCAACGTCTCCAACATACAAATGAAACTCACGGTGTTCTCATGATCCATTAAACCCCATGCAATTGTAAACGTGTTTTTGTCCGACGTGTGACAAGCAATGTTCAACAAAGGCATGTTATATTTGTTTGTTTTGTAAGTGGCATCTATCAACAAAATTTGATGAAAACACTGAGGCAATTTTATCATTTCGAGATGTGCCAAGAAAATTTTAAAGATTGTACAACCGATTGTATAACAATCGGTAATCAAATACTAAAACACATTACCGATTATTGAACATCTCAGTTTGGGATTTTTATTGTATTCGGTAAGTTAATACATAAAATACTCCCGATTGTCAATAATCGGTAGATAATTATTCTAATATGACTACCGATTAATAGTCGTTAATGGCATTCAATGCATAACAGGTGACGAATTTTCACGTTCAAAAGAACACACAAGCACACATAACATTGCTATTAGAGTTTGTTAACAACATACCTGATTTTTTGATGCATTGTTACCTTTGATTTCGGGTGATTATCCATATTCTTCCATGAAATCGTCCTCTAGGGTTTCATCGCCATCAAAGTGTGGATCATTCAATAAATACCCCAAATCGTCATCTTTAAACGGTAATGAATCTTGAACTTCAACAACTTCACGTACTTCTTCATACCCATTCATGTTTATGGAAGTTGGCTACCTATAATCGGAAGAAGTGGAAAAATATACCCACTTCTCCTTTTTTTTCTTCTTCTTCTCTCACTCAATCGGGAGTCATTGGGACTATTATTCCAAAACAAATTCCCAACACCATAATATAGTACCTTTCCTACCGATTAAGTGTGAAAGAGTCCGATTATTATAATCGGTAGTTAATTGAGTATAATAAACTTCCGATTATGCTACGTCGCAAACACGCACCAAGTGGTTAGTGCAGGCTCATTAACCTAAAACCTGTGAAATTTTGGCAAAGTTTCGTTTAGGGGATTATTATAATCGGTAGCCAATTAACTTCCGATTATATTTAATTTCAAATTTTTGGAATTTACTGGTTTTTGGAAAAACTCATTTTTGGGGCAACCTATAATCGGAGGTTAATTTAGTATAATAAACTTCCGATTATGCTACGTCGCAAACACACACCAAGTGGTTAGTGCAGGCTCATTAACCTAAAACCTGTGAAATTTTGGCAAAGGTTCGTTTAGGGGATTATTATAATCGGTAGCCAATTAACTTCTGATTATATTTAATTTCAAATTTTTGGAATTGACTGGTTTTTGGAAAAACTCATTTTTGGGGCAACCTATAATCGGAGGTTAATTTAGTATAATACACTTCCGATTATGCTACGTCGCAAACACGCACCAAGTGGTTAGTGCAGGCTCATTAACCTAAAACCTGTGAAATTTTGGCAAAGGTTCGTTTAGGGGATTATTATAATCGGTAGCCAATTAACTTCCGATTATATTTAATTTCAAATTTTTGGAATTGACTGGTTTTTGGAAAAACTCATTTTTGGGGCAACCTATAATCGGAGGTTAATTTAGTATAATACACTTCCGATTATGCTACATCGCAAACACGCACCAAGTGGTTAGTGCAGGCTCATTAACCTAAAACCTGTGAAATTTTGGCAAAGGTTCGTTTAGGGGATTATTATAATAGGTAGCCAATTAACTTCCGATTATATTTAATTTCAAATTTTTGGAATTGACTGGTTTTTGGAAAAACTCATTTTTAGGGCAACCTATAATCGAAAGTTAATTTAGTAGAGTAACATCCCGATTATGATACGTCGCAATAACGCAGCAAGTGGTTAGGGGAAACATATAATCGGTAGCCAATATGTCTACCGATTATATTTAATTTCAAATTTTTGGAATTGACGTGTTTTTGGGAAAAATCATTTTTGGGGCAACCTATAATCGGAAGTTAATTTAGTATAATACACTTCTGATTAGGGGTAACATATAATCGGTAGCAAAATTGTCTAGTTTAACCTCCAATTATAGTACCTTTGAAAGATAAAACCGATGTCAACCTAAATTCTTTTTTCATTTCGTTTCTTTTCAACTACAACTCTCCTATCCTATTCTTGCTCTCCGAATACAGAGAGCAAAACTCTCCCTCTCGTTAACTCCGCTACAATACATCGTTATCGTTAATCGTCGAATCGAATAATCGTCGAATATTCTCTAGGAAGATGAAAGATAAAGTGTGTAAATCGGGTCGAAACCAAAATGTTGTTCGTGGGGGTGATTCAAACATTGGAGTGCCTGCCCGTAATAAAGAGGTTCTCACCGAAGAACACGAAGAACGCGAACAAGACGATGAAGAACAAGTATCTGATGTAGATGATTCCGATAACCAAACTCTCAGGCAACTACAAATGGCCCCAATTAGGTAACATTCTACCGTTAGATTTGGGTTTGTATTACTTTAATTCGAAGAAACCACAAAAATTTTTCTTAGGGTTTTCGGTTATTACACAGAATCGGGAGGTTATATATTTTTGTAAACTTCCGATTATTGGTCCAATTCTCATTGTTAAAGAACATTTGTCATATTCGGTTGCTAAAATCATAGGTTTCCTTCCGATTATAATAGGCTTATGTATCTCCTGGACACAAACTGCTGCATATTCGGCAAGTATAATATTTTTTTGGCAACCGATTATGTGTATTCGATGGATTATGGTGAAATTAGGCTTCCGATTATTTATAATCGGACGGTTATTCTTAACTTATACTTCCGAATATAAATCTATTTTACCTTTTCATGCTATTTAGGGATAGGCGAGGAAAAAAACCCGTAGACGCAGTGGTCTCGGATAGTGCAAGGCTAGAAAGGCGTAAGAACTTGACAGCTAGTGCCAGGAGAGCTAGGGTCACTAAATCCACTTCAAGTGCTAAAGATGGAACTCAAAAACCTGCTCCACAAGTAGACCCACTTGAAGAAGGTGTTCAACCAAGTGCCCCACAATCACAGCAAGTTCAATCAGTTGTACAACCACCTGCTCCACAATCACATCCTGAAATTCAACCTGTTATTGAACCAGAAGCACTAGAATAAAGAGTTATGGAAGCTGGAAAACCCAGTGGTGCGCAAGAAGAAGGAGAAGGCGAAAATAAAATTCCTCCTCGAAAGAAGGCGAAACACCTTGTCCCAAAAGAACTCAAGGTGAAGGATATTCCAGAGGGAACAATCCTTGGGATGCCTTCTGATGGAGGAGAATTGTTATTTGGATACAAAGATTCATGGGAAAGAGAAATATATGAAACTGAGGTAATAATCGTATCCATTTTATGTATGTATTTTTTTGTGTAATCGTAATAGTAGTTTTAAGGGTAATAAGTTTAGGTAATTATAATTGGTTTTTAACTTGTCATGTGTATAATAGTACCATTCCGATGCGGTTAGTTTACTCAAACCCACCGCCGCACCACCTAAAATGCTGGAATGGCCTTTATCCGGTGAGTGTCAAAGGTTCAACACAATTATTGCAAATTCGGGGTTGTCTAATGCTGCTGAAAACTCTATGATGGAACATGACCGGGTGGCTATATCGGCGTTTGTGGAGAGACTTTATCCTGAGACGGACACCTTCCATATGCCGTTTGGAGAGATGACGATTACCCCAGATGATGTTGTGCAGATTCTTAGACTCCCTGACCATGGAAACGGTGTCAGGGCTGAGTTCACAAAGGAGTTGGAATGGCCCAAACTTTATGCTCTAACTAACAAGTGTTTTGGTTGGGATGAAGAAACATCAAAAACTGAGTTCAAGAGATGCATGGGGTATAGAACTAGACAATTCAACATTGGTACTCTGATGGATATGTTCAAGGGCACCAAGGAAAAAGAAGAGAACGGAACTTTAACTGAAGAGCAAGTGAACCATGCGGCCACCACATATCTCCTATGTGTATTGGGATGTGTAATTTTCCACAATACTAATGGCAATCGGGTCGACGCCAACCTTTTACAACTTCTGGATCCCCTCAATAAAGTGCATGAGTACTCTTGGGGCACGACATGCCATGCGTGGTTGATGGAAGAGTTGAGAAATGCGTCGAGGATTGGAATTATCCAAGTGGCCGGGAACGTGAGTCTACTACAAGTATTTTTATTATTCCTACATACTTGGTTGTTTTTTTATTTTTCTACCATTGAAGAATCAATTTCAAAAAATTGCAAAAATGTCAATATAGACATGGATCTACGACCACTTCCCTATCTTGGGATTGGCCATTCAAAACCCTGGGTGGGCGGCAGGTCAGCCTAGAGGAAAGAAGTACGTCTTCGATGACAACCATTCTAGAACAAAGGAGCAGCAGCTGATTCGTTTGAGGGAGGTTTTGGACTCACTGAAATCCCAAGACGTATGCTTTGATCCATACAAGGAAGACCGAGATAAAGGACATATCGAAGGTCGGTCCGATTTGGCCCTTTATTTTGGGCCATTGTGGCACCCAACAGGATACGTGATGTACAATGCCTCGAGGGTGATGCGACAAAACGGTTATGTACAAGCTTTACCAAAGTGGCAAATCAATGAGAATTTTTTTTTTGATGTGGATAAATGTAATTCAGATAAATCTTCAATCACAGTGGTTTACAAGGGTAACCCATCCTGCAAACACCATTGGGATAGAAGGATGGATTACTTGATCAACGGTGGAAGGCAAGCCAACAACGGTTATGAAAATGCTCCCAACTATATGGATTGGTATCGGGATGTATCTCATTTTCGCGTAATCTGTGATCTTAAAGCAAAGCCCTCACCGTATAAGAGTATCCTCAAAGAAAAACCTCCGGGTTTTGATAGATTGGTACATGTTGGTTTCTTAATTTAGTTGTATTTTATGGGTCATAATCAGACTAGAACCATCCTTGATGGTATGCTATGTTTTAAAACAGATGAACAGGTTAAGAGGTTTGTCCAAATGGTGCACTAATTGCATAAAAGCCGGAGAGCCTGTGCCACTTGAGAAGATAAAAGAGCACCAAGAGATGATTGATAACATTTACAATGAAGATTATGCATCTCGGTTTGGGGATAAAGGAAAGCAACCTAAAAAGTTTGTGAAAAAAAGAACTCGGGCGTCACCGAGCACTCAAGTTGATGAAACCGGTGATGATGTTGGTCCAAGTGGTAGAGGCAGTAAAGTTCGCAAAGTCATGGGAAAAAAGAAGAAATAAACTTTCAATGTTGTAAACTCTCGCTGTTTTTAGTTAACTTTATGGTTTTCAAAGTTTATATCGGATTATGTCGTTTTAAAAGGTTGTGTCGGATTATTAGTTAGTACGTTATGTTTATGGATTGTGAATTCTTCCTTTTATGGATTATGAATGGCTATATTGATATGTTTATGCATTTAACGATGACTCGCAAGCGAATCACATGATAAGACATGTAACTGTTGAATTCTGGAACACAATCGGAGGGTTAATTTTATATAAGAACCTTCCGATTCTGGGGTTTTTGCATTTTTTGTCAGAATAGGGAGCTTTATATATTTTTAATTTACCGATTCTGGAGATTTTGCAAAACATTTTATCAGAATCGGAAGGTTAATAATTTAATATGCCTTTCGATTATTATGTACAAAGAAAACTTGTCTTATGTATCCAAACAACACCACAATCGGAGGGTTATTTTTCACCATTCCTTCCGAATAACAATATTCGATAGGTTTTTTTAATGGTTCATTTCCGATTATTATGTGTGAAAACAATTTGTTTCCTGGAACCAAATAACACCCTAATAGGGAATCTATATTCCTTCACTGGTTACCGATTATATTAAACGGTAGTTAATATAATACGAATTCCTTACGATTATTCTGTGCCCAAAAACTTTCTTTTCTGTAGCCAAACAACCCAACAATTATATTCGGTAGGATAATTTTATATTCGTTAGGATAATATTTTTTTTTAATATCCGATTATTCTGTGTGAAAAAACTTGGTTTCCTGGAACCAAATAACAACATAATCGGAAAGTATGTGGACTCACAAAGTTACCGAATATGTTAATCGGGAACTTAGTTGCCGAGATATTCTACCGAATTTTAACAATTAGAAACTTTTA
The DNA here is from genome assembly GCA_023529315.1 of Papaver bracteatum. NCBI lineage: Eukaryota > Viridiplantae > Streptophyta > Magnoliopsida > Ranunculales > Papaveraceae > Papaver > Papaver bracteatum. The sequence goes on along the minus strand of JAJJWX010005187.1, from coordinate 62,680 downwards.
ATATTAATATTCATCCGATTAAGTGCATTACATAAACCTCAAAAGACCACAACCTTACAATTTCGTCAAAAGCACCTAAATCCATACTACTTATTGACCATAAAAGTATTAAAAAAATCATAACGTCCATACACCGCAGAAATTGTCCCTCTTGATTTTGTAACATCCTTCATGTTCAAATCGTTTCCCGAAGAGGTCCATATACCGATAATCAACAAGATTTCTCTAAAATTACGAATGACCAATTTAGTATTAACGAATGAGTAACAAGTGAGCCGGAGTTATGAAAGATACTTACTCGTTTTTGATACGTCCATCGAGGAAAAACATCCCTAACAAATCGTTCTTCATATTCAAGCTTGTCAATCTCCTTATCGATCGCCTTCATTCTCATCTTAATGTCATTGGGTGATCTTCGAATTCGATTACCATCTAACGCCTCAAATACCATTAAAATACGGTTCCATAACTGCTCTTCGGATTCCCGTTTGTGGAGCTTGTGAACAAGATCATGAACAGTTACAACAACCCACGCTCTATAAATAGCACAATCTTCTTCTTCTGCAAAAGAAATATCCATGTTTTAGGTTTTCTAAATTAGAACTGAAGAGAGAAAAGAGTTTGGTGCAATTGGGGTGATAGATATTGGTTTCTTTATATAGATTTAGGGTCCAACGGCTCTTTTTCCTTTTCCCAAAAACTCCAACGGATATTTCTGAAATTTGGTTCAACATGCAACGGCTAATTTGACGAAGGTTGAAAGTGGAGAAACCAATAATCGGTAGTAATTTGATTAATAATACCTACTGTATATGGTAGCTTACAAAATTTGAATTTAGGGCAAACAATAATCGGTAGGTTGTGGAACCAATTTTCCTTACGAATATGTCTACATTCAAAACACGAACCAAGTGGTTATCCTTGGCTCTGAACACTCAAAACCTATGGAATTTGGCAATGGTTCGATCTGGGGCTCCTTATAATCGGTAAGTTGTTTAAGGTGGATAACCTACCGATTATAGCAAATTTCAAAATTCAATGCATGAAGGATTTTTGAAAAAAATCATTTTGGGGCTACTTATGATCGGATGGTTTTGTAATATATAAAACTTCCGATTACGGCTGCACCCAAAACACGCACCAACTGGTTATGGCTGGCTGTGTACACTCAAAAACTATGAAATATGGAAAAGGTTCGATCTGGGGATCGATATATTCGGTAGGTTGTGTAGTTGTATAACTTACCGATTATCGAAGATTTCTAAATTCTTTGCGTGAAGGATTTTAGAAATAATATCATTTTGGGGAAACTTATAATCGGTAGGGTTGTAACATATTTTCCGTCCGATTACAGCTCAAGCCAAGTGGTTATGGTTGGCTCTGCACCCCTCAGAACCTCCGGAATTTGGCCAAGGTTATATAAGGGGCTCCTTATAATCGGTAGCCTTAAAATTTGGATAAGCTACCGAATAAACAAAGGATTATTTGACGAAGTATCTACACAATATTCGGTAGGTATAGTTTCAATTTAACCTACCGATTAAAAACTAACCTACCGATTGTTGTTTTGGCTACCGATTATAAAAGGGTATAGTTGCCATTTTAAAAAATTGCGGATAAAGGGTAGCTCAGTTTTACGTTTGGGTGACCTTTTTTATCTTTTAGTGTCGCCCCTAATTGCGACCGAGTCGCCCCTAAATGTGCCGGGTTCTTTTTTCCAGCCCCAAGAAAGAATTTGCCAACCTTTTTACTCCCGTCACGGCATATACGTTTTTCTCCTGCGTAGGTAATCCACGTTCAGAGATACTAATTAATGAAGTTTAATAGTCTTCATTTGAAGTGTTCCTTACTTACTCAAAACGAAAATCATAGTTTTCTTATCAAGAATTTGAAGATTGACTAAACTATGCGTTTGTTATACCGCTAAATAATTTCAAATTAGATAAAAACTTTATCTCCGATGACTGTCATTTTCGGTCTACGACTCCCTCTAAGGTCAAGTGGAATTTCCATTTTCATTTTTTCAAAAGCTTATGATTGAGAATTTTTGTCAGAGAGCTCCAGTTTTGAGAGAATTCATCTTCTTCAAGAATCTTGGTTCTAGTAGTTTTTCTCATAAAGTGGTGCGATTCCAGTGATTTTCTTGGATTACCTCATCTTTATTGGCGAAAACAACAGACAAGTTTTCTTTCATTTTAGTATAGGGTCAATTCATGTAATCTGAAATTACCTCGGAACTGAGCTTGTTTAGCAGATGAGACAGATTGTACAGCTTTTACAACCAATAGGGGATGTAGCTCAGATGGTAGAGCGCTCGCTTAGCATGCGAGAGGTATGGGGATCGATGCCCCACTTCTCCATATTTTTTTTTTTTTTTGCTGTTCCATAGTCTCCACAGATGATGTTGGCATCGCCATTGGTGCTGTACTGACGGAGAATTCTCAACTATGCATGGGCTCAACGTGCTTTGGTATGTTGTATGTTCGTTCTTCTCTTCAGTTGCAGTGCCAGTCAGCCTTTGCAGGATTACTAAGGGAGTTAGGGTGCATTTCTTAGATATTTGTTCTGGATCTTGAAACTGCACCAAGAATTTGCTTCTCTAGCTATCAACCTACCAAAACCAATCCATCAAATCCCACCCATCGTAGGATAAAACTCAACCTCCTGTTACAAACCGGATTTCGAACTTCCAAAAAATCAAAAGACAGTCATTTAAACACTGCACAAGAAAAACTAATTCATTGCACGCCTACTAAGGAATATAATAAATCCAAACAATTCCATATATAAGTGAAATCCAACAATTAAAGGATCTCAACGAAGACATAATAAAAAAAATCAAAACGAAAAAAACACAAAAATCTGAAAGAGCCATTACTCAAACTCTTTATCCACCTTGTAAGCTAAAAAAGAAAGAAAATAACAAAAAATCTCCTAGTTTACAAGGCATACGAGTAGTAATAGCTCTTTGAAAGCTTAACCAGTCCAGTAAGTTTTGACTGCGACAAGAATTTTCTCAGGGTTGAAAGGTCCACTCTCATGATCCATAATCTGACTCTTCCATCTCATTCCTTCTGTTATGCTTTGTATCTTCACTAGCACTTCTACTGTATCCCTGAATATCACTGACCCTTCTGGCCTTAATATCCGGTCCATCTCCAGCAGAATGTATGTTATGTCACACCTGCAAAGCAAAATTCCTCATTAGCAGTTTTTCAGTTGCATTTCATAATGAAAAATGCAATAAAAAGATTTCCGGTTCAGATGACTGGAATTTGGTAACTTGTTACCTGTCCTGGTAAATACTGAAAACACCCGCAGCATGGATGAGATCATAAGTTCTTGGGTATGTTGAGAAAGCCTCACACCAGTCCTGGTACGTTCCAATGAAGCCTCGCTCGTATATAACACCTAGAGTGTCGTGATTTGAGTTTGAAGGAACCACATTCATGACCCACACTGGATATTTCAGCACTGCAGCTGCAAATCCACCAAGGTAGGCATTCATGTCCATTATGTTACGGTATCGACCTTGAGCTAGTGGACTCATAATTTTCTTGTAATGTGACACACGGTCCTTCCACAGCTCATTATCTTCCCGGAACTTCTCAGCAGTGATTCCTGGAATTGAGCCGCTACTAATTCTTGGAGGAAGCGCAAATGCACGTTCAGGCCATTTCTCAACTGCCCCACCAGCAATTTCATCGGAACTGCTTACCTCTGGTAGTGGTGTTATGCATTTCTCCATATTTGTGTACCTTTCAAATTTAAGACACATAAAAATAGGGTTAAAGACAATCAACTTTGTAAGCTAATCAAGAGAGCTTTGAAGTCATATTACCAGGCATTGTCCGCGGCGTCTGCCTTGCATATATGTGGTGTTTTAAAGGTCTTCCTGCTCTTTACACACTCAATGTGGTTGAGTGGTTTCTGGTAAATAGAGAGATCACCCTTCTCTACAACCTTCTTCCAGCAAATGCGCTTGACGACATCCTCAATTGAATCTTGTTCTTGTTTAAGATCTTCTTGTGTTCTCTCCCAACCTCTCCAGTATTTCTTCCAATTGATTGGTGGTCCAGAAAGAATCCAATAACCACCGGGTCTTAGAACTCTGTCCACTTCAATCAGATACATTCCATCTAGTAACAAAAATTAAAATTTTCCATGTCAGTCGAGTCTAAAAACTATAAGTTTCTGTAAATACGTCTTGTTTCGCAACAGCGGGGAAGAATGCATTACCGTATTGGTGCCAAGGGATCAAGCAACGTGAGCAGTGAGCCATATCAAAAGCTCTTGCTGGGTAAGGGAGCCGTTGCGTGGCCATGATGCCTATCATAGCTGGAACTCCCCGTTCCAACGCGAATTGAACTTGTGCCTCATGCGTATCTCTTGGTGCGAATGACATTGTCAGAATGTCCCTCTTAAGTAAATATGCACCCCAACTTGCAACCTCCATTTCACAACAACAATGTAAAAAATCTTAGCACTATTCCGAAAATGGATGAGCATAACAATTGAAATGTGAAAATATACTTACTCCACAACCCGTATCGATTGCAGTCCTGATCTTCCCTTTTGTTAGAGGAATGAGTTCGTTAATGTCATCAATATAAGCATCAGCTCCACGGGGGAACATAGTGCCTCCTCCCGGGAACCGTAACCGGTCACCTTCAACTTGCACCCAATTCTGAACTGCCTTCTCAATACTAAGCTCCTTATGAGGGATATTATCAAACCAAGCATAGTCCCTACTCTGCGGCCATTTGAAAGGGTTCTTGTACTTCGGCGGTGGAGGTATCAAACAAAGCAAAAGTTCCTCTTTAGTAGGACAATGTCGCTCTCTGTATTTCAACATTGCCCTATCGAATTTTCTGGACCTTGGTGTGTGTTGACACGGAGTGTATTCACTGTACGACATCTCACAAGCTGGAATTTTTTGAATTGCTGCACTAGTTTCATTGATGCCAATCATGTGATGTGCTTCGAAATCCAGAGACGCGGATGAAGATGTCGAGGACGGAAACACACTGGATTGAGATTTCGTTGCTGTCGGATTCGTAACATCGCATCCAGCTTTATTGGAGAGCTCCGATTTATCGGTTACAGTGGTGGTTGTGTTCTGCCAAGCTCCCAAAACATAGAACAAAACACAAAGGCCACTAACACCTAAAATCCATGTTAAGCGTTTTCGTTTTTGTTCCAAATGGTGATGCTTGGGAGATCCACCACTATAATCTTTCGCCATTAAATCTTCAATGAGAAAATCTTAATCAACATACAAAATTACAAAACCATTGCTAGTAAAATAAATCAGTAAATAAATGAACGTATACGAAGAGAAAAATCTCACCTCAAGTTATCTATCTCTGTGTTTCTGTCTGTGAAATGGAAATTGCCAAGGATTTGCTTATCACCTTTGAGAACCCAAGATGAATTTTTGAAGAAAATAACAATGGAAACGACACTCCATGAAGAAGAAGATGATAAGAGTAAATTTAAGTTGTTAGATACAAAAATGTGTCACATGATAAATTTAAAAAAAAAAAAATGGTAAATATTTCTTTTCTTGTTTGTTTGTAATTTTGTCTGTCTCTAAGGAAGGGAGAAAAAGGAAATAAGTGTATTTGGATTGGAGACTAAAATAAACATGGAGATGAGAAGAATCAGAAGATGAAGAAGAAGAGGTCAGAAGGGATGATGAGTATTACCAGGAGTGTGACTAGCCTTGAAAAGCTCCCTACTTTTATGAACAAGTTTTTTGTTGTTGGTTACTATTATTGCTGTCATGTCACTTAATCTTTACTAATCTTTACTAATTTTTATTTAATTAAAATTACTAAAGTATAGAAAAGTAGTAGTGGTGACTCAACCACTTGTTCGTTCATAAGTATATTAGTAGTGTCGGTATCAGAAAATAGTAACCTCGATCTCTACTTTGTTTTTTTTTTGGCAAGCCCGAGAATTTGTTGTCACCCATTTTCCTGTTGTAACGTCACAATTATTCTGTTGTTGACATGGTTTCCTGTTGGACTTGCCCGTTTGAGATGTGTTTAGTGGGAAAACCCCGAAGAAAAACTGGTAATGAGATTAGAGGTTAGAGATTTACCGTCTGGTGAATGGTGAACTTGGATTTGGGAATAGTTTAAAGAGTTGACGATGAGGATCAGAAGAAGGAAGTGGAGGGTAGTCTGGACTCTGGACAATTTCATCATCCACAAGACGTTTAATAAGAAGATAAAGAAATTGAGAGGTTTGTTGTCGAGTGGTAGAGAGAATGAAGGTGAAGTAATGAGGAATCAACAAGGTTTAAGGGAGAGGAACAAAGTGGCGGTGGTGGTGGCGCGAGCTGAATGGATTTAAGTGCAAGCCCGGGGAGCGGGTGGGGGTGCTGTGAGCTAGAACGAGACATGAATCAAAACTCTATCTTGGGCCTGCTATCTGAGAGAAAGAAAAAAACAGGAAGATATGGAAGACCGACAGGCGACAAGAGGATAAGTGGCTTTAGGTTTTCTTTCATGGTGCATTTTGGTAAAGCTGTCGAGGCTTGGGTGAAGTGGAAAAGTTATTTATGGGAGATGAATTTGTTTTAGGTAGTGTGTATACCCTTAAGCTTAGTTTGGTATTGGTGCAGCTTTTGTAAAAGCACTTTTCTGCTGTGTGTTGCTGTGTTGTGCTGTGAAAAAAAAGCAGTTAGACGTTTGGTAAAATATTAATTAAAGTTAAAGCTGATTAAAAAAGCAATCAAAGTGTGTTTGGTAAAATAATAGATTCAACCATTGTTGTTGTGGCAAATGACAAAAACAGACATATATCAAAAAATAATTTTATTCAATTTTATTGGGGTTAAAATAATTAAATATTTTACTATTAAATATAAATAGATTAAATATTTTACTATTAAATATAAATAGATTAAATATTAAATTTACTAATTATTACAATTATTATGATTGTTAAGAAAAATTATTTTTACTTAACCAATTTTAAATATATATAATTTTCAAATTCAGACAAGAAACTAGTCGGAAGCCTAGCAACAAGCTGGGCTCCAACTCCTTTTTGAACAAAAAATAAACTAAACTAAACTAAAATAAAATTAAGTAATTATTTAAAATTTGTTTTTATTTTTATTTTTGACAAATTAAATGAAATGGTATCATACAATAGTTTAAAAATAAAATATAATAATATTTAGAAAATAAAATATGAAATAAAAATATGAAATAAAAATTAATTGTACATATATTTAAGGGCAATTTTTGTCATTTACAAAATAAAATAGGGACAAAAAAGGTAAATCAAGCATTAAATTTTGGTGGGACCACAACTTATGCTTTTGTAGCTTTTAAAAGCTCCTCCTCCCCAACTTTTAAAAATTGAGGAATCTAGGAAGTGCTTTGTGTAATAAGCACTTTGATTTTTTTTTACCAAACACCAATTTCAAAAATTATTGACATATATAGGTTTTAAAAGTGCTTTTGGAAAAATAAAAGCATTACCAAACCTAGCCTTAGTTAAGCGGTTATTTTTGACAGTTTCAGGAAAAAAAAATTAGAATTTTTAAAAATTGTGGATTGTGTCATTCATCTTGGTAGTAGTGATAGTTATTTTCTGTTGTTTTTTGGTGTCTTTCTAAATACAGTCTACTATGTATTGTGGGGGTATTTCTGTTGACTGAGCCTCGTAGGTGTTCTTTCTCGTTTTAGATAAATAAAAATTGTTCTCTCTTTGATCAAAGTCTTTTAAATCGACTTAGAACTCTTGACGTGATGTCATAGCCTTCTTTAATTTCCAAACTCTAAAATCAGGACAAATTTTTTCAGTTTTTATTCTTTTTCTTCACAAATTTCAAGTTCTTCATCAACTTTTCTTCTCATTTCATCTTGTAATTTCGAATCCATCTACAATTTCACCTTCAAATACTTTATAAGATAAGTATTTTATCACCTGCTGAGCTAAGTTCCACAAGTTATATATTGTGGAAGTGTTAAATTGTGACTCTGTGAAGAAGTTTTGATTTATTCAAATTAATATGCGGATGGATCCATTTCTGAACCGCCTGAATTTTTTAGAGATCTTACTACTTAAATCTCTAATTGACAATCTGGCATATTTGAAGTGGATTTATCAAGATTAACTTCCTCTCTCATGGCTACTTTTTTGTTTGACTGAAGAAAATCATCTTTCCGTGCTTGGATATACTACCCCTCCGGATTTTTGGCAATCCTTGGAGAATAATCACAAATCGTTCAGTTAAATATCTTCTTATGCAACTAAAGAATGATCTTCAATATCTTCACAAATAATCTGAACCAATAGAAGCTTATTTCAGTAGAGCCAAATCCATTGATTATCAACTTGCTCAGGTAAGTCGTCATGTTCTTGATGAAGATATTATTTGCCACATCTTGAATGGTTTACCTTCTGAATTCAATGCTTTTCGTACATCGGTAAACACTAAAAAACTCATAAGTTCAGAGTCAATCACTTCATCTGATCTTCTTCGCCTGTTTTTGAATGACTGGTTCTTTATCCAACATAAGCACTGCTTCTGCTAATAATTTTCAATCAACACCTCATTCATTAAATTCTTCTAGTGCTGGTTCATCTCATAACTTACACAATTCATAGTTCCTGCTGATTCGCACTCTGATCATCCTGCTAGTGGTTTGAATTCCAGATCTCGTAGTGGCAGTATAAATTTCAATTACTTTTGAGCTCGAGATGGTTTTCGTGGTGGTTAATCTGATCATGGAGGTTTTCGTGGTTGTGATCGTGGAGGTTTTCGTGGTTGCTATGGTAGTAGATAATCAAATTTATTTTCTCATTCATCCATTGTCTGTCAGATATGCACTAGATGCAGTCATACTTCTCTTGAGTGTCATTATAGATTCGATAGGGTTATTCCAACTATCCCATATCATTCTATAATTTTGATGATTTCTATGATGAGTATCCGAATTCAGATCCCGAGGCGTATGCTATCTTTAATGAAGATTTCCTTCCTACTCTACTAGATATGATACGGGATGAGCAATTTAAACTTGCGTTTAGAATATCAAGGTAGTGATCAAGTCAAAATTGGAAATGGTGCAGGTTTGTCTATCAATCACATTATAATTTATTGTGGTTCTTCTATGATTTTGCTGGTGGTTTTAATTTTTATTTAAACAATGTGTTACATGTTCCTGCTATCACTAAAAATCTACTTTCAGGTTTTTATTTACTAAAGATAACACTTGTTATTTTGAGTTTCATCCTACGCATTTCTGTGTGAAAGATCTACAAACTCACTTAGAGATACGTCAAGGAAATTTTAATATTTGACTTTGTGTACTCAATTTCAATTCAAATTCCTTCAATAAAGATTTTGTTATTCAGGCTTCTTCTTTGCATATTGGCATAGCCGACTTGGTCATCCAGCTTATAAAATTCTCAAACATATTATGTCGGTAGTGGATTCTTCTATTTTACAACACTTATGTCTAGAGATTGTTAGTTTGTCTAAGTATTTTGCCTTACCTTTTAACACTTTAATCAATAATGTTGCGTATGGTCCTTTGGACCTCATCCATTCTGATATTTGTTGTTCACCTATTTGTTCTATCAATCTGTGTTGATACTATGTGATTTTCATTATAATTATAGAAGGTTTACATGGTTGGATACTGTTTCGTATAAATAAGAAGTATTCTTTACTTTTCAGAAATTTAAACTACATGTTAAGAATTATTTTCGTGATGGAAACTGATTGGGGTGGAGAATACATATATATATTTCTTCTTTTCTGACCTACTGTGTCATTCTTCATAGGGTTTCATGGCCAGGTATGCATGGGCAAAATGGAAAGGCGGAAATAAAATGTAGGCATATATTTGAAATGGGTTTGGCCTCGTTGAATCATGCCTCTCTACCGATTTCTTAATGGTATTATGCATTTGAAACTACAAATTATCATAAGTAGGCTGCCCTATTCCAATTATGGAGAATCTATCCCCATTAGAAACTTAATTCTTCATATCTTTAGACTACTATTTCTTGAAGAGTTTTGGTTGTGCTTGTTATCCCTTTATCAAACTTTACAACAAGAACAAACTTCAAAACATATAAGTAAAGGATAATTTTTTTGGTTATAACACTATGCATAATGGCTACAAATGTTTCAATCCTTCTACCAATAAACACATCATTATTTCAAGAAATGACTTTCAATGAACATGATTTCTCATACACATCAACATTGACCTGCAAATCATCATACCAAGTCCATCTACAACTTCTATTTCTATTACATCTCTTTCTATATTAGCTCCAGTACGACCTACTACAATTCTAGATCCACCCACACTACATGTATTTCCAATTTCACCTGCAGCTATCCCTCAACTAATTCAGAATATCTTTCCTGTACCACATGAAAATACTTCACCTGTCAATGTAGTTTATGTTGAAAAGACGAGGGTACCTAAATACACCACAATCTTTAAAATATCCACCTATAAGTCCCCTTACCGAAAGTGATTGTCTATGGACAAAGTCGAGACAATACTACAAGTTGGTATTCACATTTTGTGTGATCGTCTATGGATACAAGATCGATACATTACAACAATCAAAGTGTGATTACTTGATAATAGGTTCGGACTTAACCAAACTCTATAGGATCACTATCAAGTAATACGGAGTTAACATTTGTGTATTTTACTTTTAATTATAATAAACAATTATAATTGCGGAAATAGAAAAGTAAAAGACACAACAAGATTTTGTTAACGAGGAAACCGCAAATGCAAAAAAAAAAACCGGGACCAAGTCCAGAATTGAATACTCTCAGAATTAAGCCGCTATACAAAATCTAAAACAACTTCGTATAGTTGAGACCAAGCAAATAAACCTAGTTCACTTAGTTTCTTCAGTATCCATGCTCTTGCGACATTCAATAAGTGCACGCACTGGAAAAATTCCTTTGGATCGGATTCCAAACAGTAAAGGAACAACAAATCTGTTTGGTAACAACTCTATTGATTCTTTCCAGATATGCACTCTTCCGTTTAAACTAATATTAATTAATTAATAATTATCAATATTAGTTAATTAATAATTAAGCTATTTACATTCATTTTAACAGATCATGTAGAATAGGGTTGATTAGTTACATATATGTCCTATGTAGTCTAACAATTATCTGTAGAATAGGTATAGTATTTTTTGTATTAATTATTAATTAATATTACTATTTTATTCACTATTTAACTCCCACCAAACAAGATTGTACAGTAACGCAACTCTTGCCGGAGACTATTTAGTGTCCAGTACAATGTAGAAAGTGTAATTATAGGTAGCCAAGTGTAGAAAAAGAGTATGCATTTAAGTATATGGGATTCCAACATTTAATGATCACGAATACAAAAACTCAGCATTTAATAGTAGATTTTTTTTTTGCACACTTATTGAGTTGTCTCAGTGCGGCTGAGATTCTGAACATGTTAGTACAGGTCTTTTAACGTGAGGCCAACGAATCTGTAGTTCAGTGGACGGTTTCTGGATGTTATGATGCTAGTCCAGTTGTTCACTTTCTTGTTGCATTTCTAGGGATTCGCATTTGAGAAACAATGTTCAGTTCGCATATGATAGGTTGTTTCCTTGTAGTTGCTTATTTGAGTACTGTCTATGGTTAAACCACTGATGTTCATATAGCGTGAATCTGATGCCAGGAAATATGTTGAATACAATGAAGTTTTAACTGTCATAAGGCAATTCTTTGCGCGTTATGCATTTTCAAAATTGTCTTGTCATTTTTTTAACTTTTGCTGCAACCAACACATTTCCTATAACATGACAAATTTGATTGGCATAAACATCGGTTTCCAATCATGTCGACGATGACACACCAGAGTTGAACAAATTTTAATCGCGCACTGATAATATATGAGAATGCACTTTCCAACTGTTTTTTTTTTGTGTGTCAAAGAATCTATGTGGTTGTTTTTAACTTGTAAGCTTTAATTTGTATCGATCAATATTTACCACAGGTCTATACAATTGTCTACTTCTTCTCATGGAAGCTAACTAGTGATTCATTTGAATATCATGAGAAGGCGATAGATTACCACATAGAATCCTTATGACTTGTGCGACCTGATCATTTGTTAAACCCGTGAAGAACATTTATCTCTTGAACAAACCCAAAGCAAGAAAAATCATGTTATTGTAAGGGATAACGTTTCTTTTGTCACCTAAGTCTTGTGCATTCAATCTATACCGGATTTCTCCTTTTGCTCCTGTATTTACAGATTCTTTATGAATTTTACTTGAATAAACACTAGGTATCTATCTGCTGGTGTTTCAATCAGATCCCTGCTTCTGCGCTTTCTTGTACTAATATTTTATTTGATCTATGAGGTGCATTGTCGGGATACAATCGGGCAATTTTCGTTGTAATTTCATCAATTATTGGTCCATATATGCACATTCACATCAATCTATTTTGATCTTCTATGCCTAATTGATGATTATTATAGTCTAAATGCAAAAGACTTTGTATAATCATCATATCATATCTTATAAATATTTGTACATCACTGGCGTGTTTATAATGCTAAATATGTTGGATGATAAATGATGAAGTTATTCAGTCCTATTCTACAGGTAATTTTTAGACTACATAGGACATATATGTAACTAACCGATCCTATTCTACATGATCTGTTAAAATTAATGTATATATATATATACACAAATCATATAATAAAATATCAAGGAAAAATAATACTAGGATACTCTTTGTACACAAATTTTTAATGGATACTATATATTTTATCATCATTGAAACTAAAAAATAACTATATTTAAAAAATCGGCGTGGAAAAAGTTATATTTCGTCATATATTATTTTCTAAGTTACATAAAATCAGGTTTCCGTCTAAAATAAACCCTCCCAAATTCTTGAAGAAAAAATCTCGAAATGAAAGATTACCAAAGTACCAACTCTTAAACGGTATAACAATTAACTTCACGCGCCCATTTGTTGCTCTTTTTTGTCTTGGTTTTTCTCTTTATATCATCATATAATGAACAACTACTGGAACTTCCTCGTAGTGGCTCCGTTCCATAAAAACAACAACAACAACAACAAAAGATTGAATATATTTTTTTAAAATCGCACATAAATCACGTGTCATGATATTATAAGAAAATCGAACACATCAATCTAATAGAGGAGTAAAAGTAATTAAATATAAAAATTTAGGTTCAAAATTGATTTTGATGAAGAATGCTTCTTATCTACAAGAACAATCGATGTGGAAGATACGATCAAAAGTTAGGCGAAGATAATGCGTTTCAATTTGTTTATATTTCTTTTAGTTTCGATTTTATTAGAGTCAGTTTGGTATTGATTTTAACAACTTTTTCTTGTTCAACTTAATCTTGATTTTGATATGATATTTCACAAGCATGTTTTATCTATGTGTTTATTAATATTTGTAGGAGTAAAACCGTTTGTTTTCATATGGTCGAAAACCTAACTACAATTACCAAGTAATTGTGTATATTAACATATGAGACACATTTTTACAGTTAAGTTAATATTAATGCATATTATAAATGTATTAAGACAATATGAGTGACCAAAACAACAATGTTGCTGGTGAGAATCCTCTTAACCACCATATCAATATTCGTAACTTTGCTCATGATGATGAAGAAGAGCGTTATGATGAAGATATCATCATGGAAAATCCTTTCGACCAAAACAACAATGTTACTGGTGCTCACATTATTCAGAACAACATCACTGTTCATGGTTTAGAAATCAATGTTTCTCACAACAATATGTAGAATTCCCCTGACCAACACAACAATATTCCTGGCACAAACAACAATCCCATTATTCAAAACAACGTTAACATCCCTGAGCACAATGCTGGACATGGTATAAAAATCAATGGTGCTGCTGGAGTTGCATCTGGCATAAGCCTCAAATTTTTAAGAGATTTTTACAACCTCTCCATCAATCCTCGTGTTCCTTATATAACTTGGAACCAACATGGAACTCAGCTCACTATCACTGGCTTGATAAGGGTTGTGCAAACCTAAAGAGATATATTTGGAAAAACTCCTGGACATTTTATGATGAAGTTATTAAGAAGGGTATGTTTAACACTTATCTTCGTATTACTTATTATTATTAACACTTCAAACCAATATAACTTAAATTATATTTTCTTTTTAACATAGAACTTCAGGTAAGTTCAGCTTTCGGGACAATTTTGGGCTTTACAGGAAGAACTGACTGCTTCGCGTCATACTCTTGATCATCTGAGGAACTATCATCATCTGTAGATCAGCTGTGTGTTCTATCTTTTTTAATGTATTACTTAAATATTTTTTCTCATTGTATGAGAAAGTTATTGCTAGTAAATGTTATGACAACTTGGAGTAAAATATCACCCTTTTAGAGGCTATTACTTACTGAAATATGGTATGTTTTATTTCATATTATGATTCTAATTTGTCTCTTCTTCCTTTTTTAGAACATAACGGAACTTTGAAAATGCTCACTTCAAACTATTTGGAGGCAAAAGGATAATTGTCAATATCTTTACAGTTTCCTAGAATGAATGGCCAACAAAAGAAAAGAAGAATGTTAAGAAGATACAGATACATAAGTTACACTAGCCCTATAGAATATACTCATCAAAGTCTGTATTAACAATTACTGTGTGGCCTTTATAAAAAAAACAAGAAATTCTTAACCATACTACATTACTAAACAACAAATGAATGTAAAAAAAATTCTGCACTAGAGGAAAATCTTATCCTTGTAGGTGATGTCAGTTTTCAATATGAAATTACAACTGAAAAACTAAAGTTTTGTCCAAGTTTGAATGAGGTCCATTAGGATTTGATGAAGATGCTGGAAAACCAAAATGGTATGATTTGTTTACATACTATAGAATTGATAAAGGAGCAAGAAACGCTTTAGAAAACTGCATTGTGAAATAGCTACTAGTGGTAGTGTTAGTAATAGGCCAAAAATCTTGTTATGATCCTACTGAAAATTTAATCCTGAAGAATGACAAGTGTGATTCAGCTACAATGGCACGTAAAAATATATGCAACCAAGAGCAAGAGATATTAGAATGTGGAAATCTGTTTGTGAGAATACTTCGCACTAGATTATACAAGTGCCGAAAATGACAAAAAAGATGCAGCAATCATCAAAAGAGAAAACTAAGTCATTGTACCTTAGAACCAAATGATTTTATTTTCTTGTGTTTTTATTTTATAATCGAAGATTGCAAGTGCCCACCAATGTTTAAAATTAAAAAAAACATGATAGGACTCACATGCACGACTATTTTTCACACATTAGCCTGTGATTCCAAATAGGCCCGTTCCAATTCACCATCAAAAAAAATTATTCAGGAAACTAATTAAATCCAAACCTCCTAAACCATTTCATCGCCAACATTATATAAAAATCAAAACCCATAGCTCGAAAGTTCTCGCATTTCAAATTCGAACATGGGTGTGATCTCTCCTTCAAAGCTTCTTCTTTTTTTTCACAGGTAAGCAACTTTCAATACTCTCACTTACTTTTGAATTTTAATTCATCCCCTCATAACTAGTTCCCACTCCAGTTTCCTTCAAATCTGTTAAGATATTTTTCTTCTGAATCACAAACATGTTTAAAATTCATAAGAAAATGAAATTTTGATGAGGAAACATCTTAAAATCAAGTAAATTGTCCTGGTTGTGGTGTTCATATGCAAGGGTTAGAATTACCAGGTTATTTTGTTATATGTCATTCATTACGTTATTACGGAAGAGTGAAAGATGCTACAGTGGATAATTTCCTGCCGTATTTTGATTTTGATCACACAATCGATAGGAAATTGGTTTCAACAAGTGGAACAAGGGAAATTAAATTTTTTAATGGTTATTGATGATGCTGATTTCGATGGGCTCTTTCTTTGATAAAGATGCTAACATATCATTGTAGTATTGCTTAAAATTTTTGGTACAATTGGACTTTGAGGTAGATAAAAATACTACGCACTAATGTAACAACCATTGACTAGATTGACTTGTTATTCTAGAAAATCTCTAAACGAGTATTCTCATGAGTTGTTATTCACTATGGATCTTAGAAAATAAAGGTTCCCAAATGATCATATGCAAAACCATGGAAGAATTTAAAGTACAAATAATTCAAGCATTTATTGAATATTCAATAAATCAAGCATTATGGAAACTGAATTTATTTTATTGGGACCATATGTATTGATAGTTTTGTCACTAAAATTGACAAAGTTGGAGATCGTTAGAGGATCGTTCGTCCGAACTTGCAAGTTTTGCTATCTCAAGCTTGTCGTCAATGTTATATGTACAAAACTATATCTTGTTTTTTAGTCTACTAAAGTTAAGTATCATACTAGGATTAGAGTATGGTAGTTGAGTATCATACATTAATAAATAACCCTCGAATATTGAAGACTGAAGAACAAACGAAGACATTTTCGAGAGATTCATCAACAAAGAGGTATGTGAAGACTGGTTTATCCGATTTACTCATGGAATATACCATTCTATCTTATGATACTATGTCGTATAATTTTAGTAGATTTAATATTACAAAGAAGAAATTTAGAGTTAAAGTTTATCTTGGTTAAACTCTCGAAGTATGATTCAAGCAATGGATGTTCATAGATCCTTAGCAATCTTAATTAGAATAATATATCGTTCATAAAATGTTTTTGTTTCAAGTTGATCTTTTGAAAATTTCCCATGCAATAATGCATACGATGTATTTAAAACTACTTGGCACAAGTTACACATACTTGTATGCATTACCTAAGTCAGTCTGAATTCCACAGACTATTGCAAACCTGTTTTATTGTGTCTCAGTTACCCTTTTCTCCACTAGTGGATTGTGACAAGTTTGTCCATCAGGTTTCCAAATTAAAATTTGGTGGTGTACTTGGTACCCCCTCTTTTTACCAAGAAATGTACACCAATTGGATCCCTCTATTTCCTCATATAGGGATGATTATTGTGAGACCAACATATTCTTTTGGGATCTTAAAAGGAAACAATATCATGGTTCGAGACTAAAACATTGTCTCTAGATGATGATTATTTTCATCTATATGTCTACAAATGTTATTGCATAGAGAAAAGTTTTAAATCTACACATTGTATAGTCAATTCTATGATGAAAATTATGTATGATGGGTGAGAATTATTTGTATCGTCTCTTCATTTGATGTCTCTGATATATTATTTGTATCCTCAATTTTAGCAATCGAAATTTAAATTGGTGCACGCGGAAAAACTGAATGATCTAACAGATGAACGTTCATATCTTCTTATATATCTTCTTGATATAATCCATGCCAACGATAAAATAGAGAAACGAGTTGAACGTATCCTAATATCCCATTCAATAGTAGGTTCGTGATACTATATATACGTTATATGATTTCCTTCAAGTTTACAACTAGCATAAAACACGCAAACATGAAAATATCTTTCTTACTATTAGTTTCAATATTGTTGTATTTCTTTGTATTATTCTGTAAATCGCATGCGACTTCAAGATCAACACATGGATATTTCCTAAAATGCATTTCCCTTCGTTCTGATACTTCCATCCTAATATATACCCCCAAAATACTAACTATTCATTTATCCTGCAATCCACTATGGAAATGCTAAGACTCAATGCATCCAAACTCCCAAACCCTTTCTTACATTGACCCCTTTGAAAGAATTGTATGTTCAAACTGCTATAATTCGTTCTAGAAAGCAAGAAATTCGGTTAATAGTTCCAATTGGAGGCCATGAATTTGGAGGACTTTCATATGTATCATATGCTCCATTCAATATTTTTGTTTTATTTAATCTTCAAATTAAAAGGGTAAAGTAGTGCGGGTCTAGTCTGGCACAACCACTGGTGAATCCTTTTACATAATTTCCAAGAAAAGTAGCACTCTCATATTTTTTGCAGTGATTTGCACAACTATAGGTCTCAGTAGGTTCATTAGTGGAAGTGGGTACGAGGCCATGCTAAGGAAATATGAAATTGCAGGTGGTAATGTTATTGATACTCGAACATTGGACGTTCATGGTAGAATACTTGACTTAGAATCCATGAGAGAAGGATTGTTAATGTTTAAAGATACGTACCAATTATTAATCGTATAACCTTTTTTTTTAATAAAGAAACCAGGATCAACCCTGGATATGCATTACATTGTCTATTACACTACCTTCATGCAGAAGATTTACCAAAAGAGAGTTAATAAGTAGCTCCCCCCACTGAGAATTGAGATTAAGTTCAAGACTTACTTCGGCTAACTTTCTTGCCATGAAGTTTTCATACTCTGGAACGAGACTGATTTCTCTAAGATTTCGAATACATAATATATAGCTTTTGTTTCTTCCTGCCTGCATTGCATGTATGTTATCTGCCGCTTCTCCTAGCCAGTTTCTGACAGCTTCAAGGACTTTCACGTTGTCACCTTCAACCTCGACCTGTGGATGGTTTAGTTGATGTGCCCACTGGATCATCATGGAAGCTGCTTCCTCCTCTAGTTCTTCCTTTGAACTAGCTTCAAAAGTTCAGCATCTTGCCTTGGATATGTAGCATGTATGATCAGACACCATAAAACCTACTCCTCCATCCATGCCGGTACTACTAACCTTTAGAGCTATGTTTATCTTAGCAGCTAATAAGTTAGGATTTACGGGCTTACAATTTTCTCTAATTTGAACCCCAGTTTCTAAGTTTTCCTCCCTCCTACTCCTACGACTACAACTTACCATCTTGATAATATTGAAACCTATTCTCCGAGGGTTAGGTTATATCTTTCTAAAGACTAAATCACACCTGCACTTCCAGATCTCCCAGCAAGTGATTGCCAAAATGTCTTCCCACTCTATGTCCCCTATTTTATCCATTCTTTCTCTACTGAACCAGTCCTGAAGCCAACAATGAAAGTCAGTTTGGTTGTTAGTGTAGACAGTGAGTTTAATACCCATAAGACTCAGAACTTTGAGAATGAACTCACAGTTTAAGAAGATATGTGTTAAGGTTTCATCATGCTTTCCACACAGCGGACAAGTCTTATTGATAAAGGTTATAACCAAAGAGTAACATTAGTTCTATAAAGTGTATCAAACACTAATTCCTATTAAATTGATGTATTTTATCTATGATATTATAAACATAGATTCACATGGTAAATTTTTACAAAAATATCATCATTGGGAGGGAAATTTTTATAATGTTAAACATATCGGCTACTTTATATTTATATTTATATTTATATTTATATATCTATCTATCTATATATATATAATTTTAACGGACACCGAATTATATACTGTTGAATTTATCATCATTGTAGTTAAAAAAAATTGTAACGATGATTATACTCTGAGATGCAGAAAATTAGTTGCTTCTAAAATAAACCCCCAACATTTTAAAGGAAAAATATTACTAAACTATCATAAATAACATAATTGTTAACTCCACGTGTCTATTTGTTGTTCTGAGGCTGTAATGGACATCTGCTAAACTTCTTCGGGATATTTGGTACAACGGTTCGCCAACCGTAGGGCTTGTACACGAGTCAAGGTGCTACGGTTCATGAACCGGGTTCTCCAACCCTTCTAGACTACCGAATTCAGTTGACCATGGTTCGTGAACTGAGTTCTCCAACTTCTAGCCTATTTATCCAACTTATAAAATTCAGTTTACCATGGTTCGCCAATCGGGTTCGTGATTTGTTCCCAACTGAACTAGCGGTTTGCTAACTGGTTCACCAACCTTCCCGTGTTTCTGTATCTCATATATCTATGGTTTGCAAATTGGTTCTCCAACCTACCCTGAGCAGAAATATCAGTAAGTTCATATTTCTCTCTTATAATGTTTGAAACATTCCCAAGTGATCATTTGCATGGGAAATTAATTAATTTAACTAATATTGTGAAGGATCTTTGAACATCTAATTTCTAAATCATATGTCGAGATTTTTCACAAGACAAGCTTGAATCGAAACTTCATCTTTGTAATTCTACTATAAGTCACATGACATAGTCTCAATAGATAGAATGATGGTATAGTGAGTAAAATAGAATGGTCCAGTCTTCACATACTTGATACAGAAGTTCTCCAATTGCCTTCGTCGATCTTCAGTCTTCAAGGGTGATCTCTGATACTCAACTACAGTACAAAAGTTTTAATCTAGTCCGAGACTTGACTTAGCAGACTAGAAATCAAGATATAGTTTTGATCATCTAACATCGACAACAATCTTAAGATAGAAACACTTGTGGGTTCAACCGAGAAATACTCTAACAAACTCTTTGACTTCGACATATTTTTTTGGATCTCAGGGACAACCTTGGTGTTATTATTTTAGCTGCCATTAACTTATGGGTGGGGTGGGGATGGTGTTAACACATTGTGACTTATGTCATTCAAGTGATAGTTTTTTCTATTGTCCTCTTGTGTCCTTCTATATATACGCAGTCTACTCTATGTTGTGTGGTAACTATGTTGACTGAATCTCATTGTAGTTCTTTCTCATTTTGTATAAATATGAACTCCTAGAAATAATATTGTTAAGAACCATTGAACATCTTATTTGCTAAATCATATTTCGAGATTTTTCGCAAGACAAGCTTGACTCGAAACTTCTTCTTTGTAATTCTAGTAGAAGCCATACGACATAGTCTCAATAGATATAATGATGGTATAGTGAGTAAAATAGAATGGTTTAGTCTTCACATACCTGAGACAGAAGTTTTCCAAATGTCTTCGTCGATCTTTAGTCTTCAAGGGTGATCTCTAATACTCAACTACAATTCTAACCTAGTCCGAAAGTTGACTTAGTAGACTAGAAATCAAGATATAGTTTTGATCATCTAACATCGATAAGAAGCTTAAGATAGCAACAATTGTGGGTTCAACCGAGCAATACTCTAACAAACTCTTGGACTTCGACATGTTTTTTGGATCTCAGGGACAACCTTAGTGTCATTATTTCAGTTGCCATTAACTTATGGGTGGGGTGGGGATGGTGTTAGCACATCGTGACTTATGTCATTCAAGTGATATTTTTATCTATTGTCCTCTTGTGTCCTTTTATATATGCGCAGTCAACTCTATGTTGTGTGGTAACTATGTTGACCGAATCTCATTGTGGTTCTTTCTCATTTTGTATAAATAAGAACTCCATGTTGTATGGATAATAACTCCTCTCTCTTTGATGTTCATTCCCTTAGATGAGAGTCTTGTACACCAACTTGGAACTCTTGACAAAAGTAAAGTAAAGAAGGATCCATTCACACTTTAATTCTCACACTATTTCACATTTTGAGACCCTATTTTGTGAATAAAAACAAATAGTAACGAATTTGAAGCTAAATTTTTGGGATATAGTCCTCTTGTAAAGCTCTACATACCTGCCGAAAATGAGCGCATTCCGAATTGTACAACATACAATCCAGCAATATGAAATACTTGAAATTTGATCTTAATTTCAATGGTCAAAAAACAGTTGTTTTTCAACGGCTCATTTTTAAAAGAAAAAAAGATGGTGATGTTATACATTTCGGAATGCGCTCATTTTTGTTGAGAACATAGAGCTTTGTACGATGAAAATATCTCCAAAATATTAGTTTCAAATTCGTAACCGTTTAGTTTTCATTCACAAAATTAACATCCAATATATGAGATAACGTGAGATAAAAGTGCGACAGAATCCTCCGTCGTTAGCTTAAAGCAAATTGTTTTTACTTTTAACTTCCAAAATTATTTTTAACTTTTGGTGAAGCACCCTATTTGTAAAGCCGGTAAGGCCCATGGCTAATCAATGCGCAGTCTTATCTCCATAATCCACCCAATCCACACTCTGCCATATTCTCTTTCTGTGAAACTCGTGGGACTCGAGGCATAAAGAGAGCACATACACGGGTGCGGGTCAAAAAGATACATAGTGGGAGACTTTAACAAAAAGGAGTGGTCCACCACTATCCAGTGGTCAGTATCAGAACAAATGGTGGCGAAACCCCAGAAAATGTCAGCCTTTTTCTTCTTCCCGTTCTGCTGCTGCTATATGTGTTGCCATTGCCAGTCATATCAACACCACAAATATTCCGAGAATACTAATAAGTTAATAGTGTTTGAACTATTCCTTCATTTGCTTTCCCAAATACATAGTTTCCTTCTCAACTATTTATGCATTAATTTTGCCGCTAAAGAATTTAAATTAGAATTTTTATGTCCGGTGAATGTCAATTTCTGTCGACATCCCCACTCCTAAGGTCAAATTTTTAATGGTTTAATTCTAAACCGTCGGATTAGCATCTAATCGTACGAGGTTTGGCTCTTTCCAAAAACAAGCATAAATACATGCCGTTTTCAATTTTTCAAAAGTTTAAGAAGAAGAAGAAGAAATTTGTTTTGGTTACTAGAGAGTTCCAGTTTCGAGAGGATTCATCTAAATTCCGTTCGATCGAGCTCTTCCGTTGGTGCAATTCCGGTGGATCTTAAGTGCGTCTCTTGGGATTTTCCTCATCTTTTATTCGCCGGTTTATCTTTTTTCCCCGGCGGCACAAACTAGGTATGTTTTTTTTTTGTTTGTTTTAGTAGAATCAGTTGATATAATTTGAACGATAATCTCACCGGAATTGAGTTTAATTGGTTTATTAGTCGCCGTCTTCGTTTTTTCTTATTGTTAATGGACAATGGTTGACATTTACTTAGTAAGATCCGACGGCCCCTAACGCCTTATAATAGGTTGTCAATTTAGTTTGGATTCCAGTTCATAATTAGCAATTAGTGCTGCTTTTGAGCTGTTATGATTTTCGCAGCATCTACCTCGGTTTGATTCTCGAAGCGAATTGCATTTTATAAGTGATAGCAGGTTTGGTGTGTTTCAGGGTATAAGGAAATGGAGACGAATGGTAAAGATGATCGCCTCAAGGCGCCGCTTCTGCCACCGTCAGACAGTGTTTCAATTACTGTGTACCCGACATCTCCAGGGAAAATGATGAAAGCAAGGACGACTATGTTTAGAATTGGTAATGTCAAGTGTTCTTCATGTGTCACATCTATAGAGTCGGCACTAGGAAAGGTTAGGGGAATTGAGAGTGTCACTGTGTCGGCGCTACACGGCCAAGCAGTTATTAAATACGTGCCGGAGCTCATCAATGTAAGTTCAAGTTTTGAATTGTTCAGTTTAATGTTGTAGACAAGCTATTTGATGGTTGACATCGACTTTAGGCTGCAATATGTGAATGCATTTTTCATGGTGTTGACAGTGTATAACTAGTTAATATGAGTAGCTTATGTGCAGGCATTGCAAAGTACTACTTATAACCTTATGCATTAAATTTCTATGGCCTTTTACAGTTTCAAATGTGGAATCTGTAATTTTAGGAGATAATTTATTTTCCGCATTTTGTCGAATTAGCTATATTGCTCGGGTTGCTAAATGCGTAGGCTTACAATTGAAATTCAATTTGTGTTTTTGATTCAGCTTAAAGCAATTAGAGAAGCCATTGAGGACCTAGGCTTCCTAGTTTTTGAGTTCCCTGAAGATATAGCCGTAGTTCGTCTTAGAATTAAGGGTATGTCATGTACTAGCTGTACAAATTCTATCGAGAGTGCTCTTCTAATGGTTGATGGAGTAAAGACAGCGGTTGTGGGCTTATCCCTTGAAGAGGCAAAAGTTCACTTTGATCCGACACTAACTGATTCAGATGAACTAATCCAAGCAATTGAAGATGCTGGGTTTGAAGCAGAACTCATGAGCAATGTGAATGATGGTAACAAAGTACATTTAAAACTTGAAGGGATCAGTGGCGATGAAGATTTCACTATTATTCGGTCCTCCCTTGAGTCGGTGCGAGGAGTGAACCAGGTTGAGATGGACAAGGAGTCTAATAAGGTAATTATTGTATACGACTCGGATTTCACCGGTCCAAGATCTCTCATAAAATGCATCCAAGAAGCTGGAAAACCCACCAACTCCTATAATGCCAGCTTGTATGTTCCTCCGAGTGGAAGAGAAGCAGAGCGCCAACATGAGATTTTGGGCTACCGGAACCTTTTTCTCTGGAGCTTCCTATTCTCAGCTCCTGTGTTCATTTTCTCCATGGTGCTTCCTATGTTTCCTCCTTATGGCGACTGGTTACATCACATGGTTTACAACATGCTCACAGTTGGGATGCTTCTAAGATGGATTCTTTGCACTCCAGTGCAGCTCATCATTGGTAGCAGGTAGTAATGAATTACTAGTTATAGTTTCTGTATTTTCTTATATGTTCAGCACTTTAGTACTTCTTTCTGTATTGTCGGCAAAAGTGATATAATGGGCTCCTTTCACCCTGGTTGTGATTCCAGGTTTTATGTCGGGTCATACTATGCTTTGAAACGAGGATCTGCTAATATGGATGTCCTGGTTGCATTGGGCACGAGCGCTGCATATTTTTATTCCCTATATGTTTTAGTAAAAGCATCAACTTCAGAATCATTCGAAGGAATGGATTTCTTCGAGACAAGTGCAATGTTGATCACATTTATTCTCTTAGGAAAATATTTGGAGGTGCTGGCTAAGGGGAAGACATCTGATGCACTAGCTAAGCTAACCAAGCTTGCTCCTGATACCGCTTTGCTGCTAACTTTTGACGGGGATGAAAATATTATCTCAGAGGATGAGATAAGCACATCACTGATACAAAAACATGATGTGATTAAGATTGTTCCTGGGGCAAAAGTTCCGATTGATGGGGTTGTTATAAAGGGTCAGAGCCATGTAAATGAGAGCATGCTCACCGGTGAAGCAAGGCCAGTGGCTAAAAAGCCAGGAGACAAGGTTCACTTTCTTCTTAAACTTACTGTTTCTTGAATTATCTGCATCTTGAATCACAAATTTAAGTGACATTTTAAAAAACAATGTTAACAGGTTATTGGTGGGACCGTGAATGAAAATGGATGCGTGCTAGTTAAGGTCACTCATGTTGGATCAGAGACTGCATTGTCCCAGATAGTTCAACTAGTGGAAGTTGCTCAGCTTGCTAAAGCACCTGTTCAGAAACTGGCAGATCAAATTTCTCGGGTCTTTGTTCCTGTGGTAAGTTTGTTAGTTTATGGTCAGTGGGATCTAATGAAACTCAATTACTTTGTACGTTCTTTAGGCTTCTACCAATAAGATAAATCCAAATGGTGAAACCTCTTTAAGTCTTACCACTGAAGCTCTCATGTTTCCAAGAGATAACAGAGGAAATTTATTCTTATTAACCATGAATTTGTAATGAAGTTTGCCTTAATCTCCAATGTTTGCATCAGTTGATGTTTTCCATGCTGTTTACAGGTCGTTGTGGCAGCCATTCTTACATTTTTGGCCTGGTTCATACCTGGACAAGCAGCTATGTACCCTAAAGATTGGATTCCAAAAGCCATGAACAGCTTTGAGCTGGCGCTGCAATTTGGCATATCAGTATTGGTTGTTGCTTGTCCATGTGCTCTAGGACTGGCAACCCCTACAGCCGTCATGGTTGCTACTGGGAAAGGTGCTTCTCAAGGTGTTCTTATCAAGGGTGGAAGTGCGCTTGAAAAGGCACACAAGGTAATAATGCTCCTATGTGTTTCATCTTTTCCTTCAAGTCCTGTTCTGGTACTCAGAATAGAACCTAAAAATCTCAAGATTTCTTCGGTAGAATTGAGATGCTTAACCAATTCTTTTCTATCCTGAAATCCTCCAGGTGAAAACTGTTGTATTCGATAAAACAGGTACTCTGACGGTGGGAAAACCTGTAGTTGTTAGCATGAAGGTTTTCTCCCCCATGCCAATCCAAGAGTTCTGCGACATAGCTGAAGCAGTAGAGGTACATAAATATTAAATTCCAAGTACTTTGCTAGGCAGTATTGTTTATTTACATAATGAAGCTAGAGAGAAATTTTATCCTTGGCAGGCAAACAGCGAGCATCCGATAGCCAAGGCTGTCGTACAACATTCCAAGAAGCTGCGCCAGTTGAATTCATCCAACCTAGGACATATAGCAGAAGTGCAGGACTTTGAGGTACACCCAGGATATGGGGTGAGTGGGAAAGTTAGTAAAAAAGTGGTCTTGGTTGGTAATAAGAGGCTAATGGTGGCCCGTAAGGTACCAATCAGCTCTGAAGTTGAGGATTACATGTCAGAGAGTGAGCAGCTTGCGCGTACTTGTGTGTTGATTGCAATTGATGGGATGGTTTCTGGAGGTTTCGCCGTAACAGATCCTGTAAAACCAGAAGCAGAGAGAGTAATTTCATTCCTTAAATCAATGAACATTACTAGTATAATGGTGACTGGCGACAATTGGGCTACAGCAAATGCCATAGCCAAGGAAGTTGGAATTACTACGGTGATTGCAGAGACAGATCCACTTGGAAAAGCTGATAAAATCAAAGATTTGCAGGTAAATATGGAACCATTGTACGGCATACTTCTTTTAACTGCAATAGACTATATATATTGTGATCCTACAGACAAAAAGGAAAATTCTGCAAGTAACAAAGTTGAAGCAATTTTACTTCTTTTTGTTCTGATGGAATTGTTGATTTCTTATTTAGCTATTACTTGGAAAGCTTATAAATCTGGTGACTTAGAATTCGTTACAGTATTATTGGTTATATGTTCCTTTTGAATTATGTACGTCTATCTGAACTCATAATTTGGTGATGCAGTTGAAAGGGATGGCTGTAGCAATGGTAGGTGATGGAATCAATGACTCTCCAGCTTTAGCCGCAGCTGATGTTGGCATGGCAATTGGTGCTGGTACCGATGTTGCCATTGAAGCTGCTGACATAGTTCTTATGAAGAGTAACCTGGAAGATGTAGTAACAGCCATTGATCTCTCCCGAAAGACACTCGCTAGAATCAGACTCAACTATGTATGGGCCCTTGGCTACAATGTACTTGGAATGCCAATTGCTGCCGGAGTATTATTCCCATTCACAGGAATTAGGTTACCGCCCTGGGTTGCTGGTGCTGCCATGGCTGCATCATCAATTAGTGTCGTATGTTCTTCTCTTCTGTTGCAGTCTTACAAGAAGCCTTTGCATATCGAACGTGCTCGGGGACTTGTTGACTATTCGGAATCAGTCTGAGAGGTAGCTGAGCCTCGCCTACATCTCATTCGGATCTCGTCTTTCTCTTTTGTTTGCTATACTTTTTTGTGTTATACCTCACTTTTTAATCTCTGCTGTTGCACATATTAATGCAGAACTGCAACACAACTGTAAAATTAACTACAGTGCAGGACACTATTAAGGGTGCATTTCCTAGATATATGTTTTGGAGCTTGAAAATGCAACAGCAAAATTGCTAATTGAAATTCTAATACGTTGTCCAATGCATGCCAAAATCCAGTATCTCTTTAAACATTGGTCAAAATAAAGTGAAAAGTATCACTTTTTCTAAAACTAAGGTAGTGGTATTAATGGAAAAAAAAAAGTTTAATCCATGTAGCACATGGAGCTCCCGATTAAAAGCACAACTTAACTTTTCCCTGTCAAGCAAGTTCCGACGATGGTGGTTCGCGGTTGTTTTTTTTTTTTTTTTGCCCCTGATTGTGAGGTGCGATGGGGGTTGGAATTGAACAGTTTCTGGAGTCCGTTTCAGGTCCTAGAGTGTTTCAAACATCTCCAGAGAAAATGACTGAAAACAATGATGACTAAATTTGAACATTGCCCAAATTTATTGCTTGGAACATCAAGAAACAAAGAACTTTGAAGCTTTCCAGTTCTTAAAACTAAACATTTGAAAAAAAAAAGCAGCTACAGTGATTCACATTTGGGAAAATAAAAACCCCAAAGATAGATATGTTACTGGATTACAATGGTGCAAGTGTTTGAAAACTTAAGGGGGAAGCAATACTTTAGACCGCCATGAGATCGTGTCAGATATAGGCAATTCACCTCGTACTTTGTGCATGTAATTTTCTAGTGTATGGGTTTTCTCATCCATGTTGTCATTGGAGATTGTATCTTCAGCAAGTTTGACTGCTGCCATTTGAGATATTTGAAAAGTATCTCCTGCACGCTGCAGCTTTCGAGCTGTATCTTCTTCGCCCACCGTCAATAGGCTAACTATCAAAGATTTAAGCTCGTGCTGGGCACCAGTGGTTAATGCCATGCTCTTTATGTGATCCACTAGGGCTAACTCCTCCCCTGGGCTGCGATATTCAAGTGATGATGTCATGAATAAGATGATATTTCTTATCGAATGGAATGACATCATCATTGTTTATAAAGAAAATACTATCCCTAACGAAATTAAGACATCAAGACAGGAATAAACATCATACCTGCCAGCACGAATTGTTCCTCCCCTGTGCTTCTGGCGCCTCGTATCTCTTTTCCTGCTTGTTGCATTTGAACTTACAGAAGCACTAGAGCCCTTCCTTGTGCTCCTAAGGAGGTAAGAGAATAGTTGATTATAATCACGTAATCAATAGCAACCAGAGCTATGAATTACTCTACAATACGTGTTAATTCTAGGAAAGAATGAAAGCATGCCAGAATCAACATAGCAAATCGTCACACAACCACAAACATGATACAAAAATCGCAGGTTATTCCAAGGGAGACCTGTGACAGAACCCAAGAGATTTGTGCTTGTGATGCCAAATGAGATACTAGAGGAAGCTCTAGAAAACATAACCTTGCTAGAGTCTGAAGTTTACAACTATTCTGCATTGAAACGAAAACCAACAGAAAACTAAATAATGATAGCGCCTTCAATAAAAACTAAAGAGGTCCATGTATGGGTGACAACAGCAATATGTAGGATCAAATGTATAATCCTTCGGGGTGAAGGAACCACATAGTGTGAGCCAACAAAAGCACCCAAAAAGATTGAGTTTCAAGAAAGCAGGGCTATGACAGAAAGGGCGGAGATATATGCGAAGAAAAGATACACCCAAATGAAGAAAGTCGTTGCTTGAAATATTGACAGCACATTTAAGAAAAGTATACGGGAAGACCAAATAGATACAGAACAACATTTTTTTTTATTGTTGCTAGCATATTTCCCTTGTGGGGACCTTCCAGGCACAGTGTCTCACACAATCAATTAGTTCACCTCTTAAACTATATTTACACTACTGCACACGGCGAGCAGCTGTATCTGGATACCCGATGGCAGTCATACAATAATCGCAGCACCCCGTAGTTATTCATATGCTTATAACTAGTCTCTTAATAGCAACACAACTGAGATACATACGGGTAAAATTGCACACTATCTATTTAAACAAAAGACTCATAATGACCTCCAACAATTTGATGCTTTGCTATAAACATCGAAAATTCTTCCTCTACAGCAAGATCTAATATTTGAGGCCAAATCAGAGGTAAAACAAAAGAGATTGAGAAAAGAATCATACCCTTTTGTATAAGCACTCATCTGCATTACTTAACTCTGCATAGTCTCGTTATCCACCTATAGTCATCTCATACTTGGTCTGTTTTCCGCATCCTGTTTGCCGTAACATTTGCTCTGGCAAACTCACACTCTCACATCTATTGTTTTAAACGATAAACAACACTCCCAAATTGAACTACTATATCCCATAAGGGAAACTTAGGGGGAGATCCAAAAAAAATAATATACTCGTTGTCAAGCCCACAATTAATTTTTGGTACGGTGACACCCATAATTATATGAAATTATTAATGAATCAATACATAACTCGTTATGCATACTATCTTTTCAGGCATAACTCGTTATGCAGCCTAATTTTTCAGGGGTATAATTGGAAGCGCAACTTGGACATAACATATCTAAAAATCCGCGTCTTAGAATTTTACAAATTTTATATCGTTAGAAATCTTTTTAAAAGAGCTACGCAACGAGTACAAACAAGAATATCAAATTTTTGTTTTTCACGAAAAAATCGGAGGTGATCCTTATTTTAGGGAAAATTTTCGAAAACTTCATACATAACCATTATGCAGTCACCAAAAACGATGCATAACACATTCTGCAGACGCATAACGAATTATGCAACCATTTTCTCCACTGCATAACAAATTATGCATTTGGATAACAAAATTATGCATCTATAACAAGTTATGTAACCATTGTTTTGGTTGATTTTAGTGCGTACATAAAAAAAAAAGATGCATAATGCATTATGCATCCATATTTATGGATGCATATCAGGTTATGCATCTATTTTCTCGATGCATAAAAGATTGTGTAGCAGTTTTCTCGATGCATAATGCAGTATGCATCCATATTTACGGATGCATATCAGGTTATGCATCTATTTTCTCGATGCATAAAAGATTGTGTAGCAGTTTTCTCGATGCATAACGCATTATACAGTCATATTTTCGGATGCATAACAGGGTTATGCATCCATTTTCTTGACTGCATAACATGTTATGCAGATATTATTATAGGTGCATAACGTGTTATGCAGCCTTTTTTTTTGTTGGTTTCAATACTAACAAAAAGTAGCTGCATAACGTGTTATGCTACCATTCTCTGTACTGCATAACAAGTTATGCAAACAAAAAAAGGTTGCATAACTTGTCATGCACCTACAATAATAGCTGCATAACGTGTTATGCAACCATTTTCCGGACATCATAACAAATTATGAGTACATTTTCGGGACATCATAACTCTACCTAAACTGCAAATACCACCAACACCAATTACTACTTCTTTCTCAGCTCATCGGGACTTCATTCATGAACCCAACAGCATCACCAGTTTCAGCTCAAGCCATTTGCAGCTACAAACAATCACCAGTACCTCCTTTAGCTCCTGCTACCACTAATTTAAACATCTTCCCTCTTTACACAACACCAACACAAGCTAACATTCATCACAACCAGACTCAGGAGTGAACTCGCCGAGATCATTGATGAGTGAATCTGTAATCAAACATCATCCTCGCCTTTTTGTCACTCTTTGGTCGCCTGTCGTTGGGTTGACGTCAAGACATCGACGATATTCAAGTAACAAACATCTCACCACTAACACTACCAAATCTGCAATTCAAATTCAAAGGAAACCCATTCATTCAATTCTCAATTACGAGCAACAAAAACCCAATTCCTTGTTCAATTCTCAAATTCTATAGCAGGACCGTATTTGTTAATCACTCATCATCAGCAACTGATAATCATGACAAGTTATCACAACATTCATTGCAGAAACACTTTCCCCTAATTTTAATTCAAACTCAGACCAATTACTAACCTATCACAGCATACATATCTTGCCCATCATGTACCTGATGCCGCAGATGTTGTTTCTTAATCAATCGATGCCAAAACCCCCAATTCAGTTCATTCCTCAGATCCGCTTTATGTAATTGATTAGCTCCACCAAAATTAGTCAAAAACCCATCATTTACAGTCATGAATCAATGGCAGCAAAACTAGTTCCTCTCGAAACAAACCCCATTCGAATCTATGCCCTAATATCCCAAACTCCATCTCCATTCACAATCAATTACATCAACAGATCAGACCCTAACTTCTTCCTCTCAAACATTACCTCAACTGTAGATGATTCAAATAAAAAACGAACCCTTGAATACACCCAATCCAGTTGACAAACGAACCCAACTTGATCGCTGCAATTTCTAATCTTAATCGAGTTTTTAGACTCCGTCGATCGGCAGATATGAAAGAAAGAAACGAAGAAAAATAAAAACGAAGCATAATTTAGGAAAATGTGGGTGTGTGAGTAATTTTTTCTCCAAAAATGGGTGCGCACCTGAGGTTTTTTGGGCATGGGTTTCACAGTGGAGAAAAACTGAAAAATGGGTCTCCCTGTTCACATCCCATAACCCCACTCAACACTTTCAAATAACTTAACCCGCTCAAGCCCAAACCCATCAAACACATTCGACTGTTTAAAGTCCATAATCCGTACAACCTTCTAATTTGCCACCACTCGAACTAAATTTCTCTTTAACCTTAATTTGACACTCTCACCAACTAACCTGCATCACATGGTTTTCCTTGCATGGAATTGCCAGGGTTTAAACCAACCAACGATACATTTATGGACTCCTCTCGACATATAAACCAACCATTTTATTCCTCTCTGAAACATTAACCAGTGAGAATTAAACTATGCACATCGCGCAAACACTTGAATATCAAAGTCACTGCTCAGTTTCAAAAATAGGTAGAAGAGGAGGCTTATGTCTAATGTGGAAAGATGATATCACTGTCCAAATTATCTTGAAATCTCAAAATTACAATCATGCTCTCGCCACCCATATCCTTCTAGCCCAACCTTGGCTCTGCACATGCATATATGGTTCACCACACCCAGATCCAAGAAAAAACCTATATGAAGAATTTCCAGCAATTTTTCATAGCACTACAACACCTCGGCTGCTTTTGGGGGATTTCAACGAAGTAATTGACAAATCGGAAAAGACAGGTGGAGACAAGTTACATATGCACATACTCAACCTTTTCTAAATTTAATGGATCAAATGGGTTTCATTGACCTTGGTTTCAGATGAGACCCATACACTTGGAAAAACAACCAACAAGGACATGATAACATCCAGGAACGACTAGATAAATCCATAACAAAACAGCATTGAAAAACAGCCAACTCCATGCTGGAATCACACATCTTCCATGGATAGCCTTAGACCATGCTCCCATTCTATTCCAAAGGAAAGCACTGGACTGGCAAGAGAACAAGAACTACAAATTCGAACATCTATGGTTATCTCATCCTCAACTTTGTCAAGTAGTTAACTCGTCGTGGGATAAGCTACATGAATCGGACCCACCATTTAACCTCCAACTCAAACTTATATCTACAAGCGCAACCCTTACAGAGTGGAACAAGATCAACTTTGGCTACCTAGCCACATTGATTAAAAAATCGACCATCAGAATAAAAGCTGCTCAACATCAACTTGCTACACAACTGGTACTGAATTGGAAAATTGGATACAATAAGAAAAGCAACTCCGAATTGAACACATGAATCTGCTTGACTTCCACGCAACCTATAGGCAACAATGATCCAGAATCCAATGGATTCAATCGAGAGACCGCAAAAAAATAATCTTACATGCCAAAGGCATAATTTGTTGAAGCTGTAACTAAATACAACAACACCAGGATCATCAAAAAACCTGGATTAGGGATAAAAATGTGATTATCAATCTCATGCTGGAACATTTCAAAGACCAATATATAACTCCAAATACAGTAATAGATAACAACCTATTTGATGTAATAACACCAAGGTTAACCATCCCATAATGCAATATGCTAACAACCAAAGTAACCGCTGAGGATATCAAACATGCGCTCTTCTCCATAGGATAAGACCGTGTCCCGGGACTAAATGGATACACTAGTAAGTTTTTCAAAATTTTATGGGAAATAACTCATCCACAACTGATATATATAGTACGCAGTTTCTTTAGTTCCCTCACATCCACCCTCTCATGAATTAAACTAACCTCACCTTAATCCCAAAAGTTGATCACCCCTCCAAACCTTCTCAATCTAGACCATTAGGGTTATGTAATGTCACATACAAAATAATCTCAAAGATTTTAGTAAATCGTATACAATCTCTCATCTCTTTCTTGATAATCCCATATTAAAGTGCCTTTGTGCCGCAAAGATCTATTCACGATAACATAAAAATCTTTGACAAATTTTTTCACACCATCAAAACTTCAAGCTGCACTAAAGACTCCAAAATAAATCTTAAATTAGACATGCAAAAGACATATGACTCCTTGGACTAGGGTTTCATCAAACGAGCTTTTTTTAGCTTAGGATTCCCATCAATCTTTTTAGATTATATTATGTTGTGCATCTCAACAGTAACCTATTTAGTCAATATCAATGGCACACCACATGGTTACATCACCCCCAACTAGGGAAATAAGGCTAGGGGACCCCCTCTCCTCATATATATTTATTATTTGTGCAAAAATATTATCTACAAACCTGGGAATCATGTACGCGGATGAACTTTTAATAACAGGTAAAGAAACTCCGAAAGGCACCACTCATCTTAAGCTCCTCCCACAAGATTTTGGCATCTCAGCGGATTAACACATCAACACTGCAAAAATACATGATAATCCATCACCCGAAGATCGAATAGCACCAGCTTGGTGATTTGAAACAAGTTTTCGTATGCAAAGAACATCAACTTTCCCCTACCTCATTTATCTAGACGTGAAGTTTAAGCAAGGTACGTAGATCCTCTCGTCATATTTTTGCCCCAATTTTTCAACGGCTATCACGCAAAGTGAAAGGTTATATGACTAAATGCTTAACCCATGTGGGAAGATTAACACTCATAAAATCATCCCTCACCCTTACCACAAACCATTTTATGCAAACCCAACTTCTTCAGACATATATCTACCAAAAATTAAATTGACCGTGTCACACATAACGTTTTCTGGGAAAACATTATACCCATCGCGTCCTCACCCACCCCACAATCGAGGCAGCTGTCTTCCCTCATACTAACCTTCAAACAACATCTCTTCTATCAAATTGGGAATGGATTAAACACACCTATCCAAGCAAATTGGATCCCACAGTTCAACCATAAAATTAACCCATCATTAAGTTATCTCATACTATTAGTTGTCGATATTATCGACCCATCAACCAGGAACTGGGTTCATGATAAATCAAACCTACTCCCCACACCTATAATGTAACGAATCATTAACATCCACATTACCCGGGAAAGCCAACCAGATAAGATCATATGATCTTTTACCAAGAGTGGAAAATATTCTACAATATCAGCATATAACTTCCTCATTAACATATTATGGAAAGCTCAACAAAACTCCTTTCTCCCATCCAACTTTCTATGGAGAGTTTCATGTTCCCGAAAATTGCATACATGTAGAAAGCACTTAATGAGGATCTGTCAACCCTCAACATTCTCAACCGTGTCCAACTCAACGGCTACAACCTATGCCCATATTATGCTTTACTGTCGAATAACTATAGATTCTTGGAACCTCATGCTATCTCAATTCACAAACCACCAGATTACTGCTAGTAGCATACCCAACAGAAGTTTTTTTAACAAGAAAACCGCAATAGCAGAAAAACCCCTAGACCTCCTCCATATTTGAATACCAAACTGTATTAAGCCGCTATGGACACTAGACTACTATAATACTTCGGACTGGAATGTAGTTGAGACCGAATCCACTGTCCAAGCGCTTCAGTTACAGTAGCTCCTTACGTCTCTTGAACATCGTAAGGCTCTATGCAATTGATTCCCTTAGATAATGTCATTTACAGCCTAAGAGTTGCTTCAACCTAAGTGAAGACTTTTTGTTAGATCATTACTCGTTCGAACTCGCATGCGTTGGTATCTCAAGCATGTTTGTCAATGTTAGTGATCAAAATTACAAGTATTGATTTCTAGCATATTTATAGATGTCTCGGACTAGGACATAGATAGTGTAGTTGATCTTAGATTCTCGGCGTTCATCATTTGAAGACGAAGAACTACTAAGGGGAGCTTGTGGAACTTATTCGACAAAAGGTATGTGGAGACTTGAACTCATCTATCACTTGGAAAGTCTATTTCTACTCTATCTCCTATATTGAGACATGAGTCATTTTACGATATAGTTTTCTATTATACACATTTGAGATTTAGAGATGAGTATATCTCGCTTACATATTTCTCGAAATATGTGTTGGCAAGCTTTCGCTTTAGCCATTTTCATCTTTACTCGTGACGAAAGTGATGTTGACATTTCAATAACTTGAAAATTGCTTTGATGCTAATAGTGTGTGAAAACGGCTATTATCATTATCGAAAGAATGTTTCAATGATTGGAATGTAGAGTTAATAATGTAACCATCTTTGGATATAAGCATATATAGTGTGTTCGCACATTAGTGTACAAATCCATAAACCGGGAGCCAATTGTATGAATATGTGTGTATACGAAATTGGTGAAGGAGACAATATAAGTATGCGTACCCGTACGCATACTGGCGGAAGTTTTCGAACCGAAAATATCTGCTGGGTTTGGGAATCACAAACTCCTAAACTAGTCACCTTAAGTATGTGTACTCGTACGAATACTGGCGAAAGTTCTTGAACCGAGAATTTCTGCTGAGTTTGGAAACTTAACAAACTCAAAATCCGGTTGCTTAAGTACGCATACCCGTAAGCATACTTAAGCTGGTTATTTTATCAAATCGGTATGTTCATAACTTAAACATTTAAATCTGAAGGAATGCAATATTTGCAAATCGTGGCTATAATGTTCATGATTGATTGCTTTAATTGTGTTCTTATATAATTCATGAGAATATAGCAATTGAACAACTCTTTAACTAGTTTCATTTGAGTCATTTGAAATAGTCATGGTTAGAGCAACCATAGTCATGGATGGGACAAAATACTAAAAACCAGACTAAAGACTAAAAAAATTTGGCTTTAAAAGGAGGTGAAGCACAATCGTGAAATATTAAAATTTGGTCGGGCGCATGTATTATGTACGCATGGCGTGGGCGCATGTATAGTGAGCGCTAGGAGTGGGGCGCATGTATAGTGAGCGCTGGAGTGGGGCGCATGTATAATGAGCGCCTGAAGTGGGCGCATGTATAATGAGTGCCTGGAGTGGGGCGCATATAATACTCTCGCCTGGTTGGGGCGCATGTAATACGCTCGCCTGGTGTGTGAGTTAGTTATGTAAAAAGCATACTGTTTTTCCTGGGGCGCTCATTATACTTACGCCCAATTCAGACGCTCACTATACTCTCGCCTCAATCAGACGCTCACTTTACTTACGCCTAATTCAGACGCTCTCTATACTAACGCCTAATCCCAGACGGTCACTATACTTACGCCTAACCTCACACGCTCATTATACCTGCGCCCCATTATATTTGGTTTGGTCTGGGTTAGACGACTACATGTAGTCTCAAACCCTAATCTGACGGACTATATATAACTTTAGTCCCTTCACTGCGGCTCATGTAAGGACCAAATTTGGGTATAGTTCCCAAATTTGGTTGTGATTGTGGTTGCTCTTAAGATGAATAAGGTTGATATGAGAGTACTCATATAGCTAACCTCAGTTGAATATTTGTGAACCACCATGGTGTACATGTTTAGGTACGGCTACATAAACCGAAATGAGGGTACATTTCATTTGTGTGTAACAAGATAAGTTCGATCTAACGGTTGAAAGATATTATCTTGGTTGAATCAGGTTTTTCGTCTAACGGTGATTATTGAATGCTTTGTTAACAAGGTAGCTTGGATTGCAAACCCTGATTTGAAAACTATATAAGGGAGAACTCTAGCAAATGGTAAACCTAATACCCACACCTCTTGTGTGTTACTAGTTGCATAACTAGAGTCTATTCTCCTTTAACCTTAGGTTTCTTCTCGAGACCCTGTAGGTTAACGACTTGAAGACTTCATTGGGATTGTGAAGCTAGACCCAACTATTCTCTTTGTAGTTGCGTGAACTGATCTTGTTGTTTCTATCGTGTTGAGTGCAATTGAAATAATTGACTCGAGATTTTATATCTTCGATAGGCATGATAAAAGTAATCACAAACATATTTGTCTCATCGTTTGTGATTCCACAATAAATTGTTTCGCTAGTCGATTAAGTTTATTGTGAGGTGATTGATAATACTAGGCTTTTCTTCTGGAATATAAGTCTGGTTTATCTATTGGTTCCTGTTCACCTTGATTTTATTAAAAGACGGAACAAAAACTCTTGGGTATTTCTATGGGAGACAAATTTATTCAAACTTATAGACTTTTCTGTGTGAGACAGATTTGTTTATCAAGTATTCGACTTTGGGTCATAGCAACTCTTGGTTGTGGGTGGGATCAACTCAGGGAATCAAGTGCGTAGTATCTTGCTGGGATCAGAGACGTAAGGAGCGCAACTGTACCTTGAATTAGTATGAGATTGATTAGGGTTCATCTACAGTCTAGTCCGAAGTTAATTTGTAGTAGGCTAGTGTCTGTAGCGGCTTAATACAGTGTGGTATTCAGTCTGGACTAGGTCCCGGGGTTTTCCTACATTTGCGGTTTCCTCGTTAACAAAATTCTGGTGTCTGTGTGTTATTTATTTTCCGCAATATATTTTGTTATATAATTGAAATATCACAGGTTGTGCGTTAAGATCAATCAATTAGAATATCCAACCTTTGGTTGTTGATTTACTTTGATTGACACTTGAACATTGGCCTTTGGTACCGTTCAAGTAACTCCTCTTATATTCAATTAGGCTCGCAGATTTCTATTTGCTGATTGAGGATTGAATTAAGAGATAGTGATATTAAGCTTTTTGATATAATTTATTCTAGATTGAGTCTGATTGTCTAGTTGATTCTCTAGATGTAGGACCAGAATATCGCTATGACGTTATTCCTGCGATATTAACAACATTTCTGCGAGCGTCACTACCAATTTTTTAACAACGTTTCACGAGCGTCACAAAATGTCCAAAAGAAACTGACGGTGGAAGAAATAAAAGAACAATATTTTGATCCTGCGATGGTCATCATTCTTGCGATAGAGAATATTGTAGCGATCGCGATGAGGTCGCATAATAGATCTGAAATAGGAGGAAAACTTAGCTGTCATCCATTATGTAAATCCCTATATAAAGGGCTCGATAGATCCAGAAAAGGATGATGTATTTTTGAGAGTTGAAAGAGTCTTGAGGAGAGAGAAACTTCAAGAGAATATTTGTAATCTTGATTTCTTCCAATTCTTTAAACATTTCTGAGATTTGAATAGTAAAGTGTCGTTTAAATCTTTGAAGTTTAATTGATTTCCAATAGATTTCTATAGAATCTTAACAAGGGTGTAGTGTGGGAATTCCTGCAACTACATTTTGGCGCCCGAAACAGGGAGAATCAAGCTAAGAAATCCCTAATTACAACTTGAAAATTTGAAGAAATTGTTAGAATTGAAGAAATGGCTAAGAAGAAGAAGAAACACATCAGAACCACTAACAACTGTGAGGAGAAGTAAAAGACTTGCAGGTGAAGGAACAGGTGAATTAGAAGAATATTTAAGGATAAGATCAGGAAGAAGTAGAACAAGAAATGAAGTAGAAAGTTCAATTCAACAGCCGAATCAACAAGCACAAATGCAAGATAGGGATGTGGATTATGATAGAGTGAGTGTGCATACTTGGAGGTCAGATTCGATATAAGAAACAGAAAGTCGACAATTGAGAAATGAAGAAGAAGAAGAAAGAAATCAAGAAATGGTTGGAGGATTAGTTCATGAAGAACTTGAAATAGTAGATGATTTGAGACAAAGAATACATGAGGAAAGAAGATTAGAGGCAGAAGAGCGTGCGAATTTAACAAGACAAAATCATGAGCTAAGAATGGAGAATTTGAGGTTACAAAGAAGGAGATCAAGAAGTACTGTTAGATCAAATTCAAGATCATTCAAAGAAGAACCAAGGCAAAATTCCCCTATAAGAAATGTTAGAGAAAATATTCGAGGAGAAGTACAAAATAGAGAAGAAGAGATAATTGGTGATCGCAATAATCCGCGTGACAATAGAAATCAAGAGGGAAGAAACAACCAAATTGAAGAAGAAAATCCATAAGAAGGTAGGAGGATATTTCATGGGAGAGAGAATCAAAGAAATCAAAGAATGATTGAAGAAGAAATTGAGAATCACTACGCTGAATAAGCACGTCTAGCCCGCGAGAGGGAAATATTAAGGGCAGAAGTAGAAGAACATGAATTTCGAGAAGCAGTGCGACAAAATAATCATGAAAATAGAGAAATGAGACGTACGCAAAATCGCTACAATGGTAATATTCAGGAGGAGTATGATAGGATACATAGGAGAATAGAGAGACAGCGAAGAGAAATGAGGAGAAATGAAGAATTTCGCAGAGAACAAGATAGTCAATTGCGATATCAAGAGGAAGATGAAAGAGAAAATCGCAGAGAAAGATGAGATGATGATGAAGAAGAAGATACAAAAAATCTTGCAAGACAAGAAAGGCAAGAGCGCAGAAGAAGGGAAACAGCATTAAAGAGGCCAATGGAACAAAACTCAGCTGAGAATGAGCAAATATTGAGAGAATTAGCAGAAACGCGAGGAATGATAAACAATATAAGAGAAGGAGGTAGAAGGAAACTTGATGAAGCCATTGAAGAAGCTGCGAGGACTCCATTTACTCAAGAAGTACAGTTAAGAGGGATACCTCCAAAATGTAATTTACCAGCATTAACCAGCATTTTTGATGGAACTACATGTGCTGTTCAACACGTCAAAGCTTATGTTAGATGTATGCTACAGTGGGAAAATCATGATGATGTACTATGCAAATATTTTGCATCCAGCTTAACTGGTGAGGCGTTGAAATGGTTTGAGGGATTACCAAAAAATACCATAACTTCTTTTGATCATTTACAAGCTACATTTTTAGGAGCGTATATTAGCAACAATTCATCGCGGACGGGTATTGAAGATGTGTTTGGGTTAAAACAGAGGGTTGGCGAGAGTCTGAAACATTTAACCGTAATATAGAAGACAATGTGCAGTGAGATGGCAGGAAGAGTTGACGAGAGATATCTTATCTTATCTTTTATCAATGCAATGTTCGCGACCAATCTACTATACATACAAATTTTCAGAGTCAAGAATACAATCACTATGACTGAACTGCGAGAATTATAGGAAGAATACATTGCTTTGGATGAGAAACAAAACGAGATGGAATCATATCCCATCGCGAACATCAATTCCGGAGTAGCAAATGGGAGTTTACTTCCTAAACTGATAAACAATGTAGCGAGCAACTCGCAAACACATCAAGAAAAAGTAGAGACTGATAACCAGCAGAAGTTGGTAGCTATGGGTAGTAGAGATCAAGAAGAATATGAAAGGTAGAAGAATTACTACAATCGCGGTGGAAATAATAAGATTCAAAGGCTTGATCAGCCGCAAAAAACTTATGGCGGACAGAGGCAAAACAATTTCAGAAGTCAAGGGAATCAGAAGATCATATAGGAAGAAATTAAGATGCCTCCTCTCAATGCTAGTACAGAAAAATTTGGGAAGCTATCATTTTATTGGAAAATATACCATCTCCATGGAACATGGGTAAAGAACCACATCCTAACAATCGCAGTCAAGAATTTTGTCCTTACCATCACTTTCATGGCCACACAGTAAATGACTGCAGGAATGTAAAGAGAATAATTTTAAGGATGATTGAACAAGGAAAGCTAAATCACTTTTTAGTAGGACATCCACAATCTCAGCGATTGCCTCCAGCACCAGAAATTCGCAGAGTAAATACTGTAAAGGGAGCCGAATCATTCGTAATAGAAGTTGGGGCTAAAGCAAAGAATATGTTTTGTAATTCCATTGTACATTCACACAGAATCATAAAAGATTTCCATGACAATGTTCTAAGCAGAGTCTTCGCGAGAGACACAGATGGAAAAGAGATAATGAATATCGCGAGAGTCTCTCCATTAGAAGAATGGCAGAAACAAACTATATCTTTCAGTGCACAAGAGGTACCAGAACCAGGCGAGCAACATGATAACCCATTGGTGGTAAGACTAGAGATAAACCCAAAGCAAATGGAGGAAGAAGATAAAGAAAATGAAGATTCTTGGGCTATCAATAGAGTTCTAATAGACACAGGCATCTCTGTTGACATACTATTTTATCATACCTATAAAATAATGGGTGGAAGAGACGAAGATCTAATTCCCTCAACATATAAGATCTATGGTTTTAATGGTACTGCCAATAAACCAAAAGGAGAGATCGAGATGCGGATTCCCTTGAAAGGGATAACTTCCAAGATCATGTTCTGTGTTGTTGATATTGAATCGACTTACAATGCTCTGATTGGTCGACCTTGGCTACACGGAATATTAGCTGTAGCATCTACTTTCCACCAATGTGTTAAATTTCCTCATCCCAATGGTGTTGAATAATTAATTAAGATTGGGGAGAAAGCAATAAATGTTACGAAATCGATATGAAGTCTTGCGAGGAAAGAGTTGAAAAGAATAGCAATTGGAAGTACAAATTCAAACAACAACATAGATGTGAAAGGTTAATGATTGATACAATATAGCGGAAAGAGGATGTGAAAGATGATGGCGAGCGTCTCGCAGAAAAAGAAACAACAATAAAACGTAGCAGAAAAGCAGAATCAGAAAATAGTAAGTAGATAGGTAAAATGATGAACTTTAGAGAACTCTATGAATGGTTTGTTTAAAGAATATGTAATTGAAAAGAATACTCTGCTTGAAAGAATCGCAAGGTTTTCAAAGTTATGAAATTCTATCAGAGTTACAATACTCGTGAGAAGCGCGAATAAAATTTCGCAGAGATTAAAGAATGTGACGAACCTTTATGGCGTGCACCCTAGTTCGCGAATAAAATTTCGCAAAAGGAAAATGTAAGACCTAATAGTGCGTCATAGGAGGGGGTATCTCTTGACATGATTCAGGGGTAAGGTTATACCGCTGCTGGATCCTGAGTCATGCAGATGTTGGGGTTAAAGAAAACCTACCCGGGAGAGAGATCTTGGATTTCCAACTATATATGGTTATACCCTAGTTGGACGACCGAGAATCTCTTCCAAGAAGTGCAAAGTATGACCAAGGCGCTGAGGTACATGGTTGAGCCAAGGGTGCCAAGGGCGTACGAAACTTCCTTGCTATTCTTGGTAAGTCTTGGCTATGATGCACTTGGCCTGAAGAAAACCCCACTTAGGGTGCAGTCTTGTAACTATAAGCCATATAGGCATAAAGGAAAAGAGGCTGCGAAAATAGCTCGTTGTTGGTAAATCTGGATGGGAGGACCTAGTCTTGTATGGCCGATGTGCCCTCCTTGAAGGGGCAACCAGGGGGGAGATAAGGGCGGCACCGTCCGTTAGGGATCTAATAAGTGTCTTAAGACGGCAATGTCATGGGGCTTTATGATCGCAAGAACATTTAGGCCCGTCATATTGTCGCGTGACATAAATGATACAGAGGCAACAAGCCACAAGAGAAATGTTAAGATGAGATCAATGGGTTTTTACATGAAAGTGTAAAGACGTCTTGCGATATCATCGCAAGACGGCAATGTCATAAGGTTAAATTCTTGCAAAAGAGTTTAGACTTGTCATATTATCGCAATACAATCAAAAGAATACAGATAAGGCAAGATCAATGGGTCAATACATGCAAATGTAAAGACGTCCTGCGATTTTGTCGCAGAAACAAAGAGCGTGGCAAAATAAGACCTTTAATTAGGAAAGCGTAATAAGACCACAAGATTACTGCGATAATACTCGCAGATGTCATGAAAATTGCGATTTCACGCAGTTATTGCTGGCGATAAGATCGCCAATATTAAGACAAATTTTATTTACTATTAATATCTAATCTTTAATAAATTTTTCATATTGCAGATGAATAATAGAGGCAAGTATGGGAATGCATGAGAACGATGAAATTATTATTCAGCTATCATATAAAAAATTGCATAGATAAGTGCACACAGATAATTAAAGAATAATAATTATATTGATTGATTGACTTGCATAAAAAGAACTGTTTTCTAATTCATACAGGTAGAAGCAAAAGAAATTCACAAAATTGGAGAAACTCGTAGCAATATTACAGAAAGAAGAAAATAAATATACAAAGAAGATAGAAGGAAAAAGAGGAACTAGCTGGATCCATCGCCATCCTCTTCATCAGACTTCTCTTCATCGCCAGATTTCTCCCTTTCATCATTATCATCACTATCTTCATTCTTATCAGATTCTTCTCCTCCACCAGATTTCTCTCCTTCGTCATTATCATTATCATTATTATTTTCATCCTCGTTAGAATCATGAGCTTCGCTATCAGATGTTAAAATTTGGGATTATTGCGGGTATTTCCTTTGCAAGATCAGGATATATAGAAGGAGAAATTCCATGATCATTGCAGACCAACTCAACGGAATCATTACGAACAACAATGAGAGATCTATTGAAATTCGCAGTAGTAATGTCAAACTGCTCTTTCAATCGTGAATATTTATTATTGCGAGCAGCAAGAGTATTCGCGAGCTGATTCTTCTTATTTTCGAGTTCCCAAATTCTTTCAAGAAATGTTTTTTCAGCTCCTGCGAGAATATATGACAACAAGTTAGAAATCTTGTAAAGAAGAGTAATAAAAACAGGAAATTAGCGAGAAGAAGAACAACAAACGACCTTCTCTTTCAGAAATCATATCTCTAATTAAGGCCGCTTGTTCAACTTGAAGGATAACATTCACACCTAAGTCATTCCTGGCATTGTCAAGAACCTTCGCAGCCCAAGCAAACTCATCATCGCTATTAATAAGGAGACGAGATCGAACTTGTGTCTCCCTCGCAAGAAGATCTTCATTCTCGCGGATAAGTTTATCTCTGTCCATTTGAACATCAAGGAGAGTTTTATGAAAGTCTGCTAGGGTCTTGGATCCCCTTTTGATGGCAAGATCTTTCTCGTCAATAAGATCGCTATTCTTCTGTCTTAATCTATCTATTTATTTCTTTGAATCAAGATAAAAGCGCTTATATTTATCAGTCAAACCTAAATTGAATCTGTGTTCAATTTTTAAGAGATTAAACTTGGATCTAAGTTCATCTATGGAGAGGGATTTAATCTTATCATCTGAGAAATTACTTAAAGAATTATTAAG
This sequence comes from Papaver bracteatum, assembly GCA_023529315.1. Taxonomy (NCBI): domain Eukaryota; kingdom Viridiplantae; phylum Streptophyta; class Magnoliopsida; order Ranunculales; family Papaveraceae; genus Papaver; species Papaver bracteatum. The sequence goes on along the minus strand of JAJJWX010005187.1, from coordinate 17,912 downwards.
ACAGGCAAGAAGAGTATGATCATTTACAGGTTCAGGGAAAGATTGAAAGAGTATAGCCTCATCAGTAAGACCATAAATATCTGCAAGTTAAAAGTGGTCGCTTGAATAAGATGCGATAGAGTAAAAAGAATTAAGAGAGAAGGGAAATCAGTCATACCATAGAGTTGTTGGTTAGCTCTATCAAGATCAGAGATCTTTTGCTTATCAACTGAAGCTTCAGTCTCCAGCTGTTTATTCTTCTTGCGAAGCTCAATAACTTTAGATTCTAATTTTTCTTTATCCTCGCGAAGTTTAGCACCTTTCTCTTCAAAGTTGGCACATCTTTTATTTAAATCAGAAGCAACAGCAAAAGAAGCTCTTCCAACCTGCAAAAGAAAAATATAAATTAAGATCTAGCGATGGAGAAAATGTATGAACAAACTGAACAAATGAAAACATACCAAGGCACCAAGAGAATTCAAGAGACTAGGAGTCAGCGATCTTGAGATTCCTTGGAGAGAATCATTATCCACCAGAATAGGGGCATCACAAACTTTAGCGAGAGCTTGGGATGTCTTGTTAATAACTTCATCCTCATCATTACAAGTTATGCTGTGGGAAATATAGCTAAAAATTCAGGATAGATGAGTCATTGAAGAGTCAGAGTCAGAAGAATTTTTTATTGAAGGAAAGCCACTAATATTAAAATCCTCATCATTATTATCTTTATCAAGATCAACACTTGGATTTTCTGGAATAGGTTGAGGAGTTGAAGAAGAAGAGGGTCGGTTTTTCCTTTTCTTCGAAGGAGGATCGCCAGAATTTTCACCACGAGGGGCAGAAGGTTTCCCTTTGGGAGGAACAATATTTTTATCCTGATCGCCTGATTCTCCACCACGAGGGGCAGAAGATTTTCCTTTAGGAGGAACATAAGATTTATCCTTTGAAGGATTCTCCTTAGTTTTCACGAGTTTTATTGGCGATAGTTCTTCAATTTCCTTCGAGCATAGATGAAGATAAGAAATAGGGGCAACAATATATTGTTATAATTTATGAAGAGATATTTCTTACTTCATCTGTGAAAGATTTCAGAGCCAAGTAAGTGCTAGGCTTCCTAAGAGTTTGGTAGCTGAGCTTCATTCTTTCAATCTAAGAAAGATCAAAATAGTTAGCGAGAATATAAAGAAGACAGTAAATGATAATATAAAAAGTTGAGAGGATATACTTCTTTAGATCTTTTAGGCCAGTTGAAGACCCATGGTTCATACTCTGAGAAATTCGCAGGTAATGGGAGAGAACCGGATATATAAGGACCTTCAAGACATAATGGAAAGATGAACCATTTGTCATCGCTAGAATGGCGAGGACCTTGGTTGGTGGATGTATGAAAATCAATATCCAGCATAAGAGATTTGTCACCAGCGACCTTCTCTTTTTTAAAACGAACACCCCAGCATGTGATATCCCTCTTCATAGGGACTATACTATAATTTACAAAGAAGTTGTCCACAGTATAATCCGCAGAAACAATGGGGACATATTTAAATAGAGGATTCTTTGGAGCTCAGGGTAGCGAGTTCCTTTATTAGCACCGCGAGAAGCATATTCAAGCAGCAATCTGATACAATCTCCACCTAGTTGATATATCGCTCGCGAGAACCTTTCGTCAGAAATTATTTGATAAAATAATGGAAGTTTTGGGTCATAGAGAGGAATGGGAAGACCAGCTTCAAGTTGTCCTAGCGATACTATGATTTTTTCGCGAGAACATTGATCATCAGTAAATAATTTAAGAGAAAGTTCAGATCTAGAATCTTGATCTGGAAGTAAAGACAAGTTAAAACCTTTAATTTTGAGTTTCTCGCGCATCTCATTAAAGGCCTTCAAGTTTTTGGTACCATCAGCAACCATTTTTGAGTATGGGAATGAAAGAAAAGGTTGAAAAGAAGAAAGAAATCACAGCAGTAACAGAAGCGCAATTCGCGGAAGAACAACAAAATTTGCAGAGAGGGTATGGAGAGAAAGAATAAGAAAGTAAAAGAGAAAAAGGAAAGGAATGAGAAGAGTATTTATAGAAGAAGAAATTTCTCGAAGAAAATGAAGGAAATTAATATAGAGAAAAGACGTGGGTGGTCAGATCACAGCGGTTAGAGGAGACGTGTCAAAAATTTATTGAAAGAAAAAATTCGTGAAAACAGCTGACGTAGAAACGTGTCAGAACGGAGAAGTCTGATAAGATAAGCAGTTATGGCATTTTAAAAAGTTCTCATGATCTTCTCTTCTTTGCAGAAAAGACATGAGAAGAGGCAAGATGTATGACCAGAATATCGCTATGACGCTATTCCTGTGATATTAACAACATTTTTGCGAGCGTCACTACCAATTCTTTAACAATGTTTCATGAGCGTCACAGAATGTCCAAAAGAAACTGACGATGGAAGAAATAAAAGAAGAATATGTTGATCCTGCGATGGTCATCATTCTTGCGATAGAGAATATTGTAGCAATCGCGATGAGGTCGCAGAATAGATCTAAAATAGGAGAAAAACTTAGATGTCATCCATTATGTAAATCCCTATATAAAGGGCTCGATAGATCCAGAAAAGGATGATGTATTTTTGAGAGTTGAAAGAGTCTTGAGGAGAGAGAAACTTCAAGAGAATATTTGTAATCTTGATTTCTTCCAATTCTGTAAACATTTCTGAGATTTGAATAGTAAAGTGTCGTTTAAATATTTAAAGTTTAATTGATTTCCAATAGGGGTGTAGTGTGGGAATTCCTGCAACTACACTAGAAAGTTTATTGGAGGAAGTCCTCTCAGATTTCCAAAAGAATTATTGGGTGTGGTTGTTGTACCCCCGCATTTTCACTTTTGATACCAATTTGCCTCTAATAGATAAACCTATTTTATTTTTGCTTAGATCAAATATTAACGTGCGGAAACCTGTTTGCAATAGACAAAGCTAGCAAACCTCATAAATACGAAACTTACGACTCCCGAAGAGCAGCCTAGATTCTTAACCACATCTCAAGAACAATCTTCAAAAGATCAATTAAGATCAATTAACCACCACTGTGCCAATGGCAAACCATGCCAGCCACATCTACCGCGTCAAGGCATGCCAACCATGCTAGACGCACCACTGTGCCAATAGCAAACCATGTCAGCCACATCTGCGGCAAGGAATGCCAACCATGCTAGTCGCACAACTGTGCCAATGGAAAGCCATGCCAGCCACATCTACATCGTCAAGGCATGCCAACCATGCTAGATGCACCATTGTGCCAATAGCAAACCATGCTAGCCACATCTACCGCGCCAAGGCATGCCAACCATGCTAGACGCACCACTGTGCCAACGACAAACCATGCCAGCCACATCTGCCGCGCCAAGGCATGCCAACCATGCTATACACACCACTGTGCCAATGGAAAACCATGCCAACCACATCTACCGCGCCAAGGCATGCCAACCATGCTAGCTGCACCATTGTGCTAATGGCAAACCATGCCAGCCACATCTACCACGCCAAGGCATGCCAACCATGCTAGACGCACAACTGTGCCAATATCAAACCATGCCAGCCACATCTACCGTGCCAAGGCATGCCAACCATGCTAGCCATACCACATGCGCCAATGACATGCCATGCCAGCCACATCTACCGCGCCAAGGCATGCCAACCATGATAGCCGCACCACAATGCCAATGGCAAACCATGCCAGCCACATCTACTGCACCAAGGCATGCTGACCAGGATAGCCGCACCACTGTGCCAATGGCAAACCAAGCCAGCCACATCTACCATGCCAAGGCATGCCAACCATGCTAGATGCACCGCTGTGCTAATAGCAAACCATGCCATCCACATCTACCACGCCAAGGCATATGCCAACCATGCTAGCCACACCACATGTGCCAATGACATGCCATGCCAGCCACATCTACCGCGCCAAGGCATACCAACCATGCTAGCTGCACCACTGTGCCAATGGAAAACCATGCCAGCCACATCTACCGCGCCAAGGCATGATGACCAGGCTAGCCGCACCACTGTGCCAATGAAAAACCATGCCAGCCACATCTATCGCACCAAGGCATGCCAACCATGCTAGCTGCACCATGTGCTAACGGCATACCAAACCCTTGGCACTACCATGCAAAGCCAAACGCACCTTGCCTTGGCCCTAGCCATGCTAGCCGCACCATGTGCCAATGGCATGCCAAACCCTTAGCCCCACCATGCCAAGCCAAACCGTCCATGCCAAGCCCTTGGCCCCACCATGGAAATCCAAATGCACCTTGCCTTGGCCCTAGCCATGCTAGCCACACCCTGTGCCAACGGCATGCCAAACCCTTGGCCCCACCATGCCAAGCCATTGGCCCCACCGTGCCATGCCAAACGCCCCTTGCCATTTCCCCGTGCCAACCTAGTCGCGCCACCATGCTGGCCTTCCCTTTGCGGCTACCAAAACGAAGGCGTGCGACAATCAACGGTCGCCCTTCAATCCCAGGAGAAAATCCTAGCCGTCCAAGGTTACCAGAAAACACATGGAAACCTTTGGCCCGAAACCCTAGTTTGGCCACGCCAAACCGCACCAAGGCATGCCAACCTAGCCGCGCCACCATGCTGGCCTTCCATATGCGGCTACCAAAACGAAGGCGTGCGACAATCAATGGTCACCCTTCAATCTCAGGAGCAAATCCTAGCCGTCCAAGGTTACCAGACAACGCATGGTAACCTTTGGCCCAAAACCATAGTTTGGCCACGCCAAACCGCGCCAAGACATGACATGCCAATGGCATGCCAACCTAGCTGCACCACCATGATTTCCTTCCCTATGCGGCTACCAAAACGAAGGCGTGCGATAATCAGCAGTCGCCCTTCAATCCCAGGAGCAAATCCTAGACATCCAAGGTTACCATACAACGCATGGTAACCTTTAGCCCAAAACCCTAGATTGGCCACGCCAAACCGCGGCAAGGCATGCCAACCTTGCCGCGCCACCATGTTGTCCTTTCCTATGTGGCCACCAACAAACAAAAGCGTGCGACGATCAACGGCTACCTTCCTCTTAAGATACAAAATCTCGACCGTCGAAGGTCACCAAGCTAGCAAGTCTCCCAATCTCGACTTGCCAGGCAACAACAATATCCTACATGTTTTCTACAAAACATTCGAGACATCAACACATATCACAAACTGGGGGATCCTCTTTGGGTATTGGTTTGGTGGTTTACAACGTGCGGCGTACACTTCGCCTGTCATAAGGATGAGGTGCTTAGTAAATACATGGAGTTAATGGTGAAACTCTTTTTTTTATGGAATATCAATTCCATGCGTTAACGGTTACCACCTCCTCCCATTTTCTCACCCATTTTTCCATTCCTTAATAAGACCAGAGTACGTTTCACTTCGACTTGTATAAATAAGTCTTACCTATTTCCACCGAACAACAAGTTCGGTCAGGGGCATACAACACTCAGAAAACATTTTCTAGCTTTCCATTTGTTAGCTTGCCACTTTCTGATACAAGTCGTAGAAAACAACTAATCTTCCAGAAATCAACTATTCTGGTCTCATCACTTTCCTTGCTTCCCTCCCCAAAACCAACCCATTCTCCTTCACTTTGTGACCGAGGCAAGTCTGGAACGACCATTTCTTGGTTTGGGCCGGACTTGTACATATTGATCTCTCGAATCTAAAGTACTCCCTTGCAGTACATTATTTAGGGTTTAAATTCGTTTCTCACCCATACACCCAAAATTACCGTAATCAGCAGAAACCATTTTCACCCTCAAACACCTTGTTACACACAAATGAAATGTGCCTTCATTTAGATTTGGGTAATCGTACCTAAAAGTATACACTTGGTTGACTCAAAAATAGTTAACCGAAGTTATCCATATGAATAATTTCATATCAACCTTATTCATCTTAATCACAACTAGTTCAAATGACTCAAATGAAACTAGTTATAGAGTTGTTCAATTGTTTATATTCTCATAGAAGTATATAAGACACAATTGAAGAAAAATAGATTTTGATTCACTCAAATCAATTCATGAACATTATAGCTACGGTTTGCAAAAGATTGCATTTCTTAATATATAAATGTATTTGTTCACGAACAAACCGATTTTGAAACTTAACCTACTCAAATATGAAAACGGGTACGCATACTTGGTCTGTCCGCCAGTATGCGAACGGATACGCATACTATCGTTCACGACCAAACTCAATTGAATTCTCGGACTTAAACTGTTAAGCCAGTATGCGTACGGGTATGGATATTAAGTTCCCAGACTTCAGCTATTAAACCAGTACGCATACGGTTATGCATACTATGGTTATCAAACTTGGAATAACTTTCTACAGTAAGCATACAAGTACGCATACTGTGCTATGTTCAATCAATGGTTAATTGTTCTAAACTTTATCTTAATCATTGATAGTATTCTTAGAAGACTGAAATATCTGTCTCACACAAAATATTAGCTTCAAAGAAATTTTCAAGTGATTATAGATTAATATGAAACATTCTGAGTCTACATCAAATGACTTTCCCACACAAATCATGTAAGATGTTACCAGGCGATTTTTCACATGATCATTTTTTGACTATCCTCAAGACTAAAGATGAACTTGGTTAAAGTGAAAGCTTAGCAACACATATTTCGAGAAATATGTAAGTGTGTTAAACTCAGCTCGAAATATCAAATGTGTATAATGTAAAGTCTATATATCTATACGACTTTTGTCTAAATAGGAGATAGATTAGAAATAGACTTCTGAGTGATAGATACGTTCAAGTCTCCACATACCTTTTGTTGATGAAGTTCCACAAGATCCCCTTAATAGTTTATCATCTTCAATCAATGAACGTCGTGAAGTCTAAAGCTCAACTACACATTCTATCTTAATCCGAGACATAGCTATAAGTAGACTAGAAATCAAGACTTATAGTTTTGACAACTAAACTTGACAAACAAGCTTGAGATAGCAACGCTTGCAAGTTCGACCGAGAAGTGCTCTAAGAATCTCCCCATTTGTCAATTTTAGTGACAAAACTACCAATACATATGGATTACAAAATAAATAAACTTTGTAGCTTCTCATCCAAATGCTTGATTTCCTTGGTTCTTCAACATTACTCGAAATCTTCGTCACTTCCAAGTACTCCATTGATTCTGAACGTGTTCAACTCAGCATCACAGTTGTTGAAGAACCATAGCCATAACAATAAGAAAACAGTTATTCTCAATCATTGTTATACAGTGTCATAGTATTATTACACATCATCAAAGTTCAATTATATCACAACTTTGGCAATGATACTATTGTGATATGTATCACTCCCCGTTAGTCAATACTTCATCTCACAATGAACCCCCCCCCCCTACATAATGATTCGTAAACCATATGTATTTGTAGAGTGAACTACACAATAATTCTTCCCCTTTTTGTCAACATAAATTGGCAAAGGATGCATAATGTAAAGTCTAGATATCTATACGACTTTTGTCTAAATAGGAGATATAATAGAAATATACTTATGAGTGATAGATGCGTTCAAGTTTCCACATACCTTTTTTTGATGAAGTTCCACAAGATCCCCTTAGTAGTTCTTCGTCTTCAATCGATGAACGTCGTGAAGTCTAAAGCTCAACTACACATTCTATCTTAATCCGAGACATAGCTATAAGTAGACTAGAAATCAAGACTTATAGTTTTGACAACTAAACTTGACAAACAAGCTTGATATAGCAACGCTTGCGAGTTCGACCGAGCAGTGCTCTAACAATCTCCCCATTTGTCAATTTTAGTGACAAAACTATCAATACATATGGATTACAAAATAAATAAACTTTGTAGCTTCTCATCCAAATGCTTGATTTCCTTGGTTCTTCAACATTACTCGAAATCTTCGTCACTTCCAAGTACTCCAGTGATTCTGAACATGTTCAACTCAGCATCACAGTTGTTGAAGAACCGTAGACATAACAATAAGAAAAAAATTATTCTCAATCATTGTTGTACAGTGTCATAGTATTATTACACATCGTCAAAGTTCAATTATATCACAACTTTGGCAATGATACTATTGTGATATGTATCACTCCCCGTTAGTCAATACTTCATCTCACAATGACCCCCCCCCCTACATAATGATTCGTAAACCATATGTATTTGTAGAGTGAACTACACAATAATTCTTCCCCTTTTTGTCAATATGAATTGGCAAAGGATGCATAATGTAAAATCTATATATCTATACGGCTTTTGTCTAAATAGGAGATATAATAGAATTAGACTTATGAGTGATAGATGCGTTTAAGTTTCCACATACCTTTTGTTGATGAAGTTCCACAAGATCCCCTTAGTAGTTCTTCGTCTTCAATCGATGAACGTCGTGAAGTCTAAAGCTCAACTACACATTCTATCTTAATCCGAGACATAGCTATAAGTAGACTAGAAATCAAGACTTATAGTTTTGACAACTAAACTTGACAAACAAGCTTGAGATAGAAACGTTTGCGAGTTCGACCGAGCAGTGCTCTAACAATCTCCCCATTTGTCAATATTAGTGACAAAACTATCAATACATATGGATTACAAAATAAATAAACTTTGTAGCTTCTCATCCAAATGCTTGATTTCCTTAGTTCTTTCAACATTACTCGAAATCTTCGTCACTTCCAAGTACTCCAGTGATTCTGAACGTGTTCAACTCAGCATCACAGTTGTTGAAGAACCGTAACCATAACAATAAGAAAATAGTTATTCTCAATCATTGTTGTACAGTGTCATAGCATTATTACACATCATCAAAGTTCAATTATATCACAACTTTGGCAATGATACTATTGTGATATGTATCACTCCCCGTTAGTCAATACTTCATCTCACAATGACCCCCCCCCCCCTTACATAATGATCCGTAAACCATATGTATTTGTAGAGTAAACTACACAATAATTCTTCCCCTTTTTGTCAATATAAATTGGCAAAGGATGCATAATGTAAAGTCTATATATCTATACGACTTTTGTCTAAATAAGAGATATAATATAAATAGACTTATGAGTGATAGATGCGTTTAAGTCTCCACATACCTTTTGTTGATGAAGTTCCACAAGATCCCCTTAGTAGTTCTTCGTCTTCAATCGATGAACGTCGTGAAGTCTAAAGCTCGGCTACACATTCTATCTTAATCCGAGACATAGCTATAAGTAGACTAGAAATCAAGACTTATAGTTTTGACAACTAAACTTGACAAACAAGATTGAGATAGCAACGCTTGCGAGTTCGACCGAGCATTACTCTAACAATCTCCCCATTTGTCAATTTTAGTGACAAAACTATCAATACATATGGATTACAAAATAAATAAACTTTGTAGCTTCTCATCCAAATGCTTGATTTCCTTGGTTCTTCAACATTACTCGAAATCTTCGTCACTTCCAAGTACTCCAGTGATTCTGAACGTGTTCAACTCAGCATCACAGTTGTTGAAGAACCGTAGCCATAACAATAAGAAAACAGTTATTCTCAATCATTTTTATACAGTGTCATAGTATTATTACACATCATCAAAGTTCAATTGTATCACAACTTTGACAATGATACTATTGTGATATGTATCACTCCCTGTTAGTCAATACTTCATCTCACAATTAACCCCCCCCCCCCCCCCTTACATAATGATTCGTAAACCATATGTATTTGTAGAGTGAACTACACAATAATTTTCCTCCTTTTTGTCAATATAAATTGGCAAAGGTACGAAAACTAGCGGGATCATAATGAAATTCTTATAGAGATACTTCATGACCAAAAGATAACATGTCAACTTTGTTTAGATGATTCCATACAGTTAAAACTTACTGTATTCATCAAGGAGTTTATAAAGATACAAGAAAACTCCTACAATATTCCACAGCCGCACCGCCACAAAGATTTGTCAATAAGCACAAGTTCAAATAAGAACTCTCCCCCATAAAATGTCATTCCCGAAAGAACAAAATGAGCGACCTTACTTTTACAAGAAAATAAGGATCTCTTTGGACATTAACAAATTACATGAAACATGAATTTGTATCCGAAAAACTCAATTAAATTAGCCAAAAGAGAAACCATGATTAATTTAATCGGAAATGCTCAACATAAGAAAACTTACAGAGCCATACAGTACTTTCACATATAAGTAGATCAGGGAAAGATCAATACTGCGGAATATACAAAGATTCATTCTATTTTTCATCAAAATTTGCATAATGATACCATAGATTTAATCTTTGACATCAAAAGTTCATTCTATCTTCCATCATTATTTGCATAATGACATAATAGACTTAACTTTTGAAACATAAGGGACAATCATGGTTCAGGGACGCAAACACACATATCCCATTATTTGCAATACATAAAACCAGTAAAGATTAATACTGCATAATCATCTTCTAAATAAACTTTTGAATTTAAATAAATAAATCTAAAAACATTGCAAGATGAAAATCGTTGGCAATAACAATGTGTAATCACAATATAGGCTATTCAAAACCCTAGTTTTCCTTCTTAAAACACAAGAATAAATTCTCATAAGAAGTTTCCTAGACAAAATAAAAATCATAAAAGCTAAAAACAAAAGGACTCCTAAACCAGCAAAACCAATGATGAACTGAAATCAAGGAGCTCTTCCGGAACCCTCACGAGTCTTGAGACCTTTGAGCTTGTGATTGACAACATTCACTGCTTCTTCAGAGAACATATCCTCATATAGAAGATCTTTAACATGTGTTTTCATGAGAACAAGGTCAGTTAACCCTTTTCAACTCAGTTCTTAACACATTGAGACCCTTCATAGTATCAACGAGCTGCTGTTTTCCTTCCTCAAAGTATTTGAGAAAATTATGAACCACTTCGGGCGAAACCATCTCATCATTCTCAACATGTTGATCAGTATATGCATAGTAGCATGATGAATTAGGATTTTGATCATCAACTTCTACTAGGGTTCTTTTCTTCCTCCCTTTGGACTCGAAACCAATATCTTTATCAAGAAAACCTCTTGCAAAATCACAAGTGCGAGAAGATGAAGAATTCTTGACAAAAAGAAAATAACCTAGAGTACGCGGACGTGACTCGATAGGTTTGGTATTTAGATGGTTTCTTAGGGACGATAAATTTTAGGGTTTCTAAAAATAGTTCGTGACAAGTAAACCATGGGTGCTCGTACGAATACACCTCGAACCCAAAAGAGAAAAAAAACTAAAACCGCAATGTACCCTTTTACAAGGTAAAACGAATACATCAAAACATTTGCTACATGAAGATTTTCTTTCACAATTTTTGGCTCAACAAATTTTATATTTCCTCAGAATTTTTTTTTAGAGCACAAGAGTAGCAGACAACTTAGTTGCAACAAAAACTTTTTAAGAAATAAAAAAAAAACTAAGAGATTCTCGAGATACAAACAATACCTACTCAAAGCTTATTTGTAGAAAATAATTTAGCTATGGACGATTATAAAATAGGTAAACTAAGCAGAAAGAATTTTACCAATAAGTATACATGATTATTAGTAAATCTCAACAAGATTTTGTGAGTAAGAATTCAACCCTTGTGATTAATTATCTCAAGTATGAGCTTTACGATCATCAAATTAATATTGTCCATGATTGATCCTCCTTTTCCTTCTAATCTTTGGAGGAAACCCTTTGTGATGTGAGAAAGTATCATAAAACTTACTATCATCAAAGTATGAGAATAAGTTCGAATCCTTGCCTGAAAAAGTTTGTATGGAAGATTTTGACAGCCTGTTGATAAGCTTCTCGTATCCTTCAATTATCATATTAAGGTTTTCCTTCATATATCCATTGTTGTTTCCACCTGCTGGCACTTTTTTCACATCTTGAACATCATTCTTCACATTAGGTTCAGAAGAACCTTTCTGAAATCTCCTTGACCAATTTGTATTAATGCTACAATTGATTCGAACGTTCTATGAGCATATTGAACTGACTTTCCTAGAAAAACTCACAGGGTGAGTACTAAAACCAATAGGTTTAGACATCTGAATGTCAGTTACACCTTTGAGTATCAAATCTAAGGTGTGCTGAAGTCGACCAAAGTAATTGTTATTCAACTTCAGTTTGCTCTTCCGTTGAACATGTCCATTTGAATTGCAAAAAAGACATACTTTCTGATCACCTGAGTGATTAGAGAGTGTAGCATTAGAAATATCGTTAGAATAATTCTTCCTTCTATGAGATGTAGTAAATCCATGATCAGTGGAAGAACCAAACACATCTTTAGCAATAGGAAGGTTTGTAGATTAGCTTCTAAAACAGGTTTTACAGCAGAATGATAAGTAATTGGTATGACTGACTCCATATAATGACCTTTATCTTGAATAAAGAGTTTATTAAATATTCATTCCATTCAAAGGGCATATTCTTTAAGTTTATCCTCGAGTAAGATACGGGAGAAATAAACTACATCATTTTCTTCACGAAGAACTCTTAATTGGGAATCACGTTCTTTTACCATACCAACTATTGTATTGACTTTGTGTTTCGGCTATTGATTTAAATAGCCTGGATTCTAAAAAGTTTTAGAATCATTGCTCTCTCTTGGGTTGCTTCCCTTTGTACTTCAAAATCATATTTGTCAGTAAGATAATCAGGGTAACGCATATCAATACTATCCTGTTTCATAGGAACATAATGTTCATCTGTTTCATAGGAACATAATGTTCATCTATTAAAAGGCGAGGGTACCCAAATATACCTCAAGCTAAAACTTTTCCTTCCTATAAGTCATTTCTCCGAAAGTGATTGTTTATGGATTGAGTTGAGATAATGCAACTAATCGGTTCACACTTTGTGTGATCGTCTATCGATACAAGATTGAGACAATACAACAACGAAGTATGTTTACTTGATACAAAGGTTCGGACTTAACCAAACTCAATAGGATTCACGTATCAAGTAAATAAGAATTAACGTTTGTGTAATTTACTTTAATTATAATAAAACAATTATAATACTAAAATATAAAGTAAATGACACAGTAAGATTTTGTTAACGAGGAAACTGCAAATGTAGAAAAACCCCGGGACCTTCTCCAGATTTGAATACTCTCAGGATTAAGCCGCTATACAAAATAAACCAACTTCGTATAGTTGAGACCAAACAACTAAACCTATAGTTCACCTAGTTCCGTCTGTATTCCAACGCCTCCAACCTGTAAACAAGTCACGTACTTGGACTAATTCCTTTGGTTCGTATTCCAAACAGTAAAGGAAAAAAAATCTGTTTGGTATCAACTCACTTCAACTAAGTGATATGAGTTGCACAAAGGCTCTTATGTTTATCTTAACATAATCTCCTTTGCCAGGTTCCAAGATCTATCTTATGTTCAATCACCAAAAGGTAATCGTTAAGATTAAGCCAACAACACTCTTAATCCAAAGAATTGTGTTGATGCTGATCTTCTCAATTAATCAATCCAATCTACCACAAGGATAAATCGATTGTTAATTGGATCCTATTTTACCAAAACAAGTATTGTGCATTCCAAAGATTATAAAAACCAAGTATGAAATCTTTTATCTCTTTTTTGTCTTCAAATCTTCTTAGATCTTCAATAAACACCTGCACACAACTACTTGAATATCTTGTGATCAATCACACACAGAACAGAGTCTGCTAACAATGGATTATCACAAGATCGTCTATAGATCTAACAACAGTCTAAAGATCTCTGTCGAAACCTTGAACTAGTTTGAGTGAATCTTATATCAGAAGAGAAAATTCTCAAGCATAAACAAACTAGGTGCAATCAAAGTTCAACCACCATTAGTCAATCAAATCAATAATAAAACTAAAGATAAACCGCAATATCTAGTTTCCCACCAACGGTGCGCACTAGAGCTTCTCAATCCCAAAGAAGACTTTAAACTGAGCGGTTGTAAGAGATTTCGACTAATTAGGTTGCCCTCCTCTCTGAATAGGCGGCTTCACCAGTAATAGTACAACAGAGGAAGTGTACTGTCACGAAGGATTAGTTTGCTAGAAATGCAAACTCAAGTTATTTATAAACAAGGAAGTTTGGACACCAAGAAAATTCCAAAACCGAAAATGTTCTCAAGATATTTCCATATTAACCCAGATTCGGTTTTCATAATTCCTGTGAATGCGCTGTCCAAAATTATGATCGAAATCTCCTTGGAAAATCTTTAATTAGCAAATGACCATTACTAATTCTTATTTTCCATATATAATTAAAAACCTTAATTAAAAGATTCTTAACTTATTTAAATTCGATCTTGGGATTTACTTCCTTCTTAGCTGTTATGGAATATCTTTGAACAATAAAAGATACACATTAATGCACGTGTTCAAAGTGTGTCGACATCTTTCTCTTGCAAGTCCTTTTTCATACTTGCTCCCTTGAAAACGATTTACCACACTTCCAAACAAGTTTAGAATTGGTTCATATGACTTTCAAAAACTATGTGATTGATCAAGTAACAATGAACCACAAGTCATGGGTGTAACGGTTCTACCAAAACAAGTTTCGGTTCTACCTCCATGTGAGTATTGTGCATAGCCACACTAGCTTACCAAAATTTAGCTGACTAGGTATTAGGATCGGTTCCCCACATATATTTGGTATGTAACTTGTATGTGCTGCACATGTACATAGGATCGGTTCCCCCTTGCCTGAAAACGTGTTACACATGTTCATAGGATTGGTTCCCCTTTCTTCTATAAACCTTGTTGCATCTCATACAAGGATCAGTTCCTCTCTCTCGAATCTGGTCTGACACACATAAACCCGATCATACCCCAGGTGATTACTTAAGATCGGTTTCACTAATAAAAGTCATACCAATACATAAGTCAGGCCTCATGTGAATAGTTTTACCAAGAACACAAACAAGTCATGAGCGGTTATACTAATCACACATATTGGTCGTTCATAAGATATGCAATGAAGAAAAACCCCAATAATGTCTGGAGATTTCCTTTTCGGTTCACAACACATATCATGAACTTACTTCCTTAGAACACATGTAAACATTGTTCCCAAGGATGAAATCCTTACCTCATACCCATACATAATCACAGTAGCATTCATACGATTATGTTGATGTCTTATATACAAATTTTAATGGTTAAGCAAGAAACTTCATATTGTATTCCTTAATCCTACGTCTATCTAGAGTGTTCATGCTTCGCAATTTTATGTTTTCAATATGCACGACTTGAAAGATACGTTAGGGAATGATACAGTTCAAGTCAAATATCACTAACCTCAAGTGGAAGGATGATGTTGTGGTTGTAGCTCCGTACTTCTTCACCTCTTCAAGTCTTCATAATACTTGTAATGTCTCATCCTAATACTTTGAAGCTAACTTATTGATTGCTGCTTCATATAAATCTTTTTCAAAGTGATTGTCTATCTAGTCAGGAACAATATGTAAATCGTTCACACTTAGTGTGATTATCTATGAATCGAGATCAGGCAAATATATGTGAAGTATGTTTACATGATACAAAGAGTTTGGACTTAACCAAACTCGATAGGATTACATATCAGAAGTAAATGGGAATTAAAGTTTAATAACTACATTAATTATAATAAAACAGTATAATGCTTGGGAAATATAAAGTGAATGACATAGACAGATTATGATAACGAGAGAAACACGAAATCTGTGAAAGCCTAGGACTACAGTCTGAATTGTAAGTATACTCGGGATTAAGACGCTATACCAAAGTATATGAAACCAGCCGCGCATAGTTAGGACCAGACAACTAAACTTACAGTTCACCTGGTTAAATATGCTGTATTCCACATGCCTCCGACACCTTATAACAAGTCCTGCGTACTTGAATGATTACCCCGGATTCACATTCCAACAGCGTAAAGGAACTTTAACAAATGCGTTTGGTATCAACTCTCTTCAATCAAGTAAAGCGTGAGTTCGCAATGGATCTTAAGTTATCTAACAATAAACTCCTTTGCCATGTTCCAAGATCATCTTATGTTCAATCATAAAGATGCTATACTTATCTACTCGTAAGCTATTAACATATGTTATCTTAATACCAAATCGAGGAAATATATTGATAATCGAGTCTACTAACATTGTAATCCGTCTCACACTACCTAAGGGATAAATGTCGATTGTAGTTGGATCCTCTATGCTACCTAAAAGCTCAAGTTCTTTCTTGCACACCAAAATTATATAATCGTCAAAAATCTTCTATCTCTTCATTTGTCTTCAAGCATCTACTTAGATCTTCATAAACACATAACTACTTGAATCTCACGATATATCCCACAGCAAGTCTATTAACAATGGATCATAACTAGATCGTCTCTAGATCATACAGACAGAGTCTAAAGATCCACGTCAAAACCTTGAACCTAGTTTGAGTGAATCTTATATCACAAGAAAATTCTCAAGCATAAACAAACTAGGTGCAATCAAAGTTCACTACGAATTAATCGTGATCAAGTCGATATGAAAACAAAAGATACACGCCATTATCTGGTTTCCCACCAGCTATGCACTAGAAGCTTCTCAGTCCCAAAGACGCAAAATGCAATGAAGCAAGTAAAGCCAAAGAATTCGCCCCAATTAGGTTACTCTCCGACTGTCGACTACACGATATGGCGCGATGCCACAGCGACGAGGATTTCTTGTCAACAGGCAGTTGGATTTGCTAGAAATGCAAACTCAAGTATTTATAGACAAGAAGTTTGGACACCGAGGAATTCCAAGACCGAAAATATTCTCAAAGTATTCAATGTTATTCCAAATTAGGTTTTCATAATTCACCGAAGATACAACGTCCAAATTATGATCGACAATCTCCTTGGAAAATCATTAACGAGTACATGCATCATTAATAACTCTTATTTACAATATTTTCTAATTCGAAACCTTAATTAAGAATTCTGTAACTTACTTCAAATTCGAGTCTTGGGATTTACTTCCATTATATTAGTTAAAGAATATCTTTGAGCAATAAAAGATACATTAATGCACGTGTTCAAGCATATATTTTCCTTATCTATAAAGTATTTCATACTTGCTCATGACAATTTTTCACACTTTAAACAAGTTTAGAATTGGTTCATCTAACTTTCAAGATATGTGATTGATCAAGTAACCTCGATCACAATCATAGGTGTAGCAGTTCAACCAAAACAATTTCGGTTCTACCTCCATGTAATTGTACGCATGCACCTTTACAAATTTTTGTTGGATAAGTACTAGGATCGGTTCCGCATATATTTGTATCTAACCTATGTGTTGCACATGTCCATGAGATCGGTTCCCCTTTGCTAAAGTGTTGTTTGCATGTTCATGGATCGGTTCACTAAAATACCTTTTGCACAAATATGGATCAGTTCCATTTGATGCCTTCACCTAGGTTGAACCCCTTTACCATTTGATGAACCACTAACGATCATACCCCAAGTGATTACAAGATCGGTTTCACTAATGAAAATTATCTGTACATAAGTCGAGCCTCGTGCAGAATAGTTTCTATGAACACCAAACAAGTCATTAGGAATTATAATCACACATATTGGTGTTCATAAATATGAAGAAGAACATCCAAAATCATGTATGTTAATTTCCTTTTCGTTCACAACACATATCATGAACCTTAATTAAAACATGTAAACTTATTGTTTCTAGTGAAATATTCCACGTACATAATGGTAACGTGTCAATGATTATGTTGATGTCTTATATACAAAAGTTTAATGATTAAGCAATAAACCTAATCGTAATCATACTTCTATTATCTAGGTGTTATATGAGTTTTGGTTACTGTTTGCATTAGAAGAATATGTTAGGTAATAAAAGATTCAAGTCAAGAGATATCACTAACCTTAAGT